>OX381704.1:28749494-29344494 GCA_947462335.1 Harmothoe impar | reverse complement strand
TAATTTTAGATGATTTTCCCATTTTAGGTTGATTACATTATTCATATGATTGCATGCAGGTATGGGGAGTTGGAAGGCTCTCATTAAACATAAAGAATGATGTCAAACACAAGAACAATGGTTAATGGAAGCAATTGCAATGTTATTCTGTAACTTAATTTTGGGGTGTTTCAACTGATATTGTATCTTTAAAGTATAACATTAATAGGAGAAAGGCCAGTTAGGGTTCGTTTGTAAATACCAGCCATCATCCCTGTTTCAAATGAACACTTAACCTAATTCTATGTTTTGCTTATTTTCTTGACCGTTTCTTGTGCTTTGCAGAGGATTGGATTGCCTCAGACCAGACACAAAGAAGACCTTTCATGAGAATGATTTACAAATGGATTAAGGTCAACCCTTTAAGGGCTATACTTCGTGTTTTGATACGCACTTACCCTTTTCGTCATAACTCGCCAGGACGACAAAAAGCATGTACCGAAACTTCAGGATTCTATTAAACGCATAGAATCGGAATGGCTATGAGATGGGTAACTCGCCAGTGCTGCATTTCTGCACCACAACATGGGAATTTTGCACTATGCAGGGTTAAGGTAGATTTACCCAGCTGTCCCTCTTCCCATCGCTGCCGACTGGGAAATCAGCCAAATTCTAAAAATAAACAAGACTTTGATTGCGTTTAATTTAACACACCAAAATATGCCTTCAGTATCAGTAGACTAAATCGCCTTGAATAACCAAGAGGAAATCGATTCAGATTATTGACAGCCGGGTGACGTTTAAGTCGAATGCACTTAATCCCAGTGTGATAGGAACTGGGTGATTCCATGCAAACAAGTGCAGATTACATTATCTTTAATTGTCATAGCATTCTACTTGAATAGAGATCAGTATTGAAAGGCACTTGAATAGTTGTTGGCCTGTTAAAAATAGAATCACAATATACGTTGACCATGTCTAGTATAAATAAACCGATTACGGTTACCGTAGCACGAGAACCTTCACGCTACAGGCTAGTACAGCATAAGTAAATGCTTGGTTTTGAGTCTAGACCAAATAATATTATGGACTCGGAAAGTGACGCCTCTGCTACAGATTTGAACCAAACAGAGAGGGATTCCTCAGCCCAGCTAACAGAAATACGTTAGCATACAGCAAAATAACGTTTTTGCCATGATGAAGTGTCATAGGGAAACGTTATATAACGTTGTATATATATATATTGTTTACTGGGAGTCTGTCCCAATAACATCCCAAGTTGCAAGTCGATATCGAAGTCAAAATATCCAACAATAAGCATTCCTTGCACGCCTTACCTTTGACTAGAGCCGGAACCCCTGTACACTCTACTACGTATGTATCTCCCCTCCTGTTCCTGGTATCCGGCACTTCATGGTTGACCCCTCTGCCTTCAGTAGTCAGTTACAATGCACCTCGATGGCTATTGCCTTCTCCACACGCCCACTCTATACCATTATACCGACCCTTTCCAGCCCAGCCAACCCCACAGATCCCCTCCTTAATGGCCCCTAAACCTCTATTTTCTCGGCCAAACTATGTGAGTGTGTTCTGCCTTGGAACCCTTATCGCTGCCCCCTCTCCCGTTCCTTTCCTTCTACAATCCTTGACAATGTTTTCCATGGGCGAAGCAACGTGCCTTGCATGCAAATGGAACAAAGAAACACACATCTACTGTATTTCCTTTTTATGCGTATCCTACTTTTTAAGAATTATATTTAGAGTGTTTGGATTATTAACAAATCTCAATTTGTTTCTTATGTGATATCAATATATCCAATTGTCACATTTTAGGTTAGAAACATTATATAATATAACACACGTTTTCCTTATGTCTAGATCCAGTAGTGATATACCCATCATAGAGAAAACAAAATTAGAACGTGGGTGCGTCTTTGTCTTCAGTGTAACTGTGAAAATATAAGCTTCTCTTGTGTGAGGTGTGTAAGTGAATATGTTCCTGCACAGTAATGTATGTGACCTTGATTTGTCTATGAGCCTATTGATAAATGGTTAATAGAGTCCAGTTAGATTCTAGCAGTGCCATTCGAGGCATTGAGTCAGTTGTAAATATGCGTGCTAGGGTTTATGGTCACTATGAATATATTGCCATTCGAGGCTTCAATGTATAAGTCTCACTTCAAGGTCAATCAAACTCACTTGCTGAGAGGTACTGTTTTATTATACAAGTCTCCAGTTTAGAGACAAATAGGTATGGTGGTTACATGTAGATATATATATGTGAATATATACAAATAGTGACACTGAGCCTTAAATCCAAACCTGTGTGTAATGTTAAGGTGGTTCACCCATAGGGCTGACCCTGCACCTTCAGCCACATGTCTCCTGCCCCAGTCACATGTCCACCTGCCGCTGCTCCAGCCACATGTCGTCCTGCCAGGCCCTCACTGCCCAGCTCTCCCTTTGTACGGCTCCTGGTGTCCGTCTCGCTCCGTGGTGTCGCCTCCCCGTCTCTCCTTCTGTTAGCAGGCACGGCCTGTTTTATATGCCCCGTCTCGATGGAGTGACCGGGTGGTGCAATGTGGCCTTCGGTCATTGGTTAATAGACAACGTGTGAGCAGGCGTTGGCAAGGGGAATTGCGACGTGGAACTATGTACGGCATTACGAGTAGGCCCATGATCCCAAGGCACCATGCTGGGTAACAATACCCTACGTTCTTGGCCCAGGACCAGGCCAGAGTAAATCCCCAACACACACAAGTGTGTACCGTAAACTCAGTGATTAATAACCAGTTAAGTTGTACATTATTGAGGCAATTATGAACTGGTATCAGACAAGCAGATGTGTAAGATTATTAACCAATTATCTCACACGACCTCCTTCTCTAGTTTCGAGACTCCACTGCTCGACTAAACTGCTGAGTGTCATAGTACCTTATGTGTCATATGATACCTCTAATATTCTTTTATTGTTGTACATAATATCATAATTGACTAAACCTTACAGAGTTTATGAGTTGTATCAGAGAATCATCCAGACTTAGTGATACTTCAGTTCATGTCATTGTCATGAGGAAATGTATCTATAATTATCCTTTGAGACATAGAAGTATGTCTCCAACATCTTCTAGACTATGGGTTATATAATGTTATATAATGTCAATATTAAGTGTGGATCCTCTTCATCTGGTTGTACAGTTTGTGACTCTTTTGGTGGGATATAATTGGCTGTCATTGCTATAGGAGACCTCTGAGTCTTAATAACCTCCTCAAGTATCAATGTCCATGGTATAGGAGCTTAAACTGTTCATAATGTATGGCAGCCCACATGATGGTCATAAAGAAATGAGTCTCTTACACTGCTTGCTAAAGCAGTCACAGTAGCGCATTGTCCCTTTGTGCACTTCAGGGTTGATTATTTGCTACCTCTGTTGAGATAGCCTGGATGTTGATGTGGCCCGGATGTTGAGGCAGCCTGGATGTTGATGTAGCCCGGATGTTGAAGTAGCCCGGATGTTGACCAACATCCTTTACTGTGGGTCATCTCCCACCCAGGTTGACTCAGACTCGAACGCTCCCCTCCATGGCGCCGCATTGTTTCTTGCGGCTGACACATGGTGGCCTCGGTGGGAATAGAAGGGGTGTCGGGGAAATTGATTAGTTTGACATTGATATGTAATATCTATGTTATTTATCATACTATTATTTCTGGCAGGGCATTATTTTTGAAATTTAGACTCTTTCATGATGGATAATGGGCTGAGCATTTATATTCACAATTGATCCCTGATCAATAACTTTTTTTTTATTTATTTTTTTTTTTTTTAAATTTTTTTTTATTATTAATATTTATCAAATTTTCTTTCTTTATTATTATTATTATTATTTTTTTTTTTTTCTTAACTTTCTTCCATGTTTCTTTGATCTTCTAGCATTACTAAATAACTTTCTGTCATAGCTAGGAACTTTGTTTCTCTAACAGCTGCGCTAACAAAATACATATCCCTATGTATATTAATAACTATAGTAAGTAACTAAACAACCTATTCCAATCCTGAACCCTAACCTTACTAACCAAAAACATAGGCCCTAAAGATACAATTGTCCATACTCACCATTTGTTTTCATTCAAACTTACAGTGATGTAGGGTCTAGCACTAAGGGTCACCTACCCAGGGCCATAAACTGCTCAATACAAACCGTTGTGATACCTGTGAGATGACTGCCGATGCAGTCGCTGCATATTGTCTCTTCCTGCACATAAGGGGGGGGGGGTTCGATGACCAACTTGTCGGAGGGAACGCTGACAGAAACCTCTGAAGATGGCAATCTGATAATTATAACATGGCACAATCACAGCAAAGTACAAAGACACACATCCAGCTACAATAAGCAGATTCACATGAGGCCTTAAAGTAATCTCAACTTCCCAAGCTCCTCGTCGAATCTACAGGAGTCATCAGGCACCCTGCCAAATGATGAGCTGAGGTGACCTAAACAGAGGTTAATTTTGTTTCCAACCCATGATTTCCAGAAATAATCCTAAATTGTGGATATAACACTATATGCAGTCAGCCTAACCAGGCTTTTTCATTTCATCTGGACAGTCCACTGTCATATAAACACTGCTCATGCACCGATAACCAAAATTTCTACTACTATGTGGCCTTTATTTAATTTTGAGACATGTATTAAATGGGTTCAAAAATGGATTTAACAAATGTGTCAATGCCAAAATCTCACCATTCATTATATTTTGCCCTTTTTTTTTTTTTTTTTTTTCAGTCCTAAAAGAATCAGTGGGTTGAGTGATCAAGTCAACCCATAGTAAGCACCATGAGCCACATAGTGTAATTAAAGGCCATCAGTGTTTATACCACAGTGCTTATTCAATGCTATCTTCAGCATATTCCCCATAATTCCCTTGATTATGGACTATGCCACAGTGCTTATTCAATGCTATCTTCAGCATACTCACCATAATTCCTCGATTATGGACTATGCCACAGTGCTTATTCAATGCTATCTTCAGCATACTCACCATAATTCCTCGATTATGGACCTAGGATTTTTTGTTTTCATTTTGGCTTCAACAAGCTTATGTGTGCACACTTTTCCAATCCAATCCACTTCATTATCCAATGTGCTTAACGTCACAACCCAGTGACCCAGTCAACATATTATTGACCGTCATCATTGCAGGCAATTGTTTAACGTCACTAACTCGTGACCCAGTCTGCCACAAACTGTCATTACTGCCTGCAGTTATTATGAAACAAAACATATCCACAAAGTGCCCCTTAGTACCCTTCGATAAGGTCTATTATAGCTGAACCATGAATAATCCAAAACTTTCATTACAGCTGATTTCTGTTTCATTTCAGTTACCTCAGTTCCTATATGCCTCTGCTCTGTGAATTTAAAACTGGATTTTGTGTCTCTTCTTTTTCATACTGTAAGACATGCCAATTACCATCAGAAAACTCGACCAAAATTCACCTCAGGCTTCTACTGTCGTGCCACTTTATATTATTTTTGGTCTTTATTCTAAGTTCCTATGAATTTGCTTACCATGCCACTGTTTGATTAAGTCTTCCTTCACCGATTGCGCACTTATGCGAATTTTCGGCCGATCTTTGGCCGACCTTGAGGGCCGTGCCTTTTTCTCAAAGATTGCCTTGAACCCTAGATTTTTTTGGAATCTCACTATTTGGAATATTGTCTCCGGGAGCCTGAATCATTTGCCTCTGGTAGTACTTTCCATTCTATGGTTGGCTTGTGAGCTTGAGGGACAATTAACCCAATTTTGACCCATATTTAATCGATTTTCCATGTAAAAATTAGAAATAATGTAGGACAATATGATTTTTTTTGTGAAAACCTACTTTAGAGAGCTATTCAAGAATCAAAAGATGGTACTAATATTTCCCATTATTTTCTGTGTGATTTTGACCAAAATATCCATTGCAATAGCCATGGCAATCATATCAAATATGACCATCATGACCATTCCACATACAAAATCTGAAAATACCTAACAAAACCTACAATAAGGTATTTATTCCCCCTCAATTGCCATCTTTAACTGGCGCAATAACGAAAAGGTACCTGGCGTTATACTCTCAGGATGCTGACTACCAATAAAAGACGATAACCTGGAACCGTCCTATTAACCATCCTGAACCTGCAAAACCAGAATTCATTAATAAACTTTGTGAAAATGATCCGCCCAACATCAAATCATTAAAGAGATTTACCAAAACATCAAACAAGATAGTATACTTATGCCCTGAAATTTTGAGAGATCAATCCCACATAGTGGAAGCTGCCGCGTTTGGTCCTCCGTGGTGCGGCAGCTGTAGCCCAAGCCGCTTTCATGCTTAAGGGCCTGTGGGCAGCTCCGCTCATTGCACACGCATTAATTGCCACGTTGACCAATGTTTTGAACTGCTTGCCACTGACCCGCACGATGAGAGCATCCTTCTCGGCCCTCGTTGTTGCACCATGATACGTCTGAACCAAGCTGCACCATGACTGCACCTGTTGGCAGCCCACCTTAAGTAAAAGCTACATGTTTAGTTTGTCGGGTAGGCCGGGGCTGTGGCCATGTCCAACAAACGATGAGCCATGTCCATCATATCTTCACGGGAGATGCTGCTGGCCTGATGGGATTCATCACACTGATAGACCAGGCCATCAGACCCTCCAAGTGAGTCTGGCCAGCTGACGGGGTCATAATCATTATACTCTCCATCCCAATAGCTCCTGTTATCTTCTTCGTAGCCCTCATTGTCCCATCTTCTAGATGGTGGTAGCATTGGACACCCTGCTTCATAATGGTCTCCCCCACACTCCCAGCACTGTACCTGTGGCGGCTGGCTCCATCCCATCTCATGAGGGCCCATAGATGTGTGGAGGGATGCAAATGTATTAGGCTGCTGATGCACTGACTGAATATGAATTGACTCTGCTGCGGGTGATGAGTTCTCAGTGACCTTAAGAACGGATATTATCTTATCGGTGATTTGACTTACACCATTGTCAATTTTATTGCTAACACTCTTGATGTGCGACTCTAATGCGTTTAGTCTCTCTGTGTTCTCTAAGCCAGTGCGGAAGCTTTGATACGCGGTCTGTGATGCTGCTGTGAGACCGGTGAGGTCATTATATGCTTGCAGGTTGAGTTTATCTCTTACCGAGCCAAGCAGACCATCTCTATATATGCGGAGCACATCAGCTGGTCGAGACCTCCCGACTTCAGAGCACACCTTTAATGTTCTCTTACAAAACTGATTGGCATCCTCATCTGGTTTCTGAGCAAGATTGCGAATTAAAGCGTGGACCTTTTCTGAACTAGGCCCCGCCAAGTTGATAATATTTGTTCTAGCGTTCTGCCAATTATCAATTCCCTCAACAAATGCATATATCTCGGGACTAAGGTGAGCAGATAGCTGAGCTAGTTTGGAGGCATCTAGATTCTCCACACCATAAACCTTTTCTATGTATGTTTCATAGTTCCGTACCCACGGGAAAACCATGAGTTCATTTTTCAAAGGGAAGGGACCTGGGTTAAGGGACTTGTAAACCCGGCGCGCTGCGTCGATGTGCCGCATTCGTTGCTGTTCCTGTTGCACGTTGGCCTGGGGTTCCGCCATGATAGCTGGCTCTATTGCTTGTTGAACCTAATTGGGAAGATTGGCAAAGTTATGGACTATTGTCTACTCCGTGCACCGTACAGTTCACCGTAAAGTTCAAAGTTGTCTTTAAGTCTTTTCTTTAAGCTCTAGTCTAAATATATGCAATTCAGGTGAGAACCAGGGGGCCATGGAAAAGCTGCATTAATGTTCGGGCCAAACTGCATTAATGTTTGGGTGACTGAAGTTCACAGGCCTTGCCTGGGTATGATATATCACTATTCAACCATTGTGCTATACTGCATAAACTCCAAATATCACTGTGCTCTAATGTCTATTTCTTGAAGGCTTACAAAGTTCGATGTACAAACAGTCCAATCTTCACAAAGTTCAATGTCCAAACAGTCCAATTTTTAGCAAAGTTCTTATTAAAAGCATACAGACTCCCCTATGGCCACTACCTGCTTTACAGACTATAGTCACATTCCTTAGACTAAAATCCAATCGAGTACTGGAGGTGAGTAGGGTGAGGGGGGGGGGGGGGGCTGCAGCACCCACTGTGGCCCAGTAAGGCATGAATATACACAGGTCTGGAGTAAGGGTTTGTGTAGCAGAGGTGCCGTACACAGAGGGTTCTACTCCAGGCTCCAGGTTACCTGCCTGTAAATCCTTCAACTATTGCTGTATATTGCATATGTGGGTTGGCTGTGTGGTCCTCCGGGCCCCGTCATGTATATAATGTATGGGCCATTCACCGTTACAGAGTTATGTTGAAATCCAAATCATAGTGTGGGAGCTCATTGTACTAGCACATAAAAGGCTTAAAGGTAACATAGTATTTACCTAAGCCTGCTAGTGAGCATGCTGGCAGTGGCTGGGGTTGGGGGTCTGGGGTTTTGGCAGGCCTCCAACTACTGGAGGAGGCTTCAGTACACGTTAACATACACAGAAAAACACAGTTGAAAATGGATTAAAATCTGGCTAAAAGTGTCATAACCACCATACCCATTGTTAGTTTGGTAACTCCGCCAGTGTGAAAATATAAGCTTCTCTTGTGTGAGGTGTGTAAGTGAATATGTTCCTGCACAGTAATGTATGTGACCTTGATTTGTCTATGAGCCTATTGATAAATGGTTAATAGAGTCCAGTTAGATTCTAGCAGTGCCATTCGAGGCATTGAGTCAGTTGTAAATATGCGTGCTAGGGTTTATGGTCACTATGAATATATTGCCATTCGAGGCTTCAATGTATAAGTCTCACTTCAAGGTCAATCAAACTCACTTGCTGAGAGGTACTGTTTTATTATACAAGTCTCCAGTTTAGAGACAAATAGGTATGGTGGTTACATGTAGATATATATATGTGAATATATACAAATAGTGACACTGAGCCTTAAATCCAAACCTGTGTGTAATGTTAAGGTGGTTCACCCATAGGGCTGACCCTGCACCTTCAGCCACATGTCTCCTGCCCCAGTCACATGTCCACCTGCCGCTGCTCCAGCCACATGTCGTCCTGCCAGGCCCTCACTGCCCAGCTCTCCCTTTGTACGGCTCCTGGTGTCCGTCTCGCTCCGTGGTGTCGCCTCCCCGTCTCTCCTTCTGTTAGCAGGCACGGCCTGTTTTATATGCCCCGTCTCGATGGAGTGACCGGGTGGTGCAATGTGGCCTTCGGTCATTGGTTAATAGACAACGTGTGAGCAGGCGTTGGCAAGGGGAATTGCGACGTGGAACTATGTACGGCATTACGAGTAGGCCCATGATCCCAAGGCACCATGCTGGGTAACAATACCCTACGTTCTTGGCCCAGGACCAGGCCAGAGTAAATCCCCAACACACACAAGTGTGTACCGTAAACTCAGTGATTAATAACCAGTTAAGTTGTACATTATTGAGGCAATTATGAACTGGTATCAGTCAAGCAGATGTGTAAGATTATTAACCAATTATCTCACACGACCTCCTTCTCTAGTTTCGAGACTCCACTGCTCGACTAAACTGCTGAGTGTCATAGTACCTTATGTGTCATATGATACCTCTAATATTCTTTTATTGTTGTACATAATATCATAATTGACTAAACCTTACAGAGTTTATGAGTTGTATCAGAGAATCATCCAGACTTAGTGATACTTCAGTTCATGTCATTGTCATGAGGAAATGTATCTATAATTATCCTTTGAGACATAGAAGTATGTCTCCAACATCTTCTAGACTATGGGTTATATAATGTTATATAATGTCAATATTAAGTGTGGATCCTCTTCATCTGGTTGTACAGTTTGTGACTCTTTTGGTGGGATATAATTGGCTGTCATTGCTATAGGAGACCTCTGAGTCTTAATAACCTCCTCAAGTATCAATGTCCATGGTATAGGAGCTTAAACTGTTCATAATGTATGGCAGCCCACATGATGGTCATAAAGAAATGAGTCTCTTACACTGCTTGCTAAAGCAGTCACAGTAGCGCATTGTCCCTTTGTGCACTTCAGGGTTGATTATTTGCTACCTCTGTTGAGATAGCCTGGATGTTGATGTGGCCCGGATGTTGAGGCAGCCTGGATGTTGATGTAGCCCGGATGTTGAAGTAGCCCGGATGTTGACCAACATCCTTTACTGTGGGTCATCTCCCACCCAGGTTGACTCAGACTCGAACGCTCCCCTCCATGGCGCCGCATTGTTTCTTGCGGCTGACACATGGTGGCCTCGGTGGGAATAGAAGGGGTGTCGGGGAAATTGATTAGTTTGACATTGATATGTAATATCTATGTTATTTATCATACTATTATTTCTGGCAGGGCATTATTTTTGAAATTTAGACTCTTTCATGATGGATAATGGGCTGAGCATTTATATTCACAATTGATCCCTGATCAATAACTTTTTTTTTATTTATTTATTTTTTTTTTTAATTTTTTTTTATTATTAATATTTATCAAATTTTCTTTCTTTATTATTATTATTATTATTATTTTTTTTTTCTTAACTTTCTTCCATGTTTCTTTGATCTTCTAGCATTACTAAATAACTTTCTGTCATAGCTAGGAACTTTGTTTCTCTAACAGCTGCGCTAACAAAATACATATCCCTATGTATATTAATAACTATAGTAAGTAACTAAACAACCTATTCCAATCCTGAACCCTAACCTTACTAACCAAAAACATAGGCCCTAAAGATACAATTGTCCATACTCACCATTTGTTTTCATTCAAACTTACAGTGATGTAGGGTCTAGCACTAAGGGTCACCTACCCAGGGCCATAAACTGCTCAATACAAACCGTTGTGATACCTGTGAGATGACTGCCGATGCAGTCGCTGCATATTGTCTCTTCCTGCACATAAGGGGGGGGGGGTTCGATGACCAACTTGTCGGAGGGAACGCTGACAGAAACCTCTGAAGATGGCAATCTGATAATTATAACATGGCACAATCACAGCAAAGTACAAAGACACACATCCAGCTACAATAAGCAGATTCACATGAGGCCTTAAAGTAATCTCAACTTCCCAAGCTCCTCGTCGAATCTACAGGAGTCATCAGGCACCCTGCCAAATGATGAGCTGAGGTGACCTAAACAGAGGTTAATTTTGTTTCCAACCCATGATTTCCAGAAATAATCCTAAATTGTGGATATAACACTATATGCAGTCAGCCTAACCAGGCTTTTTCATTTCATCTGGACAGTCCACTGTCATATAAACACTGCTCATGCACCGATAACCAAAATTTCTACTACTATGTGGCCTTTATTTAATTTTGAGACATGTATTAAATGGGTTCAAAAATGGATTTAACAAATGTGTCAATGCCAAAATCTCACCATTCATTATATTTTGCCCTTTTTTTTTTTTTTTTTTTTCAGTCCTAAAAGAATCAGTGGGTTGAGTGATCAAGTCAACCCATAGTAAGCACCATGAGCCACATAGTGTAATTAAAGGCCATCAGTGTTTATACCACAGTGCTTATTCAATGCTATCTTCAGCATATTCCCCATAATTCCCTTGATTATGGACTATGCCACAGTGCTTATTCAATGCTATCTTCAGCATACTCACCATAATTCCTCGATTATGGACTATGCCACAGTGCTTATTCAATGCTATCTTCAGCATACTCACCATAATTCCTCGATTATGGACCTAGGATTTTTTGTTTTCATTTTGGCTTCAACAAGCTTATGTGTGCACACTTTTCCAATCCAATCCACTTCATTATCCAATGTGCTTAACGTCACAACCCAGTGACCCAGTCAACATATTATTGACCGTCATCATTGCAGGCAATTGTTTAACGTCACTAACTCGTGACCCAGTCTGCCACAAACTGTCATTACTGCCTGCAGTTATTATGAAACAAAACATATCCACAAAGTGCCCCTTAGTACCCTTCGATAAGGTCTATTATAGCTGAACCATGAATAATCCAAAACTTTCATTACAGCTGATTTCTGTTTCATTTCAGTTACCTCAGTTCCTATATGCCTCTGCTCTGTGAATTTAAAACTGGATTTTGTGTCTCTTCTTTTTCATACTGTAAGACATGCCATTTACCATCAGAAAACTCGACCAAAATTCACCTCAGGCTTCTACTGTCGTGCCACTTTATATTATTTTTGGTCTTTATTCTAAGTTCCTATGAATTTGCTTACCATGCCACTGTTTGATTAAGTCTTCCTTCACCGATTGCGCACTTATGCGAATTTTCGGCCGATCTTTGGCCGACCTTGAGGGCCGTGCCTTTTTCTCAAAGATTGCCTTGAACCCTAGATTTTTTTGGAATCTCACTATTTGGAATATTGTCTCCGGGAGCCTGAATCATTTGCCTCTGGTAGTACTTTCCATTCTATGGTTGGCTTGTGAGCTTGAGGGACAATTAACCCAATTTTGACCCATATTTAATCGATTTTCCATGTAAAAATTAGAAATAATGTAGGACAATATGATTTTTTTTGTGAAAACCTACTTTAGAGAGCTATTCAAGAATCAAAAGATGGTACTAATATTTCCCATTATTTTCTGTGTGATTTTGACCAAAATATCCATTGCAATAGCCATGGCAATCATATCAAATATGACCATCATGACCATTCCACATACAAAATCTGAAAATACCTAACAAAACCTACAATAAGGTATTTATTCCCCCTCAATTGCCATCTTTAACTGGCGCAATAACGAAAAGGTACCTGGCGTTATACTCTCAGGATGCTGACTACCAATAAAAGACGATAACCTGGAACCGTCCTATTAACCATCCTGAACCTGCAAAACCAGAATTCATTAATAAACTTTGTGAAAATGATCCGCCCAACATCAAATCATTAAAGAGATTTACCAAAACATCAAACAAGATAGTATACTTATGCCCTGAAATTTTGAGAGATCAATCCCACATAGTGGAAGCTGCCGCGTTTGGTCCTCCGTGGTGCGGCAGCTGTAGCCCAAGCCGCTTTCATGCTTAAGGGCCTGTGGGCAGCTCCGCTCATTGCACACGCATTAATTGCCACGTTGACCAATGTTTTGAACTGCTTGCCACTGACCCGCACGATGAGAGCATCCTTCTCGGCCCTCGTTGTTGCACCATGATACGTCTGAACCAAGCTGCACCATGACTGCACCTGTTGGCAGCCCACCTTAAGTAAAAGCTACATGTTTAGTTTGTCGGGTAGGCCGGGGCTGTGGCCATGTCCAACAAACGATGAGCCATGTCCATCATATCTTCACGGGAGATGCTGCTGGCCTGATGGGATTCATCACACTGATAGACCAGGCCATCAGACCCTCCAAGTGAGTCTGGCCAGCTGACGGGGTCATAATCATTATACTCTCCATCCCAATAGCTCCTGTTATCTTCTTCGTAGCCCTCATTGTCCCATCTTCTAGATGGTGGTAGCATTGGACACCCTGCTTCATAATGGTCTCCCCCACACTCCCAGCACTGTACCTGTGGCGGCTGGCTCCATCCCATCTCATGAGGGCCCATAGATGTGTGGAGGGATGCAAATGTATTAGGCTGCTGATGCACTGACTGAATATGAATTGACTCTGCTGCGGGTGATGAGTTCTCAGTGACCTTAAGAACGGATATTATCTTATCGGTGATTTGACTTACACCATTGTCAATTTTATTGCTAACACTCTTGATGTGCGACTCTAATGCGTTTAGTCTCTCTGTGTTCTCTAAGCCAGTGCGGAAGCTTTGATACGCGGTCTGTGATGCTGCTGTGAGACCGGTGAGGTCATTATATGCTTGCAGGTTGAGTTTATCTCTTACCGAGCCAAGCAGACCATCTCTATATATGCGGAGCACATCAGCTGGTCGAGACCTCCCGACTTCAGAGCACACCTTTAATGTTCTCTTACAAAACTGATTGGCATCCTCATCTGGTTTCTGAGCAAGATTGCGAATTAAAGCGTGGACCTTTTCTGAACTAGGCCCCGCCAAGTTGATAATATTTGTTCTAGCGTTCTGCCAATTATCAATTCCCTCAACAAATGCATATATCTCGGGACTAAGGTGAGCAGATAGCTGAGCTAGTTTGGAGGCATCTAGATTCTCCACACCATAAACCTTTTCTATGTATGTTTCATAGTTCCGTACCCACGGGAAAACCATGAGTTCATTTTTCAAAGGGAAGGGACCTGGGTTAAGGGACTTGTAAACCCGGCGCGCTGCGTCGATGTGCCGCATTCGTTGCTGTTCCTGTTGCACGTTGGCCTGGGGTTCCGCCATGATAGCTGGCTCTATTGCTTGTTGAACCTAATTGGGAAGATTGGCAAAGTTATGGACTATTGTCTACTCCGTGCACCGTACAGTTCACCGTAAAGTTCAAAGTTGTCTTTAAGTCTTTTCTTTAAGCTCTAGTCTAAATATATGCAATTCAGGTGAGAACCAGGGGGCCATGGAAAAGCTGCATTAATGTTCGGGCCAAACTGCATTAATGTTTGGGTGACTGAAGTTCACAGGCCTTGCCTGGGTATGATATATCACTATTCAACCATTGTGCTATACTGCATAAACTCCAAATATCACTGTGCTCTAATGTCTATTTCTTGAAGGCTTACAAAGTTCGATGTACAAACAGTCCAATCTTCACAAAGTTCAATGTCCAAACAGTCCAATTTTTAGCAAAGTTCTTATTAAAAGCATACAGACTCCCCTATGGCCACTACCTGCTTTACAGACTATAGTCACATTCCTTAGACTAAAATCCAATCGAGTACTGGAGGTGAGTAGGGTGAGGGGGGGGGGGGGCTGCAGCACCCACTGTGGCCCAGTAAGGCATGAATATACACAGGTCTGGAGTAAGGGTTTGTGTAGCAGAGGTGCCGTACACAGAGGGTTCTACTCCAGGCTCCAGGTTACCTGCCTGTAAATCCTTCAACTATTGCTGTATATTGCATATGTGGGTTGGCTGTGTGGTCCTCCGGGCCCCGTCATGTATATAATGTATGGGCCATTCACCGTTACAGAGTTATGTTGAAATCCAAATCATAGTGTGGGAGCTCATTGTACTAGCACATAAAAGGCTTAAAGGTAACATAGTATTTACCTAAGCCTGCTAGTGAGCATGCTGGCAGTGGCTGGGGTTGGGGGTCTGGGGTTTTGGCAGGCCTCCAACTACTGGAGGAGGCTTCAGTACACGTTAACATACACAGAAAAACACAGTTGAAAATGGATTAAAATCTGGCTAAAAGTGTCATAACCACCATACCCATTGTTAGTTTGGTAACTCCGCCAGTGTGAAAATATAAGCTTCTCTTGTGTGAGGTGTGTAAGTGAATATGTTCCTGCACAGTAATGTATGTGACCTTGATTTGTCTATGAGCCTATTGATAAATGGTTAATAGAGTCCAGTTAGATTCTAGCAGTGCCATTCGAGGCATTGAGTCAGTTGTAAATATGCGTGCTAGGGTTTATGGTCACTATGAATATATTGCCATTCGAGGCTTCAATGTATAAGTCTCACTTCAAGGTCAATCAAACTCACTTGCTGAGAGGTACTGTTTTATTATACAAGTCTCCAGTTTAGAGACAAATAGGTATGGTGGTTACATGTAGATATATATATGTGAATATATACAAATAGTGACACTGAGCCTTAAATCCAAACCTGTGTGTAATGTTAAGGTGGTTCACCCATAGGGCTGACCCTGCACCTTCAGCCACATGTCTCCTGCCCCAGTCACATGTCCACCTGCCGCTGCTCCAGCCACATGTCGTCCTGCCAGGCCCTCACTGCCCAGCTCTCCCTTTGTACGGCTCCTGGTGTCCGTCTCGCTCCGTGGTGTCGCCTCCCCGTCTCTCCTTCTGTTAGCAGGCACGGCCTGTTTTATATGCCCCGTCTCGATGGAGTGACCGGGTGGTGCAATGTGGCCTTCGGTCATTGGTTAATAGACAACGTGTGAGCAGGCGTTGGCAAGGGGAATTGCGACGTGGAACTATGTACGGCATTACGAGTAGGCCCATGATCCCAAGGCACCATGCTGGGTAACAATACCCTACGTTCTTGGCCCAGGACCAGGCCAGAGTAAATCCCCAACACACACAAGTGTGTACCGTAAACTCAGTGATTAATAACCAGTTAAGTTGTACATTATTGAGGCAATTATGAACTGGTATCAGACAAGCAGATGTGTAAGATTATTAACCAATTATCTCACACGACCTCCTTCTCTAGTTTCGAGACTCCACTGCTCGACTAAACTGCTGAGTGTCATAGTACCTTATGTGTCATATGATACCTCTAATATTCTTTTATTGTTGTACATAATATCATAATTGACTAAACCTTACAGAGTTTATGAGTTGTATCAGAGAATCATCCAGACTTAGTGATACTTCAGTTCATGTCATTGTCATGAGGAAATGTATCTATAATTATCCTTTGAGACATAGAAGTATGTCTCCAACATCTTCTAGACTATGGGTTATATAATGTTATATAATGTCAATATTAAGTGTGGATCCTCTTCATCTGGTTGTACAGTTTGTGACTCTTTTGGTGGGATATAATTGGCTGTCATTGCTATAGGAGACCTCTGAGTCTTAATAACCTCCTCAAGTATCAATGTCCATGGTATAGGAGCTTAAACTGTTCATAATGTATGGCAGCCCACATGATGGTCATAAAGAAATGAGTCTCTTACACTGCTTGCTAAAGCAGTCACAGTAGCGCATTGTCCCTTTGTGCACTTCAGGGTTGATTATTTGCTACCTCTGTTGAGATAGCCTGGATGTTGATGTGGCCCGGATGTTGAGGCAGCCTGGATGTTGATGTAGCCCGGATGTTGAAGTAGCCCGGATGTTGACCAACATCCTTTACTGTGGGTCATCTCCCACCCAGGTTGACTCAGACTCGAACGCTCCCCTCCATGGCGCCGCATTGTTTCTTGCGGCTGACACATGGTGGCCTCGGTGGGAATAGAAGGGGTGTCGGGGAAATTGATTAGTTTGACATTGATATGTAATATCTATGTTATTTATCATACTATTATTTCTGGCAGGGCATTATTTTTGAAATTTAGACTCTTTCATGATGGATAATGGGCTGAGCATTTATATTCACAATTGATCCCTGATCAATAACTTTTTTTTTATTTTATTTTTTTATTTTTTACTTTTTTTTTATTATTAATATTTATCAAATTTTCTTTCTTTATTATTATTATTTTATTTTTTTTTTTCTTAACTTTCTTCCATGTTTCTTTGATCTTCTAGCATTACTAAATAACTTTCTGTCATAGCTAGGAACTTTGTTTCTCTAACAGCTGCGCTAACAAAATACATATCCCTATGTATATTAATAACTATAGTAAGTAACTAAACAACCTATTCCAATCCTGAACCCTAACCTTACTAACCAAAAACATAGGCCCTAAAGATACAATTGTCCATACTCACCATTTGTTTTCATTCAAACTTACAGTGATGTAGGGTCTAGCACTAAGGGTCACCTACCCAGGGCCATAAACTGCTCAATACAAACCGTTGTGATACCTGTGAGATGACTGCCGATGCAGTCGCTGCATATTGTCTCTTCCTGCACATAAGGGGGGGGGGGTTCGATGACCAACTTGTCGGAGGGAACGCTGACAGAAACCTCTGAAGATGGCAATCTGATAATTATAACATGGCACAATCACAGCAAAGTACAAAGACACACATCCAGCTACAATAAGCAGATTCACATGAGGCCTTAAAGTAATCTCAACTTCCCAAGCTCCTCGTCGAATCTACAGGAGTCATCAGGCACCCTGCCAAATGATGAGCTGAGGTGACCTAAACAGAGGTTAATTTTGTTTCCAACCCATGATTTCCAGAAATAATCCTAAATTGTGGATATAACACTATATGCAGTCAGCCTAACCAGGCTTTTTCATTTCATCTGGACAGTCCACTGTCATATAAACACTGCTCATGCACCGATAACCAAAATTTCTACTACTATGTGGCCTTTATTTAATTTTGAGACATGTATTAAATGGGTTCAAAAATGGATTTAACAAATGTGTCAATGCCAAAATCTCACCATTCATTATATTTTGCCCTTTTTTTTTCTTTTTTTTTTCAGTCCTAAAAGAATCAGTGGGTTGAGTGATCAAGTCAACCCATAGTAAGCACCATGAGCCACATAGTGTAATTAAAGGCCATCAGTGTTTATACCACAGTGCTTATTCAATGCTATCTTCAGCATATTCCCCATAATTCCCTTGATTATGGACTATGCCACAGTGCTTATTCAATGCTATCTTCAGCATACTCACCATAATTCCTCGATTATGGACTATGCCACAGTGCTTATTCAATGCTATCTTCAGCATACTCACCATAATTCCTCGATTATGGACCTAGGATTTTTTGTTTTCATTTTGGCTTCAACAAGCTTATGTGTGCACACTTTTCCAATCCAATCCACTTCATTATCCAATGTGCTTAACGTCACAACCCAGTGACCCAGTCAACATATTATTGACCGTCATCATTGCAGGCAATTGTTTAACGTCACTAACTCGTGACCCAGTCTGCCACAAACTGTCATTACTGCCTGCAGTTATTATGAAACAAAACATATCCACAAAGTGCCCCTTAGTACCCTTCGATAAGGTCTATTATAGCTGAACCATGAATAATCCAAAACTTTCATTACAGCTGATTTCTGTTTCATTTCAGTTACCTCAGTTCCTATATGCCTCTGCTCTGTGAATTTAAAACTGGATTTTGTGTCTCTTCTTTTTCATACTGTAAGACATGCCATTTACCATCAGAAAACTCGACCAAAATTCACCTCAGGCTTCTACTGTCGTGCCACTTTATATTATTTTTGGTCTTTATTCTAAGTTCCTATGAATTTGCTTACCATGCCACTGTTTGATTAAGTCTTCCTTCACCGATTGCGCACTTATGCGAATTTTCGGCCGATCTTTGGCCGACCTTGAGGGCCGTGCCTTTTTCTCAAAGATTGCCTTGAACCCTAGATTTTTTTGGAATCTCACTATTTGGAATATTGTCTCCGGGAGCCTGAATCATTTGCCTCTGGTAGTACTTTCCATTCTATGGTTGGCTTGTGAGCTTGAGGGACAATTAACCCAATTTTGACCCATATTTAATCGATTTTCCATGTAAAAATTAGAAATAATGTAGGACAATATGATTTTTTTTGTGAAAACCTACTTTAGAGAGCTATTCAAGAATCAAAAGATGGTACTAATATTTCCCATTATTTTCTGTGTGATTTTGACCAAAATATCCATTGCAATAGCCATGGCAATCATATCAAATATGACCATCATGACCATTCCACATACAAAATCTGAAAATACCTAACAAAACCTACAATAAGGTATTTATTCCCCCTCAATTGCCATCTTTAACTGGCGCAATAACGAAAAGGTACCTGGCGTTATACTCTCAGGATGCTGACTACCAATAAAAGACGATAACCTGGAACCGTCCTATTAACCATCCTGAACCTGCAAAACCAGAATTCATTAATAAACTTTGTGAAAATGATCCGCCCAACATCAAATCATTAAAGAGATTTACCAAAACATCAAACAAGATAGTATACTTATGCCCTGAAATTTTGAGAGATCAATCCCACATAGTGGAAGCTGCCGCGTTTGGTCCTCCGTGGTGCGGCAGCTGTAGCCCAAGCCGCTTTCATGCTTAAGGGCCTGTGGGCAGCTCCGCTCATTGCACACGCATTAATTGCCACGTTGACCAATGTTTTGAACTGCTTGCCACTGACCCGCACGATGAGAGCATCCTTCTCGGCCCTCGTTGTTGCACCATGATACGTCTGAACCAAGCTGCACCATGACTGCACCTGTTGGCAGCCCACCTTAAGTAAAAGCTACATGTTTAGTTTGTCGGGTAGGCCGGGGCTGTGGCCATGTCCAACAAACGATGAGCCATGTCCATCATATCTTCACGGGAGATGCTGCTGGCCTGATGGGATTCATCACACTGATAGACCAGGCCATCAGACCCTCCAAGTGAGTCTGGCCAGCTGACGGGGTCATAATCATTATACTCTCCATCCCAATAGCTCCTGTTATCTTCTTCGTAGCCCTCATTGTCCCATCTTCTAGATGGTGGTAGCATTGGACACCCTGCTTCATAATGGTCTCCCCCACACTCCCAGCACTGTACCTGTGGCGGCTGGCTCCATCCCATCTCATGAGGGCCCATAGATGTGTGGAGGGATGCAAATGTATTAGGCTGCTGATGCACTGACTGAATATGAATTGACTCTGCTGCGGGTGATGAGTTCTCAGTGACCTTAAGAACGGATATTATCTTATCGGTGATTTGACTTACACCATTGTCAATTTTATTGCTAACACTCTTGATGTGCGACTCTAATGCGTTTAGTCTCTCTGTGTTCTCTAAGCCAGTGCGGAAGCTTTGATACGCGGTCTGTGATGCTGCTGTGAGACCGGTGAGGTCATTATATGCTTGCAGGTTGAGTTTATCTCTTACCGAGCCAAGCAGACCATCTCTATATATGCGGAGCACATCAGCTGGTCGAGACCTCCCGACTTCAGAGCACACCTTTAATGTTCTCTTACAAAACTGATTGGCATCCTCATCTGGTTTCTGAGCAAGATTGCGAATTAAAGCGTGGACCTTTTCTGAACTAGGCCCCGCCAAGTTGATAATATTTGTTCTAGCGTTCTGCCAATTATCAATTCCCTCAACAAATGCATATATCTCGGGACTAAGGTGAGCAGATAGCTGAGCTAGTTTGGAGGCATCTAGATTCTCCACACCATAAACCTTTTCTATGTATGTTTCATAGTTCCGTACCCACGGGAAAACCATGAGTTCATTTTTCAAAGGGAAGGGACCTGGGTTAAGGGACTTGTAAACCCGGCGCGCTGCGTCGATGTGCCGCATTCGTTGCTGTTCCTGTTGCACGTTGGCCTGGGGTTCCGCCATGATAGCTGGCTCTATTGCTTGTTGAACCTAATTGGGAAGATTGGCAAAGTTATGGACTATTGTCTACTCCGTGCACCGTACAGTTCACCGTAAAGTTCAAAGTTGTCTTTAAGTCTTTTCTTTAAGCTCTAGTCTAAATATATGCAATTCAGGTGAGAACCAGGGGGCCATGGAAAAGCTGCATTAATGTTCGGGCCAAACTGCATTAATGTTTGGGTGACTGAAGTTCACAGGCCTTGCCTGGGTATGATATATCACTATTCAACCATTGTGCTATACTGCATAAACTCCAAATATCACTGTGCTCTAATGTCTATTTCTTGAAGGCTTACAAAGTTCGATGTACAAACAGTCCAATCTTCACAAAGTTCAATGTCCAAACAGTCCAATTTTTAGCAAAGTTCTTATTAAAAGCATACAGACTCCCCTATGGCCACTACCTGCTTTACAGACTATAGTCACATTCCTTAGACTAAAATCCAATCGAGTACTGGAGGTGAGTAGGGTGAGGGGGGGGGGGGGCTGCAGCACCCACTGTGGCCCAGTAAGGCATGAATATACACAGGTCTGGAGTAAGGGTTTGTGTAGCAGAGGTGCCGTACACAGAGGGTTCTACTCCAGGCTCCAGGTTACCTGCCTGTAAATCCTTCAACTATTGCTGTATATTGCATATGTGGGTTGGCTGTGTGGTCCTCCGGGCCCCGTCATGTATATAATGTATGGGCCATTCACCGTTACAGAGTTATGTTGAAATCCAAATCATAGTGTGGGAGCTCATTGTACTAGCACATAAAAGGCTTAAAGGTAACATAGTATTTACCTAAGCCTGCTAGTGAGCATGCTGGCAGTGGCTGGGGTTGGGGGTCTGGGGTTTTGGCAGGCCTCCAACTACTGGAGGAGGCTTCAGTACACGTTAACATACACAGAAAAACACAGTTGAAAATGGATTAAAATCTGGCTAAAAGTGTCATAACCACCATACCCATTGTTAGTTTGGTAACTCCGCCAGTGTGAAAATATAAGCTTCTCTTGTGTGAGGTGTGTAAGTGAATATGTTCCTGCACAGTAATGTATGTGACCTTGATTTGTCTATGAGCCTATTGATAAATGGTTAATAGAGTCCAGTTAGATTCTAGCAGTGCCATTCGAGGCATTGAGTCAGTTGTAAATATGCGTGCTAGGGTTTATGGTCACTATGAATATATTGCCATTCGAGGCTTCAATGTATAAGTCTCACTTCAAGGTCAATCAAACTCACTTGCTGAGAGGTACTGTTTTATTATACAAGTCTCCAGTTTAGAGACAAATAGGTATGGTGGTTACATGTAGATATATATATGTGAATATATACAAATAGTGACACTGAGCCTTAAATCCAAACCTGTGTGTAATGTTAAGGTGGTTCACCCATAGGGCTGACCCTGCACCTTCAGCCACATGTCTCCTGCCCCAGTCACATGTCCACCTGCCGCTGCTCCAGCCACATGTCGTCCTGCCAGGCCCTCACTGCCCAGCTCTCCCTTTGTACGGCTCCTGGTGTCCGTCTCGCTCCGTGGTGTCGCCTCCCCGTCTCTCCTTCTGTTAGCAGGCACGGCCTGTTTTATATGCCCCGTCTCGATGGAGTGACCGGGTGGTGCAATGTGGCCTTCGGTCATTGGTTAATAGACAACGTGTGAGCAGGCGTTGGCAAGGGGAATTGCGACGTGGAACTATGTACGGCATTACGAGTAGGCCCATGATCCCAAGGCACCATGCTGGGTAACAATACCCTACGTTCTTGGCCCAGGACCAGGCCAGAGTAAATCCCCAACACACACAAGTGTGTACCGTAAACTCAGTGATTAATAACCAGTTAAGTTGTACATTATTGAGGCAATTATGAACTGATATCAGACAAGCAGATGTGTAAGATTATTAACCAATTATCTCACATAACCTATGGTTCTAGACTCACTTCAGAAGGTCCATTTGTAGATATAGGGAACTTGGCAATTCTGGCGAGTACACTAATAGTCCAAATGCTCCAGGCCTCAGTCTGTAGTGGCTATCCCAGGTTAGTCATAGGGATATTGGTCAGAATGACGAACTGATATTCAAAAATGACTGTGGCAAAATTAAGGCATTGCCCTGAAAGGCTTAGGTTTATACTCAGGAATGGAATGACTACGGTGGGTTGGTAACTACTGACTATACCTGATTAACTAACCATGGTTGGTCGTATAGGAAGCCAAAAGCATGACTAACTAGGTTCATCACTATTGACTACATTCTGGAGTCTAAAGATTATCTGTGTAACTCGACAGTGCTGCATCATGCCGACCATTCTGGTGGCTAATTCATATGGTTTTAGGGTTATATGGGGATTCTGCAGATCATCTAGAGGAGTAAAAATTGCCATATTTATTTTTTGGGAGTGTTCACCAAACATATCTACTAGTATGCAGGGTCTGATAGACACCACTTGGGCTAATCAACTGACACTCCCAGCCCATTCTGTTCATAAGTATGTTCTTATTCTACCTCCATTAGAGTAATGTAAAATCATTCTCAAAAACGTTGTGAATTTCAATAGGAAATCAGAAAGGAAAATAATTGAGGACCATGTTGTGGTTTGCTCCTTTCAGCCTCTGTTTTTGGTGTAAATTACAATTCTTACTCCTTTTATTTCATGAATTAGCCCCCTGGAATGTATATACCTCTATCAACCCAGTAGGCTCGACATCATGCGTGCACCCTCAGAAAAGTGAGCGTCACTGTCGCCAAAAGCACCCTCACCTGAAAGTCTGCAGGCACTGCCTGGCTTTCAGGTGAGAGTGCTTTTGGCGACAATGACGCTCACTTTTCTGAGGGTGTGAATGCAGTACTGGTGAGTCATCAACATTGATAAATTGTCAATGTTGATTCAATGTTGATGCAACGCTGATTCAACGTTGAAATGAAATTTGTGCCCACTGGGGGAGACGTACTCCTTACCAAACGCCTCCACAGACCTGGCTCTGCTGGTGGGGTCGTTGGGTGGGGACCGGGATTGATTCTCAAGAATGCCAACGCAAAGGGCCAAAGGAACTCTTTGATTTATTTTTTGTGTGATCGAAATCAAGGCGATTTGGAACACGTGTCTTGGAGATGAATGTTCTATTTCCCTTAGCTTCACACGAACCCCTTGCTGTAAGCTGCCCGAGCTCGCACCTTGTAACGATGTATTGACATCAATGAAATCTCACAGTATCTTTTTACTCGTACCTCATCATAAAAAGTCGAACTAGCTTTGCAGAGATTTTTTTCAATGTACATGTATTAGGTTGCATATATAAAGTCTTGCAATGCTGAACTATTGGAGGCTTAATACAAAGTCCAAACGTGACTCTGGACATTGCCATGCATATTCTGGAAGCAGAGTAGGCTACAGCACTGCTTGACTCTTGTTGACCCTACAAAGAGTCATATAGTATTGGCAACAGAGTGAGGGTCAGGCTGACGCTTACTTTATTCATTCGCATTATATACAATAAGGCATCCAAATACTCTGTCCGCCTGTTTCCTTAGGCAACAACATTATGGCAAGCCAATTGACCACCCTCAATATTTAGTTAATTGGCATCAGCTGTGCATTGAATACAATATCATGTGTACCCAGTCAACATTGCTTATGGGCCTATATGTGTTTTACTTGCAATGGGCATTTGCCCATATCTGGGTTATGTTCCTCTTTGTCCAGGGCTATAGGTGGGAGACTAGATGGGTCAGCCCAGGTTTGAAATGCCCATCTCGAGCCCAGATTTATACCAAAATGTAGTTACTGACAACGACTCATAAAGACTTGATTATCACTTGAAAATGAAGTGTTAAACTTCATAACCAGGTCAGGACAATATTGGAGTTCTTTCAAACAACCAGATTTTCAATTTAGATTCTTGATTTTCGAGAGTGAACATATCGCTTGCCATAGGAATCGGTCTTTCAGGAGAGAAGAGTGGCCACCATCGAAGATTGGTAACCCTTTCGTTCAATCAATTGCCATGTGAGCGGACACGTCCCGTAAATCGGTGAGAATATTGGGGAAAGTGATCTAGGTGCCCAGTGATCCATTACGCCCCAAGTCCCTACAATCCCCCCGTTCTTTGTGCCAATGACCTTATGCCATAAACCTTTGTCTGGGAGCCCTATATGGAACACAATGGAACACACACCAATGCCTCCCAATGTGTTATAACATCCATTCAGAACACGGCACATTTGGCTCCTATACCTTTCTATGGGCGATTCGCCTTTTATTTTCCTTCTATAGGCACGTTCAATGTGACTCCCCTCTCATGTGTTCCCGGGGGCCACTCCCTATCTTTTCTATAATAACTATGTGTAGACATCGCCCCAAATTTAGTACCCTTATCACGGGAGGCAAAATAACAAAAGAACACCATTTTCACGGCAAATTTAGTTCAAAGCAAATCCGTATCAAGGGTGACCAATGAAAAAGCCTAACAAAATTACCCTACTATTTCTTGCCTTACAATATAGTGTATAAGATGTCTCTAATGTTGAGAACAAAATGGAAAAAGGGTCACCTGCAAGTTGTTCAAGTCATGAGACCTCAAAATGTAGCCCTTTTCCTCCAAAATCTTCCCAAAAAAATACCCTTCAAGTGCCTGCGCGGGTTCGTGCCTGGAGCCCAAAAACATATACCCTTTCCCTTAGAATCGTGTTCACACATAGTAAGCAAATCTGAGTGAGTGGCCCCCGGGGATGTGTTGCTCTGCTGGGTTGGGCTGGGTCTGCATGTGTCATGATGTGAACACCTTGTGGATGGGGCTGAGTGCACAGTCATCCATCTGCACGCGGGAACAGTGACATATATTACTCTTGAGTTTGAGTTTTGAGTATTTTATTTGGTTCTAATCACAACATGGGGCGCTTTTAAGCAAATCCAAAAGTTGAACAGTCGAGCAAGATGTCCAAAATAGAGAGAGTACATAGTTATATAAATTATTCTGTGTATATCATTGTCACTGTTTTATAGTATTGCTGAAATTAACATTCCAGATATGGGGCTACATGTGAGTGTTTGCCAGTAGGTTTCCTTTGGAGGTGGTCATCATCTATGACAAAGTGGTTGGGGCAGAGAGATTTGGGCGGAGGACGGGGTTAGTTCACCATATATTCAGTGAAAAGGCCCTCGTGTTACCATTGACCTCTCTCTAAGAACCATACCCTCACTGAAAACCTCAGGGTCGTCATTTTGACAATACCAAAACTGACAACTTTAGGTAGTCAAAGTGACCACCTTATGTCGTCATTGTGACTACCCATCTGAGCCATTCAGACCAAAGTTGTCATAATGACGACCTTAGGTAGTCACAATATTTAGGTAGTCAGAATGACTACCTTAAGGTTGTCAATTTAGGTATTGTCCATTTGAAGACCTAAAGTCATCAGTAGTGACAACTCTCAAGTCCTAGGTTGTCCCAATGACTACCCTATGGTACATAATTCTATTCCTCACTTGCTACTTATGGCACACTACTGCCACCTGGTTTTAACATTTTGCATAACTATATCTGTCTTGAGATATATACTGGTGACAGGGAGCAGAGTGGTCTCTATACCTCTGGGGCCATCATTCTCACCCATTGGCAACTTATTTATAACAAGTAATGCTACTTAGTTCAATCAAGACTACACCAAATATGTGAAAAGGATGTCTCTCATTAAGAAGTGAACTAATTAGAGACTATATTCATACACCATTCTCCACTCCATCTGCCATTATTCATTATGACTACCTAGGTTGTCATAACGACTAGGCTCCTTGCTCTGGGTTTTCAGTGCTATATTAAGGAGTGGTCCTTATTTATCAACAGATGGGTGGGGGCGGCGGCTATTTTCGACCCCTCTAGAAGGCGGCGACTAAAAAAAATTTCATCCCTTTTAAGCGAAAAAGTCCGCGCACGCTTTATACTATACTTTAGTTCATAGAGGGGGAAGGGGCATTAATTCCCGATATATTCATCGTCCATCTCTTTCGGGTATTTACACATATGCATGATTGACAAATCCCAATAGTAGAGACAAGACCGACGTCTTAATCACAAAATGAAATGGAATGGAAAGAGAACATGTTGGCCAGAGAAAAGAGTATGGGTTGTCAGAGATGATGCATTGCTCTGTCAATGTGGTCAAATGGGCTGATCGGTCATTGTCATCTCCGGGTAGTGACATGGGTTTCGTGTCAAACAAAGTGTCACACACCTCGTGATACCAGCCTCTCAGAATTGGTTTGTAAAAACATTTGCTTCTGAGTTGGCCTCCTTGTAACCAAAGCATGTATGCTATTCATTGGTATTAACATGTCTTCCACATTATAAAATGAAGCGTTTTTTATACTTTGCAACACAGTTTATCCAGAAAAGCCAGACAAATGAATGTCTACAGCCGGCGAAAAAACAGGCTGGCCTCTTCACTATACGTATCAAGATTGAAGATGGTTAAACCAAAAATAAATTCAAAATGTTGTGTCCTGTTGTACCATGCATACACTCTTATTAATATAGCAAAGACCCTACGTGTTTCTAAACTATACTTTTATAATCAGTCTTATGCTACATTCTGTCTGGGAGATTGCAGATGTAGGCTACTCAGAAATGGATCTGCAGGGCATAGGGCCTACATGTAACTTTCAAGGACCATACCAAAGGCACGTATAGGACCCCTAACTGTTCACTGCAACTCTAGAAATACCAAAGCTCGTCGGCATTGAAAGGTCGGCCCTATTTGCTGAACATCTAAGGTCAAGTCCCTGAAAGCGAGTCTTGTTTAGGGCAGTGTTGGTTGAAGACCAGAAGAAATATGTCAAATTGAGGCTTAAAATAAGGAAAATACCACGCCACATTGCTAGAGATTCATTTCATTTTTGAAACAACTATAAGGGCTGGGACACAATAAAGGTTATTTATAGGTATACAAATGTTCACAGCTGACTTATCGATTTACTCAAGACAACGACTCCAGTAGTATAGTATGTATCGGAACGGGACTATAGTTAAGTACTGTTTATTACTCAATCGACCTGCAGCCAATCAGAGGCCTCCCTTTTGGCGGGAAATTCAAAAGCAGCCAATGAGAGGCCTCCCTTTTGGCGGGAAATTCAAATAGGTCACGTGACCGGAAGTGACCTACTTCCGGTCACGTGACCTTTGGGCGGGAAATTCAAATAGGTCACGTGACCGGAAGTGACCTACTTAAGAGGGTCACATGACCACCATGTTGGCGGGAAATTCAAATAGGTCACGTGACTGGAAGTGACCTACTTAAGGGGGTCACGTGACTACTAGGTTGGCGCGAATTTCAAAATAAGTCACTTGAGATTTTTATGGATAAATAAATTTTAAAAAAGAAAAAAAGCAAGCTGAAAGCTTGCTAAAAAATAATTTAAAAATGCGGCTCTTTTTTTCTAGGAGGGAGGGGGGGGAGGGGCACTCTGGGGGGCACTCTTTAAGATGCATGGGGGGGGAGGGGGGGAGGGGGGGAGGGGAAGGGTTTTTTAAGAGTGAGACTCGCTTCTCTGCTCTCTCTTTTAGAGGGCAGAGAGGCGAGTCTACTGGTTCGTCTACTTACAATGAAATGTATCATGATTGCGTTTATGATGATGTGCATCATGATGTGACTATCTTACAACTTTATAAGAAATAAGCAAGGTCTCTCTCCTATACAATTACAGTTTTCTAGCTTGAAATATAGTCTTTCAACAGCTCCTTTTCTCATCTTACACAGAGGCAAATATCAGAGACACCCAATGGCACCTAAACCGCTCTCAGACAAGGGTCGGGCACTGCTGGACTATAATAGATGGGTCAAGGACCGTTCTACTGAGGGTCAGGCTAGGTCGGACATTCAATAACGTGACTTTAGCAAACTTGCTTGAAAAGTCTGACCATGCGAGATCCTTATGCCCCAGTTTGTCAATGCTGTCCAGACTTTCAAGCAAGTTTGCTAAAGACCTGCCTGTCATTGAATGTCCGACTTAGCCTGCTTGACCCTCAGTAGAACAGTCC
The DNA here is from genome assembly GCA_947462335.1 of Harmothoe impar. Lineage (NCBI taxonomy): Eukaryota > Metazoa > Annelida > Polychaeta > Phyllodocida > Polynoidae > Harmothoe > Harmothoe impar. Next base: position 29,315,385 of record OX381704.1, on the reverse strand, counting down.
TTGACTCATCTATTATAGTCCAGCAGCGCCTGACCCTTGTATGAGAGTGGTATTGGCACCATTGGCTGACTCTGATAATTCACCTGTGTGCACGGGGGGAGGAGAGGGTTCACAGCTACAGCTCTCTTAAGGCAAAGCTTGCGCTTATAGAGCACTACTAGTGGAGGTTTGGATGAGGAGGCTATGACATATGATGTTTGTCTTAAAAAATAGCCATGGTGCATGTCGATGTCGCTTAATTATGCTCATATCTCATGTCGATTTTAAGAATTGTTCATGTCACCTGTCACTATGTTTTTCAAGCTTCATGTCAAATGTCACTAGGCTTCATCTCGAATTTAGTGGTCCACACTGCCGCTGCTGCTGCTGCTGTCGGTGCTGCTGCTTGTGCTGCTTGTGCTGCTCATGCAGCAGCTGCAGCAGCTGCTGGCTGCTTGTGCTGCTGACGATGTCATGGATACTGTTGACAGATGCTGCTGCTGCTGCTGCTGCTGCTGCTGCTGACGATGTCACGGATGCTGCTTGTGCTACTGCTCGTGCAGCAGCTGCTGAAGCAGCTGCAGCAGCTGCTGGCTGCTTGTGCTGCTGACGATGTCATGAGGGCTGCTGTTGACAGATGTTGCTGCTGCTGCTGCTGCTGCTGCTGCTGCTGACGATGTCACGGATGCTGTTGACAGATGTTACTGCTTGTGCTGCTCGTGCAGCTGCTGCTGAAGCCGCTGCCAGCTGCTTGTGCTGCACGTGCAGCTGCTGCTGAAGCCGCTGCCAGCTGCTTGTGCTGCACGTGCAGCTGCTGCTGAAGCCGCTGCCAGATGCTGCTGCTTGTGCTGCACGAGACTGAGTAGCCGCTATTCGGCGTTTCACTCCTTATGTACCCTGTCCTAGATAATCCTCTTAAAATGGCTGAAAAGACTCTCTCAGCACAGAGACTCTACTCAATGTAAGAGATCTGTTAAGTAAGTTTTCACATGCCGCCTGACTACTGCGGGAGGGTTTAGACTTAAGCAGCTTAGTGCACACACGTGTCTGTTAGAAAAGCTACCTGCACACCTGCCTTCCTTTTTCACTAGTATTTACCCCCTGCCGACTTATAAGGCACCTATACACACCTTCTTGCTTCTAGAGCTAAGCTGACTGGCAGCTATTTTAAAAGAGAATACCCGTTACCTGTATAACGGATAAGGGGGTTATGAGATTAGCGTGTGTATACAAAAAAAACAAAAAAAAGCTACAGGGGGCGCGTGTCTGTCTGTGAGGTAGAGACCGTGTGGTAAGCGACTCAAGTGTAAAACAAAAGCACCTCCTCTTGCCGCAGTGAGTGGTGTGGACGGCGGCTGGCTAGTTGAATTTAAGCGTCAGCTTAAAAGATAATCCGTTCACGGGCTGGCGCGTCACACCTGGCGTTAATCACCCCCTGTAGTCTTTGTATACACAGGTGACTCGGCTTTATCTCTTCACCAGCTATAATCCCATATACATGCAGCGCACGTTACACTCGTTATCTCTCTTTTCATGCTGATGGATTAGGGGTGGAAGGGTTCAGGTGAAAAGCGATTTGATTCTCTCTGGAAGAGGGTGGGGCTCTAGGTGAAAACAAGCTTAGAACATCCAGATTAGCTGCTCTCTCGGCTATATAAAGAGCCTCATTTTTTCTAATCTCTGCCCACTTCGTCTTGTTGTACACTATCAGTCACGAGGCAGACGCTGGAAGTAGCAGATGTTTGCAGTATGGTTTATACAGAGGTTACCTGCTAATAGGATTTTGTCAGAATAGGGTGAGTTGCTATTAAAATGAACATTTAAATGGGTTGTTAATATGGTATCTGATGTTAATGAGCTAACACCTAACATTGAGGATTATGACCTCCCAGAGGGGCGTCTCGCCAAATTCTCCAGTCTTGACTATAGTCTTAAGTGTCTAAAGACTGTGGAGCACGTTAATGGGTGGTCTCCTTACTAATTTCACTTGACCAGGCCGGCAGGGTCAACTAGGCTAGGTAATTACAACCACAAGGGCGGCTACTCAACATGCAAGTAGACCTACTACTACGAGATTGTCTTTTGACCACTCTGCCGCCGCCTGCTGGTCTGGCGATTACATGCTCTAGTATAGTTCTCCGCTCTTTTCGTCAGATGACGCCACAATAGGGTTTTTGTACATTTCCACGATACTCGCGAACATTTTAAACGCATAATGACCTATAATAAGCAACAAAGCACACTTCTAATATATTGAATATAAGAAACATGTCAACGTTGTGTATTTCTGATAGAATGAGGCAGATTCTTTGAAATATCAACTAAACTATAGTGAGATTGAAAATACTACACCATATCTAAAGCGATATAAAAGCTATATAAAGTCAGAACCTCTGACGGATCGGTAGGATCACTCAACCATTCGTCCTCGAAAGCAACACAGGGTTCCCGTCCAACAGGACTTTGAGCCTTGACGCTTTTGAGGGAGGTTTGATCTCATGCTGCTTAACATGTGGTGTAATTAATCAACACCGCGGCCCCTCTTTAGGGGCCACACAATAAACAAAGAATAAAAAAGGGTAGGACTTAGGTTTAAAGTGAATCTCCCAGGATTTTGGCGAGGTCGACAAAGTAGGAGATAACAGATTAAACTGCAGGAGACTATACGCAAACCTTGATACTCTCAGAGGGGGAGCTCCATATTGCGGACCTGTGGTCAGATCTATCACCTCCAGGAGGCAGGCTGCATGTCGTAAATGTCCACCACAGACATTGGGATATATTGTTAATCCTACTCCAGGGTCTCCATAATTAGACCCTGAATCTGTTGTTAAACGGGTGTGAGGTGATGGTAACTAATACTTATGAGATGGAGCTCTTACGAGACATAAGCACCACCCAGCGCGGGGCTCGCCTTGAGATGGGAAATTCACTACAGTAGGGTGGCCGGAGCATTTTTGAAAATAAACTAGACACACATGTATTATGTATGTCTAGAATGTCTCAATATTCGCATTTAACAAATTAACACTGTTATATTGATAGAGTAACTAGGTAACTAACTGTAGCTGATTACATATACCTCACTCCTCAAACCTTTCTGACAGATCTGAAGATCTGTATAGAGAAGACATGCCATACCCATGGCTTACTTATAGCCCTGCCATGCTATAGTGGCTATTGGGAGAACTAAGATTTCTCTATCTAACTGTATGACAGAAGGTGTCCTCTAGTGTTATTTATATGATTTTAATACTTGAGATTGGGGTCTGAGGTCCTCATATGACCCCCAGCAGATGCTCTGACGCTGGCTGGCGGTAGATTGTATCATTTCCATTCAAAAATGCATTATTTTAACTTGATTTATCTCTATATTCAGTAATTTACCGTAAACTACCAATTAAAGATTTCTATAAAAAAAAAATGAGCCCTGAAAATGCGCAATTTAGGTGGCTTATCTCAAAAAAGATAACAATATCCTAAGTAGTTAAAGGACCCTCCATGGGATAGCTGCATTCAAGATGCTTCAAACAGAAAAGGAATCTCGTTGATACATGGATTTGCCATCAGCCAGTGCAAATTCTCCCAAAGGTCAGGTTAAAGAGATTTCCCAGTTATGAGCTTAAAGGAGACTCAAAACCTCAGGTCTGTCAACATTGCCCCTGAATTACATTATGTAATACAGTTTATAATGCATTATCCAGCCTGTATAGGATGGACCCATTCAGGATCTGTTGATAACAAATTACTAGAAGTGTCTATCTGCTTTGAATCGAAAATGATGGCATATCATAAAAGGGTCATTTAACATAGGATCAGATACACACTGGGCCCTCACGCCGACCCTCCGGCCACCCTAACTACAGCATTATCTGTCGTTGAAAATGGTGCTCGTGTAGAGTTGGGATGATGTACCAAAAGAGCGTTTTATACACAATGATACCCTTGTACAAATGCGTATACCTAGTAGGCAGCGTCTTATCATCAAATCTAAGAGGGTGCTATAGTTTTATTATACTTTTATAGACCATTTTTAAAATCCGAGCTTAGCTTAGTTCATAGTCTCCTTACCAATTTTCACTTGACCAGGCTGGCAGAGCCAACTAGTCTAGGTAATTATAACCACAAAGGCGGCTACTCAAGATCCAAGTAGACCTACTACTACGTGATTGTCTTTTTGGCCCCTCTGCCGCCTAGTTATTACATCCTCCAGTCTAGCTCGCCACACCCTTTGAGCAGCACCATTGCCTCGGTAAAAGTGTAGGGTGTGTGCTTTCCACCTTCAGGCATCCATAGATTCGATCACCATCACCCCCCTTGAAATGACCTCAGCTGTTAATTAGGGCGTAAAGCAGCCCAACAACCAACCAAGTCCCTGTCAAAAGATGTGAATAACGCTGTAGTCTGCCCGTTTCTGTGATCCAATATGAACCCTTCCTAATAGCACCCCCACTGATGCATTGCATAAAAATAGCCCCCCTGACCTCATTTCTTGAGCTATAAAAAACACAAACCCCTCATTTTAATCACAATATCATGGCAGTCAACATGAATGGAACCATTAGTGGAGAAAGATAAGAGTCTCTGTTTTCTGTAGCCTACAATATTATGGTGACATTCTTCATGTCAAAATGTAATAAATAAATATGAGTTGTTAAAACTTGTTACCATGGGGATGTTGGTAATTGTGTTCTTGAAGACGTATGTGAAATCCAGATGTATGTGCCTCTGCCCAATGATGTCCCTAGCCATTTTAAGTTAACCTGTTCTGTCTGAGTTAGAAGGGTGCCTAGGAGGGCTAGAGCTACAGAACCCCTAACTGCTGTGAAAGTGCCCCTCTCCTGCCTAGATCACAGAAATGGGAAATATGTTCAGTTGCATTCACCATGATATTTCTGGATCTAGGCAGGATAGAAACTCCTGATCTTTTACAGATCTGAAAAGCTCTCATAGGGATCTATACTAATGGAACCAATATGTATTTTTTAACTCATTTTTCAAAAATTTATCAAACTCCCTACCTTAGCGCCCCTATAAATAGGGTTAAGTACCTGTCCGACCCCTCTACCACTGCTGCTGGAGGAGTACCGAGAACTACCCTCTTTTTTAGAAAACTAAGTAAAAATTATCCTTCTTCATGTCCAGTTACATACAATGTCGATCAATTTGACACTGTAGCAGCCTGTCTCCATATCTGTATGCTGCATAAATGCACAATACACGGTTCTGCACGCACTTAAACCAAGGCTAACATGGTTGACCTATATAGATGTGATACTCTCGTTTTCGGGGCTAGTAGAAATTAGGCGTCTAATACGGACGTTCTGGGTTCGAACCCTCACTAAGTTTTAGTCAAGACGTCTAGCCACGTCGCCTAAGGCGACGAAAGCGCGTCAAGGCGTTTACAGGGTTCGAACCCGTGAGCTGCTCCTTGGGGCTACAAAAAACGCTTAGACCTTGAAATCCCATAGGGAAAAATTTTTGGGTTTTTGGACTTTAGGCCTTAATTTGAGGGTGATCCCGGGCTGATAGAAAAATAATTCTTGGACGAGCGGATAGCTCTGGATCTCTTTCATCTAAAACAGCGAAAAATTGATTATGGTTTCGCCGCAATTCATCCGACGGGGGGTAATCAGCCCCCCCCTCTGCCAATCAAGGCAGTGAATCTAGACGACCGCGCAATCGCTCGCGGCCGTCGCGACGAACCGACTGAAGACCTCGGCATCTTAGTATGATTCGTGTGACCTACTTAGAGGCTCACACGGTGGGGGTGTGTCCGGCGTTCGGCGCGCTGATTGGCTACTGGTGGGAGGCGCTGTGCCGCGTCAAGAACTTCACCTATTTGGGACGGCTGTTAAAGGCGCACTGAGTTGAGGTGCACCTTTAAGCAAGAGCGCGATCTGGCCTAGTCTTGCGGACCCCTGTTTGGAGAGTGTAGCGGGCGGCTATGTCGCGCTCTCCAACCACAGTCTTAACAGTGGTCCGCAAGACTAGAGTGCAAGACGCGTGCACACACAGACCGAACAGACACACACAGACCCACACACCCACACACCCCTATCAGTGAGGCGTCTAGCAGATTTGGGAGAGGTGACCAGGGAGGTACTCTCGGCTAGCGGCCACTAATTAGCTGTTTAGATAAGGCACAGAAACAAGGGTGATGACAGACTATGTGGTCAAGCAGCCAACATGCCCTGACACTTGATAATGGGTGTGGACCACCAAATTCGACATGGCGACATGGCCATTTCTTATAATCGACAAACGACATGAGGTCTAATGACAAGTGACATGAGGCCCAAAAATCATAGTGACAGGCGACATGAGCAATTCTTAAAATCGACATGGGATATGAGCATTATTAAGTGACATTGACATGTGACATGGCCATTTTCTAAGATCGACATTCGACATGGGGACCCCCCATCCAGAGCCCCTTGATAGATGACAGCTGTTGTGTGTAAGAAAAGCGTATGCCTCACAATCAAAGATGATAAAAGGCTTCATTAATTTGATGAAATTCTAAAATAGATATATTATTCATGTTCTGTGTTCCACAGAGGTAAATTAATTAAGCCTCAACTCTTTCTAGAAGCAGTAATACAAAAATGTATAACATGATAACGTTGTATCAAACATTTTCTTATATACTGGCTTCTGGTAGGAGTTGAATCATAAATAAAGTACCTATGTGAAGCACATGACATGCATGTCATGCTTATTAAAGAATAACATCAATTCAATCAGGTATTCAAATATTTTGGGTTTGCAGGCACAGTTAGAAGGGGTAAGGTTAGTGGTGGTATCTGACCAGGATGTATCAGATTACTACAAACTGCCCCTGACCCCTTCCACCACCACCACTGGTCACCGGCTGTCTGGGGCTCCCGTGGTCAGTGGATAAATTCTATCCACTCTGAATCTGCTAGACGTCTCTCTGCTATGTAGTGTGGGATGTAAAAGAAACCCTTGTCTCGGTAAAAGGACCATAGATTCGATCACCATCACCGCCCTTGAAATGACCATAGCTGTTAACTAAGGCGTAAAGCAACCCACACACCCACACACCCACACACCCACACATTTTTCTGTATGAGCCTTCAGACCTGAAGCTGCTCAGTGTACGGGACTAGGTTTTGTCATAGGCCCTACGGACGCTACTCAAGGGGGAATAAGAGAGCTGTCTCACCATGACATGGGCTGGCTGTAGTTTTTTATGTTTCGGTACCTACAACCAAACAGCCAGTACCCACCCCAGGGCTTCATGTCGCACGCGGGAAAAGTATAACGGTGGCGCCAACTGTCGGAATAGCGGGTACACTACGTCAGTAGTTCTTTTGTTCTCCGCTGAGTGACTGGGCGAAATGTAGTCGGTAGCTCTATTTTCTGTGCACTGTTCTGTTCATTTTCTACACTTAACGCTTAAATAGACCGCGTGTTTGTACAAGCTAGCCGTTTTTATCAGTGCAAAAATTAAATAAGCATCGGATAGAACAATAAAAAAATGAGAAAGTAATCCAGCACTTAGTATAAGGCACCAGTTTTATCATGAGACACCGAAAGTCTGGTTTTTTTAAGGTGGATAAGACAGTCGACTGAGAGCTCCAAAGTAACCAAAAACGTACCAGAGGGCGATCTATCTCAGAACGTACCCGACAGGGCAGGGGCCTTCTACACCCCGGCTCTGATGAGCAAGCGAGGGCCTATTCCTCTTTTGAGGTGGGCCCAAAATTGAACAAAAGAATAAACTCAAAAAAAGCCTTAAGATTGAAAGAGTTGTAGATACTGATTTTAACGAGGAAGTCCCATTCATTAGTTTACAAATAGTCAGTGTAAGTACGCCCATGTATAGGAGAGAGACCTTGCTTATTTCTTATAAAGTTGTAAGATAGTCACATCATGATGCACATCATCATAAACGCAATCATGATACATTTCATTGTAAGTAGACGAACCAGTAGACTCGCCTCTCTGCCCTCTAAAAGAGAGGGCAGAGAAGCGAGTCTCACTCTTAAAAAACCCTTCCCCTCCCCCCCTCCCCCCCTCCCCCCCCATGCATCTTAAAGAGTGCCCCCCAGAGTGCCCCTCCCCCCCCTCCCTCCTAGAAAAAAAGAGCCGCATTTTTAAATTATTTTTTAGCAAGCTTTCAGCTTGCTTTTTTTCTTTTTTAAAATTTATTTATCCATAAAAATCTCAAGTGACTTATTTTGAAATTCGCGCCAACCTAGTAGTCACGTGACCCCCTTAAGTAGGTCACTTCCAGTCACGTGACCTATTTGAATTTCCCGCCAACATGGTGGTCACGTGACCCTCTTAAGTAGGTCACTTCCGGTCACGTGACCTATTTGAATTTCCCGCCCAAAGGTCACGTGACCGGAAGTAGGTCACTTCCGGTCACGTGACCTATTTGAATTTCCCGCCAAAAGGGAGGCCTCTCATTGGCTGCTTTTGAATTTCCCGCCAAAAGGGAGGCCTCTGATTGGCTGCAGGTCGATTGAGTAATAAACAGTACTTAACTATAGTCCCGTTCCGATACATACAATACTACTGACTCCCTATATGTATGTGATTCATTTTGCCAAATAAAATTCTAAACTCAACTCAATTCATATGTATAATTATGCTCTATAGGTATTGGATAGACCCATTGGGAAACTCATCCCTGGCTATTTACCAGATACAAACCACTCCTGTGTTATCAGAAAACCGCATGCAGGCTATAGACAGGATGGCTACTGGTGCCAGTGGCCCAAATCCTTCACCAGAATAATCTGGAGCATCAAAGACGTCGGCGGTAACGGAACGGTCCCTCAGAAGTCCCAATTACAGGGTTTTGACCATCTTGAAATATCCTGGCTGGAATGTAGGCCAACCATTCAGGGTTAACATTGAATGTCTGCGAAAAGGGACCTTAGTGCCGGGTACAAAAAGGCCCGTTTTCCCAGCACATGTCACAAATGTTTGGGGACCTACAAAAAATCCGATGACACAACAAAGAGAAGGTTCATATACACTGAAAACCCAGAGCAAGGAGCCTAGTCATTATGACGACCTAGGTAGTCATAATGAATAATGGCAGATGGAGTGGAGAATGGTGTATGAATATAGTCTCTAATTAGTTCACTTCTTAATGAGAGACATCCTTTTCACATATTTGGTGTAGTCTTGATTGAACTAAGTAGCATTACTTGTTATAAATAAGTTGCCAATGGGTGAGAATGATGGCTCCAAATGTATAGAGACCACTCTGCTCCCTGTCACCAGTGTATATCTCAAGACAGATATAGTTATGCAAAATGTTAAAACCAGGTGGCAGTAGTGTGCCATAAGTAGCAAGTGAGGAATAGAATTATGTACCATAGGGTAGTCATTGGGACAACCTAGGACTTGAGAGTTGTCACTACTGATGACTTTAGGTCTTCAAATGGACAATACATAAATTAACAACCTTAAGGTAGTCATTCTGACAACCTAAATATTGTAACTACCTAAGGTCGTCATTATGACAACTTTGGTCTGAATGGCTCACCTCCAGAAACCCAAACGCAATACCCATCTTATTGAACCTCTTAACTCATCAACTTTTCAATATCCCACTATATCGAATGACGTCGGTTATTTTGGGATTCTCGATCCGCTTATCTAACGCTATATTAATGACCAGGCGAGGGAAAAGACCCCTCCAGGGGGGAAAATAGTAATTAAAATTGGTGTCATCATCTTTAAAATGAGATATCATGAGCTTAAAAAATCCTGGTAGTTTTGTGGGAATTGCTTTTCAAACATTAGTACATATCACTAATTCAAAATGGTAAATAAGCTCTAATTGCATTGTATCCCATAGTATCCCATAAAATTATTTTTTTTGCGGAAAAACACTCCCCTCACACTCTCGGCTAGATGCATGGCTCCCTAGGTAACCTGGTTACCGGTACAGGGAGTCAAACATTAGGCTGGTTGAGGGTGAGAAAATTTCACCAAGAAAGTGTACCCATAGTATCCCATAGTAAATGATAATAATTATGAAAATTCGGTTTTTATTCAAAAAATAACCAAATAAAATTGGATTTGTTAGTCTAAATTTGGTTCTAGAAGGAATTTCTGCATTCAGTTTTCAGTTTTGGGTAACTGATGTGATTTCTCAAGAAATCCAGATTATTACCACCAATTTAGGCTTTTGGGATGGTTTCCATGACAACCTGAAAGTATCATATGTGATAATTCTTCACAAAAACGTGTTTTTTTGCATTCCAAATATAGAATGTTCATGAAAGATGGAATCATTTCATGAAGATCATTGCATTCTACATAAAAAATGGTTTTAGAACTCTTTTCATGTGTTTTACACTCTTTTGCAACTAGGGTGCTTCCTAGTGGCCAAAACCAGAGCTAAAAATCCCGCCTGAAGGGGTCTTTTCCCTAGATGGGTCACTGAACGCTATAGTCATAGGTCCGATGTGTGTAGGTTCCTATACCTGCTGGTTGAATTCAGTGTACTTTTCAATGATTTAATTTGATATCAATAATCGTTCCGCAGTCACATAAAATCATGAAAATTATATGATCAAGTTGAAAGAAAACAAAAAAAAAATCAGAGACACATTGATATACATGTATATCGGATGTATATATATATATATAGTTTTAAAACCAACACAGCCGAAGGCTGGTCAGCAGGTCCACAGGGCCCATACGGATATGTCTATTCATTAATTAAATAAGGAGCGGGTGATGAAACTGGCTAGTTACAGGGTCGCGGCTGCTCGAGATAATGTTAAGAGAAAAGCCGTCAAGGCCGGGAGGGGCGGAGGGTGGGCTGGACCCCCGTCCATTTCACCTGTATCTGTCTCATTCTTCATACACAGAACATATAGGTATATCAGAAGCCCACCACAAGAACGTGTGTAACCATTACTCACTAGGGATGTGTTGATAATCGGTAAATACGGACAGAAAGGCCGGACGAACGTCTTCATGCATGATGGCGACCACAGCTTGTGACGTCACATTTATTTGCACACCAGGTGGCAGGTCGGTGCTTTGCCGCCTTGATTTAACAATATGTAGGATCGCACATATTTCAATACTCCTTCTCGAGACTTACATATTGATGATAATGTTATTCAAACATAAAGGCTCCTTCTGAATGTTCAATGTTCACTTTTTGAGAAATAATGTTCAGTGTCTCTTCAGATTTTTGAAGTCCTTATCTTGACTTATAAATTTTGTCCAGTAAACTGGTGTTAAATGTTAGTTCTTAGTTTCCTCCAGTAAACTGGTAAAGTCCTTTGTTTGACTTAGTAGTCAAATATATTGTTTTTCCATTAAGCACACAAATGAATAAACAGTATTTCCCTTGTTACATACTAAAATAAACCAGTTACTTTAACTTATTTAGTTTACATACATGTTTTACACAAACTAGATCCTTTTAGTTTTTAGAAATTAAACAACAATAATTTCTTATGTTGTTACATAATACACTAAATAGCATATATACCTTAGCTATTAAAAGGTGATAATATACAATAGGTATTTTATATGTTTGACAAACTAAACAAATAGCAATCACCTGCTATTATTATTTAATTGAAACATAATACCTATCCTTGGAAAGAGAGGTCACCAGTACTTCATTTCCACGTGAGGCTTCAGCCCTCACCTCCCTAACACTGGCAAAATAACACATTGCCCTCAGTCTTTGTAGCTCACAGTGATCAGCTCCAGCTCACGGTGATCAGCTCCAGCTCACGGTGATCAGCTCCAGCTCACAAGTGATCAGCTCAAGCTCACGGTGATCAGCTCCAGCTCACAAGTGATCAGCTCCAGCTCACAAGTGATCAGCTCCAGCTCACAAGTGATCAGCTCCAGCTCACAAGTGATTAGCTCCAGCTCATAAGTGAGCAGCTACAGCTCACAAGTGATCAGCTCCAGCTCACAAGTGATCAGCTCCAGCTCACAAGTGATCAGCTACAGCTCACAAGTGATCAGCTCCAGCTCACAAGTGATCAGCTACAGCTCACAAAAGAAAATGTGATCAGCTACAGCTCACAGGTGATCAGCTAAAGCTCACAGGTGATCAGCTACAGCTCACAGGTGATCAGCTACAGCTCACAGGTGATCAGCTACAGCTCACAGGTGATCAGCTACAGCTCACAGGTGATCAGCTACAGCTCACAGGTGATCAGCTACAGCTCACGGTGATCAGCTACAGCTCACAAGTGATCAGCTACAGCTCACGGTGATCAGCTAAAGCTCACGGTGATCAGCTAAAGCTCACGGTGATCAGCTAAAGCTCACGGTGATCAGCTACAGTTCCCAGTGCCTCTGACACGTCACCAGTGCCTCTGACACGTCACCAGTGCCTCTGACACGTCTCCAGTGCCTCTGACACGTCCCCAGTGCCTCTGACACATCCCCAGTGCCTCTGACACGTCCCCAGTGCCTCTGACACGTCCCCAGTGCCTCTGACACGTCTCCAGTGTCTCTGACACATCACCAGTGCCTCTGACACGTTCACACTACACAAGACACTAGTGTCACCTGCAGTCTCCTGTCGTAACCTGCAGTCTCCTGACGTCACCTGCAGTCTTCTGACGTCACATGCAGTCTCCTTACGTCGTTGTCTATGTATATCCACGAGTATCAATCCTATATAACCTTGCAGACATCGTCACTGTTACTCAATACACAACATATGCAGCATCGTACAAGGCTCCTGCCACTGCTGCCACACTCCCACGTCGTCCTCACGACGATCAGCAGCTGACACAGCACATCGACATCGTACACGGCACCTGCCTTTGCTGCTACTCTCCCGAGACGCGCCAACACGTGATCCAATTCACCGACTTTTCAACCCTCAAAGTCGATCTTCCAGCGACCATCCGTCATCAATCTCTTCTCTGCATTTACTCCAAACCTTCACCGACCTTTCAGAAGTCCGCAGACAGCATGTCAGGGCCCATATCCTGTTGATAATCGGTAAATACGGACAGAAAGGCCGGACGAACGTCTTCATGCATGATGGCGACCACAGCTTGTGACGTCACATTTATTTGCACACCAGGTGGCAGGTCGGTGCTTTGCCGCCTTGATTTAACAATATGTAGGATCGCACATATTTCAATAGGATGCAGCCAACTAGTAGTAACAAATCCATTTTTCAGACGTCCATGACCTTGACCCGGGCCCTTAGAACAAAGGTTGTAGAAGGACACTACCTGGGGATGACCCCTAGCACTCCTTGGACAAGGTCAACCGGAAACACATCCATTTCATAGCAACAAAGGAACCACTCTGTCAACCTCCCAAGGAGCTAGGCGGCCGCATAAAACGTGGGTTGTATCACAATGAGGGGCCTGGGGGTAATGATGAATTCCTTTAGGGTTTCTAGGTAACAAGACGCGAATGGGCCAATAGAGGTCGAGTGTTTTCTACGTGTAGGCTTGGGCTCTGCAGGCCGTTAATAACTGATTAGGTGTTCCGCAAAGAATATTATTGTGTGGGGGAACGTTTACAGGTGACCTCACTAATTCTAGGGCCTTTTTTTTATGATACCACTCATTTTTCACTGCACTGTAAATAGTGAAACCCTCCCTGGATGGTGTTTCTCCACAAATTTGCGGAGGTCCGCAAATTTGCGGAGGTCCGTAAATACACTCTCCATATATTTATGGAGGTCCGCAAATATATATGGAAATCGTTTTTTAGTACTTAAGCATACAGATACGGAGCTCCATATATATTTGCGGAGCTCCACAAATTTATGAAAGCAAATTTGCGGAGCTCCACAAATTTGCGGAGCTCCGCAAATTTGTGGAGAAACACCATCCAGTCCAATAATATCCTCTGATTTCAGAATATCTGTCCGGGGTTTTCTTCCAATGAAACTGCCCATAGTAGTAATTTCGATGCTACCTATGGTATTCCGGATTGCATAAAGAAAAATCTAAAATTCGAAATTTTTATCTAATTTTGCAAAAAGAAATTGTTCATAAGCTTCTGAGACTTAAGAAATAGATATACAATAATGTTTCATGGCTAATACAATAAAATGTTATAGCTAAAATATTGTGTAACATCCCAGTAAACACCCTACGTAGTTCCTACGTAGCTCAGAGGTTTCTCTAGGTAGATGTCCAACCAAAAGGTTTGAGATTGGTAATTTTGGAAGGTTTGTAGACGTCAAAACGTTAAGGTTTATTTACGTTCAACAGATGTAGACGTCTGATTTACGTTGATCTACCTCATTCAGACGTAAAAATTCTACATAGATCTACGTTAAAAGACGTAACTTTTCAACTTCAATTGGGTAGATCACTTTTCCGTGTCACACTAGGTGGCAGCACTATCAATTATGGAGAGAATATTACAGCTCTTTAACAAATCTACCACATTCAAGCAGTAAATTCTCATTAATTGTGAATTCAATATCATACAAATAAACCGTATTCAATAGAACATTTATATATAAAGGACAGGTGATTAAAGTATTGTGCATATTGAATAGGTGCTTTGAGGCACTTTACTATGAGGATACCACATTGGTGGTAATGGAAGAAATACAAAGCCTCTCTGCAGCCAAAACTATTCAACAGATCTATACTGTCAGGCTGTTCAATTGAACTACAAGAATAAACTATGTAGAATGAGATGAGATTGAAAATTATAGTAGTTACTTTGTATGAATATTGTTTGTAAATGTAAATTTGTCTGCAATATATTACAAGTCTTTGTCTGAGTCCCACTATGTAGAATTATATGTACTGTGTTAAACATAGATTTATATCTTCAGGAGCTACGTAAATCAGACCTGCAGGTTTAAGATTGGTAAATAAACCTTAACGTTTTGACGTTGATAAACCTACTAAAATTACGTAGTTCAGACCAAAATTCAACGTAGATTTACGTCTGACCAACGTCATTGTGTTTACTGGGATAGACCTAATTCATTGCTATGGTGAAACCTCATAGAAATGATTAAAACATGAACTAATAACCATCCTTGGGCTAAAAAACGATTAGAATGATGGATCTCGAATGATGAGACATGCTTATCAGAATATAAAATTATTTCTAATAAGCCAATTCTTATTTTTGTGGGGTATTGTGGGGTTTGGAGATTTTTTACGAGGCCCATGGGCCTTTTACCCCAATATCTAAAATTTATAGACCTTTTACATAAGGCTATACCTTTTCTTCAAAGGTCACAAGGCAGACCTGCATCTAATATTTACTTTTTTAAATCTTTAAATTCATGCTTAAATTATACTCTAGAGTACTATAGGCCTATATAATAAACCATCTGTCCTTATATTATGGGCCTCTTATCCCCTAACCAAAATGGGCTTTTTACCCCAAATGGGCCTTTTACCCCACTCTATCTTTGAATGTCACTAAACAGATTATCACTTGGTAGGCCTAGGCTACTCATTCTATTCATTACGTTTTGCTTACATTTCATTTTTAAAATGCCTAATTTAGTATCCAACAGATTTTGGATGAAACATTAATTAAATTAATGAGCTAAATTGTAAGAATTTATTAATGAGCTAAATTGTAAGAATTTATTAGAAAATGATATTGTTTTATCTATTCAACATTTTGGTCAGATTTCTCATCTGATTACACTCCAAATCTGTCAGAGACGTCATCTTTATTGCACTATGTGTCAAAATGATGGATTTCGTTTATTTCTGAGACAGGGTGAGTAAATGGGTGGTTTACCCCGCCGGGACTTTAAATTACCCCTACTTTGATAGATCTACCCTAATATTTGGCTCATATAAGGTGTGATTGACTATTTACTCTGTGATGTCAGATGTCACAGATGTAGCCCCTTAGTTATTAAGAGAATGTTTTAGATAAAGGTCTACCTATAGGGCCTATAGGCTACCTACCATTATTAGCCATGGTGACAGTAATTCTCTGAGACAAGTGGGGCCTAGGCTAGGCTAGGCCTAAAATGTTGTCAAGTGAAACATGGGCCAAGTGTCAAATAATACCCTCCTCTACTCTAGACATTCAAATGTATATTCCTGTTTCCCCAATCTTGTCCACCTGCATGGGCATCACATCTTCACATGTTCACATGGCTTCCTGGTCCCTGACCCAAAGCCCTGATTGCCTCTACTACTACAGTAGGTAAAGTTTCCTGTTTCCTACAGGCGGCGCTGTAGTGCGGCCAACCCCATGTCAATTTACTATATCTTTTATGCTTATCAATATATATGTCATCTATAAATAAAATAATATTTGATATCTAATTATATCTTTTAACATTTTGAAATACAAAGAAAGTTTATAACAGAATAATGCGTCTTTTAAAAGGGAATCGCGCGGATACTCCAATAATTTGCTGGTTGCCGCAATCCCATCGGGACGGTCGATACCAGCGGATCCCCGTGCAGACACTTCCGCTTAACAATGGCAGCTGCTCCAGCCCCGAATGATCCTTGGGCTCAAAACGTCCAATGCAGGTATGTATGACTCCCTTCGAAACAATTAGCCATGGGAATACGTGTATAATGGTGAATAGATGTTTTTGTTTCATATGCATTCATCTACGCAGACATATCTCATGCTCAAATGTTGGAAAACTCACAGCAAGTGGTCGACCCCTCATCGTTGTTGGCGGGTTTGTGTGCTGCAGCAGTGCAGGCTGTTGTTGGCTGTCTGTTGACAGTGTTGTGTTGATGTCCCGTATACATTGTAGTGCAGAGAGTGACTCATCCCCTCATCTATTGCCTATGTCTTTGTTGGACCAAGTGTATATTAGGTCTAGTCTATAGAGCGTGAGGTTCAATGCCTTGGAAGTCGAGTTGAGAAATTGAAGCAAGTGAACCTGAGTCCTGACTCCTGAGCCTGAAGGTGATTGCAACATATCAGATATCTGTCACATTTTTCTCCATTGATTTCACAATCACACTGCTTCTTCTTTTGTCCGTATATGTTACAATGTTATTATCGACGATAAGCCTAAGGGAGTTCACTTTAAATGGGATATCTTGTGTCAGATCATGTATGTTCATATTCTATAAACGTAGATTTACAGCAGCCTGACTACCTGTCTCAATTCACTTGAAATCAGTGTCTTAATAATGGGGTCTACATTTATTCACTGAATTCAATACCTTAACAAGGAAATTCTTGACCCAATTTGGGAGATTGATAGGTACCCTATTGTGCCTATTAACGGTACTATACATAAAGATCTCCTCTACTGCTAAAAGATGGAACACGGTAATACTACTAGTGACAGTACACTGACAACATGAATCTAACTTCTAAGTATTGTCGTCCATGCTGACAACTTTTATGAAAGAACTAATTTCTAAAATACATTTTCTTCCAAAAGATAGCACATTCTCACCAAGAGTGTAATTCGTGACATGAGGAGTGGAATATCAATTAATTGGGGCAGTGCCGACATGGTCCAGGTCTCTCTGTACTAGACTGGCCCGGTAAGCGGCCAGGGCAGGTAGTCCAGCCTATCTCTGTACCAGTTTAAAGTCACCGAGGGACAACGTGTAGGATGTGCTTTGGTTTGGCCGAAATTCATATAATGTTCTCTAACATCTTGTTGGAATGCTTCAAACCATACAGCGACAGTACCAAGGTACGCAGTATGGTTGGACAGGGGCTCATAGGCTAGATTTTATATATTTTCGCCGATCTGCGACAGCACACTGTCGCGCCTTCTAACATCTGCAAATGAGACTTATTTGCTTAGATATTTGTACTAACATATACCTTATACATTATTCTCGGGATCTGATGGATATTTGTGGTACTCCTTGTCATGTAGATCAAGAAATCGTGAGAATTAAAATATGGCTTAGCCCTCGCCCTGCCAAAGTTTGAGTTGTGCCGCCATGACAGTCTAGCCACGTGATCTTTCTTCTCCAATCAAATTGGCTATGCTGTGGTAAACACAAGGGGGCGACACCTAAAGAGTACCAATGCTTCCATCTATCGGAATAGTTTTTATCAGATAATTTCCAAATGGCCTCCAGTCCAACCTTACAGCGTACCTCGGTACTGTCGATGTAAGGTTTGGAAACAATCCAACTACTAACATCCAATCACGACTGTGAGGGTGTTCTAGTGTACGGTAGTATACTCAAAAAACCCTCGTATAGCCCGCAGTTCTTCCGTGGGTGAATTCTAAGTCAAAACAGAGGATCTGGTTTACCTGTTACCCATTGGTTGTATGCGAGACTTTACAATGCACAGTCACCCCCGGATAGTCACCAAAAAGAAACTGTTTTCCTTAATAAAGTACAGCTAAGCCCACAAGCATTAGTATTCGATGGTGAAACTAGGATATGTGCACACACATGAAGGGGTTTCTTTCACTGGTGGAAAGCTGAGAGCATGACCAGCCGTTAGGACTGGTCGTCTGGTGCCAAGAGCCCACACACCATTAAAATGTCATTGCAGCGACATTGAATATGGAATTTCATGATATAGCCTATGTCATATGCTTAAATTGAAGTGAATTAAATAGGAAAGCCTGATTATCTTATTCACTGAGACTAACTCTTTACTTTAGGTACTACGTGCATGGCATATGTCAGCGTGGAGCAGCGTGCCCCTACAGCCATGACCTGAATGCAACACCAAGTACTGTATGTCGGTACTACCTCCAGGGCTCGTGCACGTATGGAAGTCAGTGCCGGTGAGTTTTACATGTGGTATTTTTTATCTTAATACATTGTGTTTCTAAAATCGTGTGAATTTATAAGCTACGTTTATCCACAAAAAGCTACGTAGTTTAACAAACAAATCAAGAGGAACCATATATACATTATTTCGCTCTACATTAGCATGAATATAAATGTATTCACCTCCATGTCATGAAATGGAGGTGTTGTATCAATATCTGTTTACTTAATTGTGCATGTACATATTAATTATAAAAGACTCAACCTCTTTTGTTTCATCAATGGAAACCAATTTAATTGTATTCACTTTTATATTGAATGAAATAGCAGAATAAAACCTGTCAAACTCAACTCAACATTACTGTATTACAATGGTCCTTTTTTCTACCAATGTACATATATATTCATCTTCAGGTATGACCATATAAAGCCAAAGGGGAACACGCCTACAACATCTCAGTCAAGTGCCCCACCACACAAGAATCCCAAACCTGGTAGTAGTGCTCCAAAGCAATCGAGCAGTGCTCCAAAAGCAGGGAGCAGTGCTCCAAAAGCAGGGAGCAGTGCTCCAAAAGCGGGAAGCAGTGCTCCTAAACCATTCAACATGCAGCGGAATGGGGATTGTCGAGGAGCGGACCGGCAGATGGTAACACTAAAGAAGCAGGGGTCGCGCACTTCAGCCGCAGCTGCGGCTCAGGCTGAGTCTCCCGCACTGAAAAGTCCTAAACCAGAAGAATGGGTTAAAGCGGCGGAATTCGTACCTGGCCAAATCTGGAGGGGTTCAGGTAAGTCGAGGTATCATCTATGACAGGCTGATTTTATGTGGCCAGTTTTTTTTGTTTCATCATGATGATGGTACAAGCATGAATCTATATGTAGGTTCATGATCCAAGGTTGTATCAGGGCATACAATATGGATATCTCTGGTTACATGGACCACAGAGACCAACACAGCATGCCAAGAAAGCAGAATTAATAATACATGTGGTCAAATATAAGTGCAGGGTGCAAAAATCCAAACTTTTATATTTTGACAATATCCCTGATTTAAATCCACTACAACATTATACTGTTGGTGTCAATACTATACGGTACTATGCTAGAGTTAAATCTGTTACATTTGTATTTGTGGAAGCATTGTAATTGATATGCGGCTTTAACATTGTAGAGCCCACATCCTATCTGGAGGCTGCGCAGACAGGAGTCGAGTCACTGGCTGTAACGGACAACCAGCCCCAGGAGATCCAGGAGAGTGCCTACCACCAAGCCTTGACTGACGCCGAGAAGGCTAAGGAGTTGTGTCCCTTTGCGCTGCACGGCGAGTGTCGCTATGGAGAAAACTGCCTGTATTTACATGGCGATCTGTGTGAGTACTGCGGCCGGGCGTCGCTCCACCCAACCGACACTGAGCTTCGCACAGAGCACACCAGTGTAGGTGCACTTTATCATTTCAATAATATGAAGTTTTATTTTCTTCGCTTTGGAGGTTTAGCATGGGAAAGGATGTTACAGAGGTATAGAAATTTTCATGAATGAGCCACACTCCCAATTTTGAGCAATCCTATAAGCCGTGTAGGGGGGTCTTAAAATTGCCAATTTAGTAGTATTCTTGAGAGCAGAACCTACGTCATACAGTACAGCGTGGCACTTACCGGGCTTATCTTCTCTAAGATAACACCCCTGAAATCTAAATAAATTGGCTAAATATACTAGAAAAAGGTGTTAAAACCCTTATCGCAAGAGATATAGATTACCTACAACAAAATGAATTGCAAAATCTGAAAGATATTCAAAATATGCTCCAGAAAGGAGATGCACTATGTTCTAATACCATTAAATAGAAAAAAGTCACTTTTCCTAATATCTAGACTCTTTGCACTCTCCTTAACGTCCACAGTTCTGCTGTCGAGAATACTGATTGGTACAACATAGAGACTACTTTAAAAAGAAACATTTTAATGAACCGCAACCCTTAACAGGCATGTTGGGATCAAGTTAAGGCTCGGTCTGACTCATGCAGGCTGTGGCTTCTACGCGAAAATCTACGGTATTGACATTTGATTCATTTTCATCAGCACATTTAGTCTCATTTCATTGACCAAGCTCTGATTTGAAATAATGCAGCTGGCGTCAAGCCTTCAGATAACTGTAATGCACTTCACCATCAAGTGATATAAGTACGGGTAGTTGTCCTAGGAAAGTATGAGACATTGGACATGTTGTATCTTTCAGGAATGTATAAAGCAGCATGAGAAGGACATGGAGCTGTCGTTTGCCATCGCGCGGTCAG
Organism: Harmothoe impar; assembly: GCA_947462335.1. Taxonomy (NCBI): domain Eukaryota; kingdom Metazoa; phylum Annelida; class Polychaeta; order Phyllodocida; family Polynoidae; genus Harmothoe; species Harmothoe impar. The sequence goes on along the minus strand of OX381704.1, from coordinate 29,294,448 downwards.
CCGACAAGACGTGCGGTATCTGTATGGAGGTGGTGATGGAGAAGACAAACTCATCGGAGCAGCGCTTTGGTCTACTCTCCAACTGTAACCATGTCTTCTGTCTCTCCTGTATCCGCAAGTGGCGCTCTGCCAAGCAGTTTGAGAACAAGATCGTAAGGTAATTAGCATATAGTCCTAACATGGCAACGCCCTTAACAGGACATACTACAGTGTAAAGTGTGTATAATATAGGCAACTATTAATAGTCGGGTATCTGTTTGTAAGTGGTACATGTACAAGGATCTGGATCATTCTTAGATTGCCCTGGGAAAAATAAGAGAGATGTTCTTCTCTAATAACAGTAAAAGGAGGGGAGAGGGATGCAATATGTTAACAACAGGTAGAGAAGGGGAGGAGGTTTGATGAGATGCCGGGGAGGGGATATGTTACCTCTTTTAAACAAAATATTGCGTGTTACTACAACATAATCCGGGGAAAAAACGTGCATGCACTAGAAATTCACCAATCGCCCCCTGTCGCTAATAAATTAATGGCTATTATTCATGTGGTCTCATTGTATTTTTTAGGTCGTGCCCAGAGTGCCGTGTAAAATCAGACTTTGTGACGCCCAGTAAGTACTGGGTGGATGAGCGAGCAGACAAGGAGCTGCTCATAGAGGGCTACAAAGATGCACTCAGGTCAGTCTCTTTAAGTCCTACCTCCAGAATTATGGATTTACAAGTTAGCGATTTCATAAAATACATCCATCGTATCTGCCTGTCAACATAAGATTAGATTCATGATGAAATGATTTATTATAAAATGTCTTTATAAGATAGGTGAATCAAGGTTTTATATTAAATCCAGGATTAAATAGTCTGTTATTGTCTGCATGTATAAAATGGCTGGTATATAATTGGCTTTTTCAGAAATAAACCGTGCAAGTATTTCGACCAGGGACGTGGTGAATGCCCATTTAATAACAACTGTTTCTACCGCCACGCCTACCCGGATGGCCGGCCGGCATCGCCCCGCCCGGTGAGACGTCGCCCGAGGCAGAACGCCGACGGTCAGCTCGACTTTATGCAGCAGATCATCCTTTGGGACTTCCTGGAGGAAAACCGCCACCGGCTCACTTTGGAATTTGAGCTGGAGGAGAGTTTGGAGGAGTTGCTCATGAGCGTTGATTTGTGGGAATCGGACAGCGATAACTCAGATTCCGACTCAGACTCTTGAGAGATGATACAGATCTGTGTTTCGACATGAAGTCTTATTATACTCGAATAGCAGCCACAGGCTGGTCTGTATCGAGCACTTGTGAAGGCACACTTGGTATGATGATGTCGTCCCAACACATCAGAACTAGCCCTTGCTGCACCTAAGGCATGTACCCAATGTCCCCAGGTAGTCAGGTAGTAGCACTCTCGTGGTGTTGGCGCATTGTTAGCTCTGACAAGGGCTCTTTTAACTCCTCAAGTCATTACGGTATTGACAGAAAGGTCACGAGTCACATTGATCTCATCTACATATATACCTTACTGTGCTTTCTATTCTCTATATGAAGCTGGCATGATGTGTGGCATGATGCTTTCATGATAGGAGTCTTATCTATGTTGTATGGTAAGCATGATAAAAAGACTAATGGTAAAGAACGATGTGGAATGAACGTCATTAAGACCATGATAATGGTCATACCTACTGTTAAATCGGTTCTTTATGAGGGCGTAGTAAGAATATCAGTTCAATAATGCTAGTATGTTTTGCTGTATATTGTAGCAATTCCTTCTACTCTCTACAGCAACAACTTCTAATATGGCTACCTCAAGTCAAGGGCTATGATGCATATAAAGTGGGTACTTTGCTTGTAAGGTTAGGTTGCAAAAAGGAAAAGATTCTCACAAGAAATATGTATGCTATATTCAGGATATGATTTACTCTGGGCTCGATGTTGAGAAAATCCATTTATTGGCACTCATATCCTAGCATCTTACTGGAAAAATTCGCAGAGCTATGCCCTATGCTTCCCTTTGCATGAACTCTCCTAGAGTCGATGTCATGTTTATAAATAAAAGCCTTTGTTGAATAAGTACATCATGCAATTACCATGAAAAGTATTGCGATGAGATTTGTAAATATATATAACATGGTCCGGCTTTTCGGAATGATGAACAAATTCAGCCAATACAGTCAAGATGGCAGTGTTATTTACAATGGTCAGTCAGGAGCTGGATGGAACAGGTCTTTTTGAAAGAAAATGGAAGGAAAAAAATGGAAATGTGTATTAATGGTGATGTATGTGATATGCCATTACGGTAATTCATTTAAAACACATGGTTGAATTCTAGATTGGTAAATTTGTCTAGCCAAAGCAATAGCAGCGGGGAAAACATGCGTCTTTTTTGTGTGACCCAAATATTCAAACCAGCATAGAATGATAACAGGATAATTTTAAAGTCGGACGTAGGTGAAGGGAGATAAATCGTTGCCCACCAGTAGGAATAGTTATTGCCATTTGCTTATCATACCCAAAACAAATACCGAACCAAAGCAACAAACTGGATATCCCATATATTTGCTCATGGTCTGTTATTGTTAAGGGCTTCTTAGGTTGAAGCACATTTTGGTAACAATTAACTTTGGTACGTGCAGAATAGAACTTAGTTTATGAGACGTGAGTTAAGACCTAGGTAAATACCAATTGTCTCGTAACCCTTCACCACTGATTTTTGGTAATTTAGTGCAATTTGTGAGCAAGTCCTGCGTCATAGGGTGGAAGGGCACATATACTACTATATCCTCACCAACAAGGTCGTTGTCAGGGAAAGTAATATAAATCGGATCATCGCATATATTTTACACCGTAATTGGAATCGCAAAGGTATTTCCAGCGTGTAAATCGTAATAGTCATCTGTGATAGGTAATAGATAGCGTTTTCCAAACATCTTAAACCCGGATAGATTTAAGTCTCCGCATTATTAACCTTGTTGTACCTGTTGTACTTTTGATATATGCAGATAAATGAACAGTCTCTGTCTATTTCGTTCCTGTTAGAGAAAGTTATACATATATGCCTACAATGGTAATTGCACGTATGTTAAGACATGTATGTGAATGCATAGTTAAGACGTTGACTTAAGAGTGATATATTTATTTGTAAGGGTCAACAACCATTTTATGGCCCAGTAAGTGAAGGAGTTATGTCTTGGTATAGTGGCATCTACAGCTGTGTGCCAGTACCTGAAATGTATGTAATAAAGTTTTTAAGCTTAATCAAGGCCAATTGGAAACACAGTAAACTGCTGTTCCTAAGGCCACACCCAAAATAGTAAGGTGGTCTATGGATTTCTCTTCCCAAATAAAGGTGGGAGGGAGGAGCATGTTAAGAAATTGAGGGTTGGAATTTTCCTATATCCCAATGGACTTCTTGCTTAAGTGATAAGAGCGATCAGTTCTTTTCAACACGTTGTCAAACATCAGAAAGAGGAGACTGCTAGAAAATCCATTGACATTTAAGAATTTTATATTTGCATTTCAGGAAATATGATATGCGAAATCCAAGGACCACATACCTGGTCTGGCCTAAGTGTGATTATGTAAATATGTTGATAATTATATGACAAAATATATGCCAAGAGTTGAATCAGGGATAATGTTGAAGTTAAATATGATTGTTTTCACTTTTTGTTGATGATCATCAGTTGTCGTTTATACTTTTTGCACATTTGATAGCAAATAAGAAAGAAAAACAATCACCAGTAAAAAGGGTACTGGTATGTGGGTGAGTTTTTATTCTCTAAGTGCCTTAATTTGTTGCAGGGTTTCGCATTTATGCATAGCTCTTTCGCAATTTTATATTTTCATGATAATACTAAATAAATGATAAGGATTAATGACAATACACAATTTTTATGTTAAACAGGATATAAAATCAGAAGCCATCGTAGATGGGGCAACTAGAGTATTACAAGCTGAGATAGATTAAGCATTCTTCTGTAACTTGCATTATTAATATCTCAATGTATATATGCATATCCATAAGAAACCCATACATTGTACGTAGTATACTTTATTTCCCCTGCAAGGGCCAGTATGCTATTATTAGGCTTGTTGGGCACACATAAAATTATAATCTGAATATCTATATATACTTGTGTTTCAATTGCCCTGCCCAAGGAACACTGGGGTCGTTCTTGCTTTCTCTTATCTCATCTAATTGAAGTCTTTAGATAAGTATCAGAGACAACATTGTAGCACTAGCAGGCAATAGCTGTTTCTTCTTTAGGTGATTAATTAATCATATTCAGTTTCTGATATTAATCATAACAGGTTGAAATTGTATATGTACGTGTTAGGGAGGAGATGACTCATTCACACTAGAAAGACAATCATGAAACTGAAATGTCCAAATCAATCTGGTCAAATCTGAACTATATGTGATCCCAATATAACCATATTGTCTTTCCTCATCATACATGATGTACAGGGATTACATTAAGCAATAGATATTGTTCTATATCCTTACCATCCACTGCAAACGAATGAGACTCTCCTTGCAGATGCACACATGTTGCAGTTGTTAATGATTTTGGTGCTATGTGATTTGAGAATGGCTAAATGTTAGTGATTGAGATTGTATGAACAGATTTGTGCATACAAATATATAGCACAACGTTCTACTAAAAGTTTCAGAAGGAGAGTTTTCGTTCTGTGGTCATTTACTTTATTACATTAGTTTCGTCAGCGTATCCTAACCATTACGGTGTGGCTTTGGAGTAATGAAGGCCATCCTAGATTAAGAATGTATATTAAGGATTTACACACTTTATATGGAATTGACATAGGAGGAAAATTGCCAAGTTGTCACTGGAAAGGCTGTTTCTTTTTGTATATTTGATTTTTGTTAACATTTAAAGTACTCTTATAGTATTCTGTTGAATAAAAGGGAGCTGAATGCTCCATGTATTACTGGACCGCATCACATAGTTACGTTGTAATTACTTGCGTTCTAACTAGTAGTCCACAATAATGATCATTAATATATAGATGCAGATGTATATATACCCACCCTGGTTACAACAATCTTTGGTCTTTGTTATCTTTGGGTCGCTCAAGTGATTGAATGTCTACAAATGTAGTGTAATCGCCCACCGACAAGGCTAAAAATTTAGTAGAGGATTAAGTCGGCAGCTACATTATTAGCTTTGGATGAAGATATTGAAAGGACACGACACCAATTTCCTTTTATAAACAAATTTATTCGGTTTTTGTATGACAATATGAAAACATTACAAAAATATAAAAGAGTATCACACGAGGATATTTCTGTTAATAAGATACATTAGAGTGAGTATTTTGTTCTCGGGTTATTAGAGATATAGACATAATGAGAACAGTTCAAAAGCAACCAAAACAGTATTATTTTGTACAGATGATTTGGTCGGAAAGTTGTCCTGACCGGTCATACAATCGACAAGCTATACTAATTACAATTATACAGTGCTTTGTACATGGCTAAAGACTGTAGTCAGATGCATAAGCTATGATATACAATGTGTTTTATGACAGTTAATTATCATACCGTTAAGCAGTGAGTGGGGGTGATAATTATACCCATGGGAACGTTCACAAGTAATGTCACATATTTTTGGACAATTTTCAAGACCCCCAACCCCCGTCCCCATTTTGGGCAGATGTCTTAACCAAATATATGGCCCGTGTCACATCACATCTACCCGTGACATTATTTATGAACGTTCACTATAGAGGTGGTAAGGTTATAGTACAAATACCAGAGGTTAGGCCGGGGCGTGGCAAGCAGTTGGGGGGGGGGGGGGGGGTAATGGTGAGGTTCTGACAATTTTGATATTTATCGGCTTGACCTTTTTTAGTGTTGGTCAAAAGTAGGGGGGGCATGTCTCTCTCACCCCCCCCCCCCCGTGCCTCTGGTTCTCACGTCCCTGTTAGGTAAAGGCTAACCTTAGACTTAGTCAGGTCTAACAGAAATAGGACTACATGTATACAAAAGGCCATGACAAATTGGGTTATGCTATTTTGAGACCAGCCTGCGATCATTTGACGCCTCTTGGATATCATAGGCCTCTGCCATTCTCAGAATGACAAGGAAGCTAAACATGAACTACTAAGATAGAGGTATATTGCTAGAATTACCGTTAAACATAAAGGGCCTAGTCAATGATATTAACACTGATTAGAATGAGGGCATCAACTATACTTCAATACAACTTCCCCTTACGACGCTGAGCAGTTAGGAATTAGGTCTGAATATTACTGACTGGTCCCACAGGTGCACCTTATACCATATAGCCATGATATGGCATACTAATCATTGTTATCTAATGTGTCTTAGTACATACGAATCTGCCTATATCATAACCATTACCCGTGTATATAGACCCAAAATGTAGGCCATTATCTATATCCAGTACCATATAAAGGAGGTGTAGTCTACTCAGACAAATCTGTTGTGAATGGCTTCAATAGTTTTCAATGTTAGATAGTTATAATGTAATGTTTGAAAAATACAATTTGCAAATAATAATTAAGTTTGTTTTTTTGAAAAGTTGCATATTACATGGTGAGTCATCCAGAAGAGGCTGTTGCTGGGTTTCTGTGCTTTCTGAATATACATGAGATAACAAACCTTTCTTTTTATATACCAGAACATATATACCCTCGGTATCTAGATTCACTTCACTAAGAGTGACTACAATGAATTAGATCATGGATGCCCTTTGAAAAAGTTGCTATTAAATTCCCCATATGAAAAGATGTCTGTTATTTGGAGACCAGCACTTATAATGCACAGCTAAATAAAGATGACGACGATAATTATTACACCTCAATACTGAATTCCTGCTGTATTACAATGTCAAAAATAAAGTAATATTGCACAAATTTCTGATAAATATTAAAACGCGAAACATATAACCTTTCCTGTGTGAGGTATACGTTTCTGTCCTGACTGGTTGACCACAAATAGAAAGGGTTTAAGCTTATTGCACTTTGTATCAACTGTACTTCAGTTATTTTAATGACTAAATTTGAGAGCGGCGATTACAATGAATACCCCTTACTTATGAACCTGCAAATGACTTAGATCTAATATCAGAAAACACATGTTGTCAGAAGGAATTTTTTTAACGAAAGGATTTCCACAACCCGATGATTGATGATGAGAACGCAACAAATATGACCATATATAACAGTATCAAAAGAATAATTGTATACATGTAAAACGGTGGTAGGGTAGATTCACCATAAGTCGGCTACATACCTCAAATCGACCACCCCCTCCAGGGTGGATAAAAAGCAACATGACGTTGAATGGACATGTACAAAATGTGTATCTGTTGAATAACATTGGTTCAACTTGGGTCACTTGGGTACTATTGGTTCAACACCATGTTGCTTTTTATCCGCCCCGGAGGAAAGTGGCCGACTTGAGGCGAACTAACAGACTGTTGCGTCGTGGAAAGGCATGAATGAGTATGAAGTGCACCTCACACAAGGCCGACATATAATATGAACGCAGATGACGAGGTTGATATACATGTAATATAAAGTATCTAACTGTCCACCGTATATGACTCAGCACTGCAATACCTGCATATACATGCTAATACTTACTAATAGTACAATCAGAGAGATAAGAAACCAAAGATAATCTCAATGTCCTTGCTAAACTAGATGTTTAAAATGTAGACTATGTGAACTATTACATAATAATTATAATGTATAATTATCTAGAGATTTCCTCCGTACCATACTTTACATGAATATGTATAATTGTTAAATGCAATGTAGTCACTGAAATGAGATATGTAAACAACAGTCCTACATGCTCAACCGAGGCAAATATCTTCAGATGGGTCAATACGATTTATATAAAGGAAGCCCCCATTATGAGATTGTGGGGTCCTCCCTTAATATCTTAATGTGATCGCACAGGGGACTTCAGGCACTAAATCATTTAAACTACAATAGTGAAAAATATTTCATTGGTAATCTGAGAATATGCAGGACTTTTGAGATAGTCTGACTCGTCTAGTTTATATATGAACCCTATAGTTCAATATGAACACCAGGGGAGATAGTAAACAGAAAACAGAGCATATAATAAGTAGGCCTATACATAAAACAATCCGGTATACAAGGAAGCTTTTGGAAGAAATAACCGAACTTGAATGGGTGTGGATATGATTGTCAATGATCCAAGTATAAAGTATAAACTAACTTAGACCTTACGTCGACGTGTATGAGATTTCAGTTGAGCAGCTCACCAAGGCATAGTCTACCAGGTGACTATTATGACATATAGAAAACATACATGGTGAATGATTACATGATGTATACATGGGTACATATGAGACTAACATCGGTTGACGAGCCAGGTGACTATCTCCAATATAGCTTGTGTGCCCATACCATCAGGCTCGTTGTGTACTTGGTGGTAACCTCCTGGATAAATCTGTAGGGATAGATATCATTTTAAAGTTACATTACGCAAATATTTATAATAGATGTCTTATATAAGGAACTCATGGAACCTAATGGATGTTAAAGGAATATGGAGCATTATCGTTCACCACCTAACCCCTTTCACGCAAAAAGGCCAAGGCCTGGGGGGGCATAATTTATGGATCACGATTTTCCAATTATACCATTTCCCATTTACTTTACACGTACTTATGTCAACACAAACAATTTAGACTTCCGAGTTCCATCCGTTCCGGCATCTTTGAAAGGATATGGCCATTTCCGGTTTACTGTATATAGATGTAAGGGTGAAAGTATAACCCTCTAAATTTAGCATTGCTATCTACAAGTGTGACTAATTTGGCGATTGTTATTGTAACAACCACTGTAGTTACATGTACTACTATATGTATAATGACATAATCTAGTCTACATTGTCAGTGAGGGACTATTCCTGGAACCCCCCGTAGAACACGGTAGGCCTATACATACAGACAATGCCTCCCCCTCCATCCGGTTGACACAGTCTCTGACTTGTTTATAAATACCACAGACCCCAGCTTCCCGGGTATATTATTTAGTCTGAGTGCATTAACAGGGAGACCCCTTACCTACGATTATAACCATAATGTTCCCTCATGGTGACACATGTCACCTCACATTTGTGTCTCTCTCTAATCGTACCCATGCATTATTACATACCATTATTAGGCCTACATACTATACTGGTGAGTTACAATCACGGGCCACGCCGACCCTACATGAATGCAGCCCTGACGAGTGTTGCTCTGTGCACAGCACTGGCGAGTACCACAGGCTAGTTACTCGCCAGGCTTGTATTCATGAATAATGCTAAAAAAGCCCTAATGCATTAAATCACTATGTGGCCTTTGAAAGGTTAAAGGGTTAAACTTACAGATAACGTCTTGTCTTGACTCTCTGCCTCCCTATGTAGTAGCCGTGCTCCGTCCACATCACAGATCTTGTCGTCCCCACCCTGCACTATGAGGAGGGGGCCCCGCACCTCACTCAGGTGCTCCTGGAGGTCCTCCAGGGTGTGTAGTAAGCACAGGCCCCACCTGCTCAAGGCGAGTAAAGGCATGGTTTAGGGCACAATAATTACATTTTCATATAAAACACCATGGATTTAGTTAATTATGTATAGTAGTACTATAGGGTAGACCGCCCATGAGATGGCTAGCTGGCCTGTTGGTACCATGAGTAGACTGGTATATCTCAGTCAGTGTGCCATTAATCATGGAGCCAATCTTCCACAGGACTATTATAGACATTAGGCCGATCGTCCTCAGGGCCTATGGCCATAGGAACTATTGTCCACAGGGCCTACTCAAGGTACCAACAGACCAGCTAGTCATCTCATGGGAAGCCTACCCTATATGAGGGTTTGGTTGCACTATTTGCTAGCTGGAAGACCACGAAGTGAGATTTACGCTACATATATCTGTAATAATGCAATATGTAACCTCAAGTCTAATATATACGTGACATTGCACATGATCTTAGTGCTCTGACATTGGATCATTTTTTCTCAATTGATATCAATGGATATTATTGAAAATAAAAATTGAAAATTATGTCTTTGTATGCCATGGAGAAATCATATTACCAGAATGCAGATACAGTATGTATCATGTTGCAGTTCTACTCACCCTGTCCTCATCCCCCCATGGTAAACTAGTGGGTCCTCACTGTATTTCCGTACCTGAAAAAGAAGAGCACATCACTGGATAAAACTATAGAGTATAATTATGTATAGGTATTTTATAGTTATCGGTGATCTTGACCATGTCACTTAGTCAGCCAATAGGGTGGAAGGGACCTTGTTATACCCGTTATGATAGTTTCCTGTAATCCATTATGCAATCCTAATTGTTATTCATTTACAATGAATATAGATCACCAAATGAAGGAATTACTAAGTGAACAATATGTACATAAGCACATGGAATTATTTTACAAAATGTATAAGTAGAGCAGTCGTTAATTCATTAAGGTATACATGTATACACTCACCACATCCGGGTCTCGACTAACGAGTTTGGGATCCAACTTCTCCACCGGAAGGGAAGGCATAATGGATGCTACCATCTTCCCTAACGTTATCTGGACCAAGAGTAACAATGGATGGAATCATTTAGATCAGGCTAAATGAGGAGAACTATAGATATGTTGGCGAAATCTATTGACATGAGTTCTTGGATATTTTATAAACATTTAACTGTCATAACTATTAATGGTGGAGAAACATTATAGGTCAAAGATTATAATGGCCCTAGACCCTTAAATCTGACAAGGCGACATGGACCATTTTGGGCCTTAGTCACATATGGGACATGAGGAAAAAGTAGATACTGACATGGGACATGGAGCATTTCTTAAGATGGACATGGGACATGGGGACTCCCCATCAAGGGCCTCATTATTACAACAGGTGTGCTCACCTTCCATCCGGGCACGGCAGCTGTATTTGAAAGTATTGTGGGTCCAATAACGACTATACCCCTAAAAAGGTCTGGTTTTCGTAGCACTGTTCTCAATGCTATGGTACCTCCCTGAAATGTGTGTGAATACATATTAAATCATTGTTGTGGGAAGTCACTGGCAAGAGGACTAATACATGTAACTACCATAATCATTGCTGGAACGTATTCAAAAATTCATTGGAAAGAGAACTAAAAGAATATCTTGCGATTAACTTCATACTACCAATGCATTGTAAACAATGAATACACTGTTTCAGTTACGTCTATAAATTCATAGGCCTATATAGTTATGCAGGTCCCGTATCATGTTTTTGAAGGATACTGTCAGGCTAAGACATAAACATGAATCTACGTTGTGTAATGTGGGTTTCAGGTCGCCAGGGAGATTGCAGGGGAGTTGTTTATGCTTGAGTCTACCCAGCTAAACAAAAAAAAGAGTTATTTTACGTCAAAATAACGTTTTAAAAATTGTGTTTAACATTATGCAACAGTAAGGAGCCTTAGAGAAACGATATATAACGTTATATAACGTTATGGTATATAATGTTGTATAACGTTTTTTTGTTTACTGGGTAGGCGCACACATGTTGGTACACGTCATGACCGTAACCCTATAAGGCCGCTCAGTAGTTCTTGAAAGTGATGTGTCCTTGGTCAGCATGATGCATAGATGGAGCCCTGCAACGTCCCTTCCCCAGGGCAGTATATTCATGCATCATGCCGACCCTCCAGGAGTGCGTCATTCCCGTAGGGTCAACATGATGCATGAATGCAGCCCTGACAGATGACATACATGTAATTTATTAAAGCGCTATGCGATCCTTAAAGGGTTAACTAACTTCATACAATTCCATCACAGATATCTTAACTTTATTAACTTACCACGGAGTGACCGATGAGAAATGTGGGAATGTGCCTGTATGAGGTCTGGACGATGGCCACATGGTGGAGCAGGTCCTCCACATAGTCGTCAAAGCGTGACACCTGCGCCCTCTGACCTTCACTTTTCCCATGGCCAACTGCAACACAATATGTACGTAGTCGTAGTATACCCGTAGATACAATATGCACTATATTTGTTAAGACCTACAAAAAGGGGTGTTATGATTATATCTCAGGTTCGTCACTAGGAGGCGCTGTAATCATGAACAAAAATTAAAAAGTCGATATTTTTTCTCTCTTTTTTGGGGGGAATTAAGGGGGGAGGGGTTGAGGAACATGTATTCATCTGGATGTGTCACGGCCCAAGCGCCCCCCCTGTCCCCTATATTGTGTCTTGAACGCATTGAACGTTGAAGGACACAAAATGTGTTTTCCCACGTTCCAGTTTGAATTCACATTTTCGTTCTGCTTTTTCTCCCTGTAGGCTTTATTATTCTGCCCAGTGACAGGATTGTATGGTACAGAGGCCTATTTGTCAACTGGATACAAACATGACTACCCATGGATGTTGAAGAATCCATTGAATCCTGTAATGTATAGATCTATGGGCCCTAAATACTATGTATGACTTGGCTGGTATGTGACAATTAGGGGTACAGTGTCAGTCATGCGTGCCCAGATAACTGGACACATCTCAGAAAGTTGACTGTATACAAATACATCCTGTCTGTATGCCATTATCAAGTCTATAGATTAGGTATAGCCAGCCACTTTGCACAAAAGTGCATGCCTTTTTAGCTTTATAGGTGCTGTTATGATCTGTATTTAGAGACTAATTTTGGCAACAAGTATTGTGATCTGATCTAGTTGTCTGTCACCTATACCCTACCAGCTGCAGTGGGTTTGTGGCTGAATATACTTCGTCTGATGATTTGTTATCTCTGACATTTCTGGGGGAAGAGAACCCATGCATTACTCCTATCGCGTCATTTAATTCAATTTGACACACTCCCTTGTTTACATGATTGTTCTCACTGTATGTATGCATCCCGTCTCAGCACTTTCCATAATGTACTAATACTGACATCCAGGGAAAAGGCTGACATTTCATGGAATAAAAACAACCCTTTTTCTAGGAAATGCTGACAGCTTTTGAACCTCCCACTTTCCAATGACTGATAGGGAAAAGTGGGGACATTGGGGCCTGGCACACAATCATAACTAAAGGGGGCTCAAATACTACTTTTCTATACCATTCCTATATGAGTGTGTATAATTATGCACTTTCATGATTGAAAGCCGATATTTAAGGCTGGTTTGGTTGGGCCCCCCTGAGCCCTCCAATGAAGATTTGCTTCCTACGCCTCTGTGATATGGGACATACATGCAGCTAAATGAGTCTATAAGTCTATATGTATTATTAGGGGACACCTGATTATACATTATAAGCCAAAAGCTCTTCTGCCACAAAATTGGGGTTAAAACTGCCTTATTTTCTACCTTATTTTACTCGACAAACACAGCTTCTTTTCCTGGATTATAGAGATCTGTAGCTAGATAGCTGGATGTCAGGTTTGTCCAGAGTACAGGGACCATATGAATTGCAAACCTGAGGTACACTTTACAGAGGTCCCCAGTCAGCCTTTGACGTGACATGCGATGTTGTACTATGCGTGGTCAGCCAAATCATTCGCCAGGCTAATTTCTATACAAACAGATTATAAAAAGTAAGTCCAATAAAACAGAAGAAATGATATATGTTAATAAGTCCTGAGTTAACTAGACTTATGACTTGTACGTATGGACCCTCGGTAAGAGAGGGAAAGGATACAGAATAATCTAATTGGTAAGCAAAACTAAATATGAATACATTTATATGTTGGGCAGACCCTGATATGCAAGACAATAACAGGAATTTTTATTCATATAGGCATGTATATGCACATTCCATATTGGAGATGTGCAGGCCTATATGTGTTTGTACCGATGTCTCTCGAGATCATAATAATATCTAGGTTATACCAATCTATTTCTGTTTCAGCAGGCTCAAGAAAAGAAGGCTGCCATTACAATAGGAAGAATACTTCTCCTATTTTGGCAGTTCCAACGAACTAAAATGCCTTTTTTTTCAGTTATCTTTTTACCCTCATTATATATTTGCACATAGTAATACCACCACACGGCAGTAACTGGTATTACGTGGTGCTGAGGGGTGCCAGGGGAATTCTTGGCAACTGGCAGCTAGATCTCCCTCTGTCATGCCTGTGACTTGTGTGAGTAATGTACTAGATAACCGCCATTAACTAAATGGTAGGAACAAACAGAAACGTGCCTATATGCCACAGGGGAGGGGAAGAATAGCATAAAGTGTATCATGTATAGTAAATCATGAACATCAGGATGTTAATCAACCTTTGGGTTGGTGGCAAAGGTCATCTATATTTTTGTAATTTTATCTGGAAACATGAGAAGACCGGGTTAACAGCTGCAATACTATAGTTATAGTCAGGTATAGTAATTGGATAATGCTTAATCAACCCAACGTAAACTGAACGGGTGTGGGAAGCAGTTTCAAAGTGTTTGTCTGTGTCAGGGGGTGGGTGCAGGGATTGACATTTAGGCTTGACCCTCTTTGGTGCCTGTCAAAATCGGGATGGGGGAGGGGTGAAGCCCATTTCTACATGTGTAATAACATGGAGGGATCCATGCATGGGTTAGACCTATAAAGGTAGGAGACGTGGCGATACGTGTAGTAGGGGTGTAGCTACATATTAAACCATAGTGTTTCTATCCGCTGTCCACAGATATTTCCATCACAAACTGTCCCTGAATATACTCTAGGCTCCACGCCAAAGCATAGTATTTGCCACTTTGTTTCCTCGTAGCCTCATTTACCACGGTTGTGGGACAATACAAACGGTCGAAATACACGATTATGGCTTGTAAAAAATAGGGACTTTCAGTTTGTATCTTTGATGAGTCTCTACATAAATCTTATACAAAGAAACAATATTATTATGTTCATGACAACGTGTTTTCTGTCGTCAGTCTGTATTTTTCAACATGACTCTGTGTGTCGACACTAAATGCAGTGTAATATACCCAATTAAATCATGACACAGGCAAAACAGGGGAGGCCTGAGTCAACGACCCGTCATTGTTAGACCTAATATACACGGATATGTACAATTATATATGACAACTTGATCCTATAAACCCCCATACCTCACCATTACATGGCTGAAGACTTTATTTTTATTGTTGTAATATTTCGTATATCACATTTTTAAATTGGTCGCACAAAAGAACCCCTATATATATATAGGGGTTCTTTTGTGCGACCAATTTAAAAATGCACTTTTACATAGGACCGCTATGCAATGTTTGTGTCCCTATATATACGATGGGAGTGCCAATGGGATGGGGTTTTGGGAAAAAACACAATACAAATAAAAATGTGAAAAACACACCAATAAACAAAGTAAAGGGTCAACATACCGTGGTCGTGGGAGGCGACGAGCAGCCCGCGGTCGGCGAGCGGCTCGGCCACGTGGTCGTACCATTCTGAGTGCTCGGCGAACCCATGCACAATGAACACAAGCCCTCTGCAACAACACACATCGTGCAACAACAACAACAACAAAAACAACAACTCAAACCACACATGGAGAAATAAACAAAATAGTGAATAACTGATAAATGATGGGGTTTCCCAAAGTACATTAAGGAGATCTCATGGGTAGAATAATGCATTAATAAGCCAATTTAGATTATGTATGTGTATTGTAGTCCGGATAGTAGGGATAGTTTTATTTACATGTATAGAATTCAATCTTAATTCATGGTAGAATTCTCTTTTTCTAGTAGATATATCATACCACCCACATGAGATTGTCCGTGATGTGCCAATAAAGTAAGTATATACAGGTTACTGTCATCTGAGTCATGCAATCTGCATCATAAATTGATTCAACTGCAGGAACGTAAAATAGAATGCACAATGATAAGAAACAACAAATCTCAGTTAACTGAACATTAACAAAGAAAGCGGGCCCAGTCCCTGCACTTAATTAGCATAAACAAGGGACACTAAACTGCATTTTCACAATCTTATAGTCATCAAAACACATACCCCCTACATACGGACTTTTAGGCAAAGATACATCCCTTTTTCATAGAAAGACGCGGCGTATTAGAGGCCTAAAACACCTCTTATTAAAGGGATCAGGGATATACTTTAATCTCATCAAGACAAAACCCACTGAGTAGTTTGAGACATCGGAACTGCATTAAAAAATACCCTCATGTGGCCTCTTTTATAGCATGTGTGTGACGTCCTATATGTGGGTGTTAAATGCAGGAGCCGGGTAGATAGATCAAAGCAGTGCAATGTTGTTTGAATAATAGGTGGAGCTGGTCGACAAAAAGTAAGATATCTAAGGATTATGGCTAATTTTTGGTGGAAAACTGACACAATTTACCCAGGGTAATGACAAAAAGTAGGAATTCTTGCAAAAAATGGCAAAATTACAAATATCTGTAAATTGTAATTGACCCTATTCCGCAATGGCAATAATAGGTGCGTGGGAACTTGGTATGGAAGTGTTGCTTCCCACAGGTTCAACCTCTAAGGTACCGAAATACTCAGCTAATCGCGGAGTGACTGGCACGTGTTACACTGTGTATTTACAGAGTAGATAAACGTATGTCTCAGCTTCCCCTTCAACTCCTGCCGCCTATCAATTAGCCGATAAGACGCCACTGCGTTACCTCATGGTAAAGCGCTCATCCAGTAGCTATTTAAACGGAAGGCGGCACCATTAGTGATTACGTCGCCCTCATGTAAGCCTGACCTGTGTACGTGCAACATATACATCCTTCAGTTATAGACACAGTCAATGGTTTGGCAACAGGCATGGTCACAATGTAAATCTATAGACCACACTACACTAGTGACGCGTTGAAGTGATTTGTGTTTATAAATCAGTGCTTCTTCGTGCCATTTCCCCATTCAATGCAAAGTAATCAATCAATTTCCTTATTTAATACTACTATAGAATATTATACTTGATTGGGTAATTGGATTAATTGCTGCTTTGAAGCACACTGTATGGTCAGGATTAATCTATATGCTGGAGTGCTTTTCTTTTTACAATTGCATACATACAAAGACTGTAGATATAAAGAATATATGGACCGTGGCTGCTGCATGTAATTATGCATGTGATGTCTAATTTTCACGTTCTATGGCAGTAACTTGAGTAAGACAATCCATAGCATTGGGGCCTACGTGTATTCGGCAATTGGAAAAAAAAATTCAATAACTTCCCGTGGATATCATGCTGCGGAATTACGGTTGTTGGAATTGTAATTTAATCGGGCTAAAACTAAGTGTCAGAGGGCAAGATTCCTGGGCATGTCCCTAGCTAATACATGTATTACTTTACCAGTGACATGTGTTTTGCTGAATGGAATTTTGCTAGCAAGCTGGTAATTGTCCCGTCATGTATTATTGTAGAGTATTGCGTATATCACTGATAAAATGAAGGGATCCAAACTTGTCAAAAGGTTGTCTTATAAGAAGAGTTTAGGGTCTTTAAAGTGACGGTCATAAAATAAACGAGTTAAAGGTTGTCTATTTGATGAACTGTCCGGTTACCATCCCACAAGACAAGACTAGGGTCATCTAACTGACAATGTTAGCCCAGGCAGTGGCCCACTCCAAGTGACAAGTCTAAGGTCGTCAAATTGACAACCCAGAATAGTTAACCCTTTATTGGCTGCAAACTGTTTTAAATGTGCTTGAATCCCTTTGTCAGCATGATGCATGAATATAGCCCTGGTGAGTCTATTTGCCAAGCCTGCATTCATGCACCTTTGGAAATGAATCAACAGTTGGGCGAGTATACTTGCCAAGGCTGAATTCATGTATTATGATCACATAGAACATAGCACTTAAAGCACTATGCACCCCTTAGAGGGTTAACCTGTGCACTATAACCTCTACTTCACTGCAGGTGGAGCTAACTGGGTTCTGCCTAGGCATAATTGTTGTCCATGTATGTCTATATTTCTGAGGTTTATAGTAGCTAATTCATACAAACATAGAGGTATGTAGGTTAGGGGAATTCCTGCCATATCCCCAAGTCTATATTGAGAGTATTTCTACCCTTTAGTTACAGACTGCTAACACATATGTGGATGTCATACTAATGGGAGTTTCCTTGCAGCTATTGTACCATAGAAATAACCACAAAAGAGGTGTCTGTGCCCTACACATATTTGTTTTGTCTCAATTATATCAAAACATTGATTCCTTTACCTTTTCTAGCATCCCCAATAGATAAATCTTGGGATTCTCCATAACATGAATGTGTATTCCCATAAATATGATTAAAATCAACATAGAAATTATGCAATTCATTCCCCAACTTTATACAGAATGCATGTTATACTGATGCCACCTACAGGGAAAATCCTGAATCAGACCCTAGTTGACGAGTCTAGGGCTGGCATGAGTCAGGTTTTGGGCTGGCACATACCAAGTGTATCTTCTATCTGACAACTACAGCTAGAGGACCCACTCTCTTGTCACTTAGAAGAGTCTGCAGACGAGTTTACTTTATGAGTGTACTTAGGGGATACTCTATAGGCATTCACTTGATTCATTGTAGTTTTATACTAACTACATCCTGACCAAATCAGTGTCTCAAACACGCTGGATACCTAGACATGAATCAACAGTTTTTCTTTATCATACTCTATAACAATGCACAGACCCATCATATGACTATAGTAGTGGATATAAATAGCTGCAGGGTAAGGAGGATCTGTCTGTGACAATGACATATCTCTTATCTACGATGTTGCTGAATTGAGGGAGTCTAGCCATATCTAATATATGCAGCAATGCATATCTGATTCAAATAGATACATTTGTGCTAGCATAGCGTGTCTGGTGCTATGGGCTATATGGATAAATATGACGCCAATATGTACATCATGATATCATATGACTTTTTTTTAAAGAAGAGAAACACATGTTTTATATGTATGTACCCTCAACCAAAGATGACTTTGACTGTGCCTTATCATATGTGAGTGTATCCCTATTCATTCAGCAGAACGAATTGCCTAATCAGATGGTGGTGTATACATTAATGACAACTGCCTCGTCACAGAGGGGTAATTATGTAAACATGATAAAGCTTGCCAATTTTAGGCTATGATGGCCCATAGTCCATGCATTATACAGTTGAGTATACACGCATATGGGTCGGATCGAAAAAAAATGCTGATCTGGGGGTACATAAGGACAAAACACAATATTCACAATTTCACTAAACAATTTTATTTTCCTGAAAGGGTAGCATCTTGACTCCCTGAAACCGCCGTGGAACTCTGTTTTGCCCAAGAATGCAGTTTTTATTCACCGTAGACCACATGCTACCCTAATCCCGAGGCGTCTGTGACGTTAATGAATAGTGCACTGCAAGAAACTCTTTTTAAGTGACCTAGGTATTCCAAATTTTGGCTCCTAGTTGACTGACTAGGTACCATTAATCCTGGGAAATTCATAGCTGTAAGTCGTAAATTAAAAGAATTGTGGCATTTTCAATTATGTAGAAAATAGAAAAATCCAAAGCATTCTATAACACTTTACCAACTTTAGCCTAGTTTCCTTAATCTTGCTTCGTTTACCATTAAAATTACTGTCTAATGTCTTTAGTACATCTAGTTGCCAAAGCAAAAGGTTTTAGGTGTGAGTTTCCGACCGATTGGTCACACTAGTGTGTGCAACATGGTACCAAGTACCCAGTTAACGTCACAGACGCCTCGAGTTTCACAGTAATAAACTAGATTGGTTACAGAATCATTAAAAGTGTTTAGAACATCTTAATACCTTACACACATGTACAGAACAGGTTGGTGCATTGTTTAGAACCTTAATGGAGACATTTTTACAATTTTTTGAGTATGCGCTCAGTCTTTAAACAAAAAAAAATCACTTTTTTACCGTGTGTCAGCACGCGCAGCACCACACCATCAAAATATTTACATTACAATGGAACCTCCTGGGCTCTATTCTACAAGGCAAGTTTACCTGTTTACAACCATTTAAAACAGTAATAAAGACCCTTCTAGCACTAGCAGGGCCATACTAGCTGTCTGGCTAAACCCATACATTTACTAGGTTAACGTCACAGACGCCTCGGATATCTCTACTATAACAGTACTTTACTAGAACGGTCACACAGCCATCAGAAGTGTTATAGGCCTCCTCGTCTTCTCTCTTCTTGCGGGCCCTACTTTCCGCCTTGCGCTGTGCGCCCATCTTTACCATTCCAGGCGGCAGCTTCGGTTGTACCATACTGCAAAGTAGACAACAATTTATGATTATTTAAGGGAATTTCAGACCTTTTAAATAAATTTGCAACATGAATAATAATTGCTAATTATTGGCAAATGTTCACTTAAGTTGATTGTATAATTAGACACAGGTGTATAGCAAAAGCATGGAGGATTTTGAGCACATCAGACAAACAGAAGTGGGTCTGCCCCAGCATTTAAGCAAAAACAGCCAGGGGACACAGAAGTTGGAAAAAAAAGTTTTAACTACTGCCAATACACCTTACTGGCTCTTTAGATATATAGTAGGGGCATGCTGTCTAAAAATATAGAGAGGTTGGGTGCAGGGGAACTACTATTTCCATTCGATTAACTGCTTTCGAGGCGTCTGTGACGTTAATGAAATGACCTATAAATATATGTAAACTTTGATAAATAAAAATATTTCTTGGTCAGGGCATTAGCTTACATGCCCCTGAAGCATGGTACGAAGTTACATTGTTCAAATCGATCAAATAGTCACTGTACAGTGACAATTTCATTTTCGTCGGAGGCGTCTGTGACGTTAACCCGAAAATGCATAAATTGGCTTGCAGTGGCCAGAAAAGGAGTACCAGCGTAAATATAGCCCACCAACATGATGAGGGGACTTAGTAGGAAGAGAATTAACCATAATATATTAAGTTCAGATAGCTTTCAGCTGAGTGAGAGTACATTTTCTGACTGAAAATCCAAAAAATTTCCAAAATATTTTTTTAAAAGGCATGAAACATAGCCTTAGATACATGGGATTGCTACTAAACTGCATAGAGGCATAGAGGAACATCTATTCTATTGAATCAAGTTGATATGTACCCTCAGGGAAAGATAGAACGATAGCCAGAATGATTTTTCGCCTAGCCCACATTAACGTCACAGACGCCTCCGCCGAGGGTGCACCGGTTAGAAATTGCGAAAACTAACATGGCGGCGTCCATGACATTAATAAGCGAGCACTCGAACGAAAATAAACGATCAAGTCTACCTAAAATAGACCGTTCTAAACGAAAATAAATGTATCAGCGCGGGCCTTGGTGCAAAATGAATCAAAATATAACATATTTTAGTCCGATCCCTTACCTTTCTCGGTGGAAATAGCTGAAAAAGAACTCTGAATTGTTGGTTTGGGAGTCGCTCCAGCAAGATCAGACGCTTCTTTGCTCCCCGAAACGGTACCCGGATGTGCGCCACTTCCGGTGGGCAACAGGAACGCCGACCTCGTTCCCACGCCAAATTTTGGGTTAACGTCACAGACGCCTCCGCAAAGTATAAATACCCCTCCCGCGGTGCCTGTTCGGTACATATCGAATCAAATGCTGTTGAGGATCCTCAAATACAACCCAATAGAGTACACAGGGTACAAGAAATATATATAAAAACATAATTAAACGCTGGAAAGGCTATAATGCTTGGAGGCGTCTGTGACGATAACTCGAGTTCCAATACACTATATTGCCCATAAGGGAGAGTAAAAGTGGGCGTGGCTCAAATTTATTTTTGCCATGAGCTCACCCATTGGGAGGCTCTAGATTGCTGGTAGTAAGGATATTTAGTGAATACTATTAATAAAGATATAGGCCCTTTTATTAACGTCACAGACGCCTCCGAAACATGTAGTTGCTGCATTTGAAGGTCACTGTTGACAAATTTGTGTGGGATATGAAAGTGTAACGAGCTGATTTGTTCACATAACATATATAGCTACTAGGAAATGCTGTTTAGTGATAGTTTTTGATGTGTCAGTTGACATGAGGGCCTTGTCAAACATGGATAATTAGCTAAAAAACATGGATTTTAGCCATTTTTCAACTTTGGAGGCTCATAAATCAGCAAAAAATCATCGTATATGCAAAATTATAATTTTTTCCAAAAGCCTAGAGTATGCCCTCTTGTGAAAAACCAACAAAGACCATACTGGTGTATGTATTTTTATTCTGTGGCTCTTGCAAAGCAGAAAATCCCCCAAAACCCAGATCAGCATCTTTTTTCGATCCGACCCATATACATATGTGTCCAGTGGGTCACCCATGCATGTTGATACAGGACTATATGAGGATAGGTTGGTCAACCTACAGTCCACTGTTATCTACAGTAATCCATGGACACCAACCACAAACTGGCTATCAGTGTTGAAACATAGGCCAAAGTGGAGCAGAGGCCACCATACATAAATGGTACTCAGTGGTACATATATCGGGGTGTGTGACTATGATCCAAACATAGGGCCAGAGGGGCGACCTAGATTCAGCCTTCTCCAGTGTATATGCACTAACCTTGGGTTGTCGTCCTCATCTTCTAGTTTAGGGTTCCAGTACCTACAGAAAAGTCTTTGGTGCCTGGCATTGGTAAAGTTTGGCAATCCATCCAAATTCACTCTTTTCAAGCTGCCTGTGGAGGAACGCTGACTGTGGCGACTGTGTGTGGAGGTCCTGTGATCTGACATGGTTATATTTTGGTGAGTGCTGGAATCCACATCACATAGTATCACCTCCCTCACCGTCCTACCAACTCCAACTTCACACGTGAAGGAACTGGGTCACGGGAGGTCCGCCTGAGACATGCTACCTGATTGGACAGAAAGTTTTCAACCATGGCCCTCCACCAATGGGTAGCTACTTCTCAACAGGTGTCTGTTGAAGCTTGTTTTGTTTTGGTGAGACAGACGCTGGCCTGCAAGGTGTTTTTGTGGTATTTCTTAGACAGGTCTGGTATGGATGTTAGGGGTCCCTTTTCAGGCGCCCCTCTCCCATTATAGCCATACACAACGGGACCACTGAGGCCAGTCCGGGGCTGGGTGTTGGCCCGCTGGAGTAGGCTGGCGTCGTTGTTCTGTACAGGGGTGGTAGGCGGGGCCCATGGCTTAGCCCCCCCCCTACCCCCAACTCACATACACACAAAATAGACCTCCAGAAGCCCCCTCCCACCCCCACATCACACGGCCATCACGACCCACGCGGCCTGAGGCGTAGTGATGGGGTGCCGACCGGGGTGCCGACTGTTACTGTTATATTTAGATCCGGCTTGGCAGATGCTGCTGTGCATGACATAATGTTTGAATAACACTGAATCAAATAGGTAGGTAATGACGATGGATGTAAGAACCATCACGCAGGATATAAGGGAGATCTATTATAGGGCTTTAGCAAGATGATCAGTGGATAGCGCCATTCCCACTGGTACTAGGTCTATTCCCAGTACTCACAGCAACCAGCTTGGTCAAATCTCGTGGCCGAGATTAGGGTACAAACAGGGCTCAGGTATTGTGAATAGGTTGTACCTGGACACTCCTAATGTCACCTGTGTCCAGTATAGTGTAGTGGTTAGCACTGTGGACTCATGATGCAGAGTACCTGAGTTCAAATCTCTTCCAGGCAAATTCATAAGTATAGCAATTTTGGAAACAGAATACATTATTCACAATACTATAGAAAATTTAGAAATATGTATTCAAAGGACATAGTGTTATTTGGCCTGGTAGGGATTTGAACTTGGGCTCCCAGTATTATGAGTCCACAGTGCTAACCACTACACTATACTGGACACAGGTGGCATTAGGAGTGTCCAGGTACAACCTATTCACAATACCTGAGCCCTGTTTGTACCCTAATCTCGGCCACGAGATTTGGCTGAGCTGGTCCTTGCAGAGCAAAGGGTTATGATTGTTACCAGTGGTCCAAAAGGTGGAGCCACTGTATCTCGCTAATGCGGAATACCTTTACCTCATCAAGGTTCAATGGATCATCAAATGTATCTCTCACCCATTTAAGTGTGGCCGCATAGTGATTTAATCGGGGATTTAATGTATCCCTTTGGCGGCATGATGAAGGGGCTGCATTCATGCATCATGCCCATACCTACGGAAATGTATCAACTGCGCAGTGGCATTCCTACATCCACTTATGGTACTTTTGCACCATGACGATGAAGGCCTGGGATCTGGGACATGTAATCCAGGCATTAATAAAGTCAAATCAAATAGAGAGAATGATGTTATTTCTGGACGGGCTTCTGTCCCGGGGGGGGGAGGACTCTTTGAGAGTGAGTGGCAACTGCCGCGGTACCGCCCCTCATCCCCATACTGGGGGAGCTGAGGGTGTAATAGACCGCCCCTCCTTTTTAAAGTGAGGGAAATTGTTGTGAGTGACCGCCCCCTATGATCAGGCTAAGTGAAATCGAAGCCACCTTCTTTCATCCCATCAGAGCATCAGGAGCCAGACATAACAATGAAAAACTTACCAATTAGCTAATTAATACAATCATAAACATGTTTGTGCTTCAATATTACTGCATAAACACAGGAAACCTGTATCTAGGAAGCATTTAACCCCCTACTTTCGATTATATAAGGGGGGTCACCGCCCTCCATTTCATGCTAAGAGGGGCTAACCGCCCCTACTTTTCACCCTCTCTGTAAGCCCACCGCGACCGCTCCCACGGGAGGTGCGGCAGTGGTTATCCAAAACATACCTCAGTGCCCCCCCCCCGGGGCTTCTGTACTAGCCAGGCTATATCACTTCCACATGTCCAATGCCATCTTTTTCCCATTTAAAGTCTCCGGATTATATGATCTTAAAGATACTCTATACTACTCCTTTTTGAGACACCACACTGACATGGCACCCCATGTTTGGGAAGGTCGCAAATTGTCCCCTGAGTAGTATAGTATGTATCGGAACGGGACTATAGTTAACTACTGTTTATTACTCAATCGACATGCAGCCAATTAGAGGCCGCCATTTGGTCACGTGACCCGTTGCCATGGTAACGTGACCTACTTAGGGCTCTCAGCCAATCAGAAGCCAGCATTCTGGGTGACCTACTGACCTACTTAGAAGCTCTCAGCCAATCAGAGGCCGGCATTCTGGTAACCATGGTAACGTGACCTACTTACGTCACGTGACCTACTTAGGCTCAGCCAATCAGAAGCCGGCATTCTGGTAACTAGGGTAACGTGACCTACTTAGGGTTTGTTTGTAAACAACACCACTTGGCTCTCTTGTTTGTAAACAACACCACGTGACACGTGACTGTTTGTAAACAAACAAACAAAAAAGTTATGTAACTTATATATAGAAATAAAAACACAACAAGATAATTTCTTTTTTTTTCATTTTATTCTTTATTTTCATTTCAATCAAAAAAACACACAAGTTTATGCTTTTTTAGCTCGCTTCTTCGATTTGCAACAACCCAACAGGCCGCAAAGTCTCACGCCGCCGTCACTCGCACCACCACACCCCGGACGACTTCTCTCCAATAGACATTGCACGACTTTGGATAAATCCAACACCATTTCGGCAAGGCAGAGAATCTTTGCCTCCATGAAACGGCCGCCATCGCAACAACCCGTCACAACAGCATCATCGATAGCTTCTGACTCACTGTCCGGTCGCTCAGCTTTGGGATTTTGCTCATGCGCATGACGCACTTCTTGGGGTTTCTTGTTCGACATGCTTCAATTAGGAAATGAACGCAATGAGGTCCACAGGTGTCAGCAGAAGTGTCTTGTAGTTGAACGCGGTTTCTTTGCCACTTGAACGGAGCAGAGCGTTCCACGAAAGACAAGAACTCCACACTCAGCGGCGGTAAGCCGAAGGAATCAAAGTAGTACACTTCACCCGTGCTCGACACGTAAAACGCCACCCAATGCTGACCTGGTAAATGTTGCGGATCTGTGTTGCTCACGAAACAAGTGTCTTTGATAGGGTGCTTCGGAATAGTGTCACAAGAGAAAACACCCAGGAAACGATGTTTTGTGTGAACGTTTTCCTTCAACACTCTGCTTATTTCAAGCGTGTTCATACGATACGCTAAGTACCGCTGTCTTGTCTTCAGTTCATGTGGTAGTCGGTGATGGGGTGTCGATCTCGGGTCAGCTCGACGACGTTGTCGTACACCAAGTAGAGTAGCACCGTTGTTGTCGCTCGTAGCGCCGAGCGGAAACTGACTTCCACCCTCAGCTGACCCGCTCTTATAAGGTTCACGCGACACCCGTCGTGCGATCTGTCTGGGGTTAAATCGAGGGGGAACACCGTGTAACCGTTCAGGAATTGATCGTATGAAATACCGCAGGAGCGCGCGCCCTCGTACATCCCCGTTTCCGTGTGTAGCGCCAAGCACTCTCTCACGGCCGCTTTGGTCTTAAAGTCGGGCACGTAGGCGTCGTTCGGCACTTTCTGATCGTTCACTATCACTTGAAGCGAGCTGATGTCGTAATGCTTCATCTCGAACGGGTTCTTGGTGTAGCTACCGTTGAAGGCGTCGTGGTCTAGGAAGCAAATCATCATCGACTTGGGAAGCTGGCCTGTGTTGGAGTGCGTGTAGCTGTGATCTCTGTTACCTTGAGGGATGGCGTACGTCGTCACCTCCACTCTGTTCACCGGGTAGTCGAAGGGACCGTGTTCTATCACCGCTCTTTCGTGCGTTTCCGCTACAGCGTCCGCCACCAACACGCGTCGCACGTAGAGCTTTGCTTTGTAGATCTTCAAGCTGTAGCCTCCGTCAGCGGCGCACATCAGATAGAAAGAGGGCGCTGCCTGTTTCAGAGTGAGATTGATTTCTGTCTCTCCAACGATGAGCTTCGGTTGATGAGCCAGGTCAAAGTGCAGTCACGCCATCAGCGAAAAGCGCTTGTTGGAGATTAGCTTCCTGCGCGCTTTGTACCCCGCATTCGCGTCAGTCAACGCGTCAAACTGACCGGGCGTATCTTCATGCCACCCCTGGGCGCTCATGACGCCGTCCTTCACGTCTTTGTTGTAGTTGAGTAACCCTTCCAAGTAAGCTCGGTAAGGGTAGGTCTCGGTGTTGCCAGACACTTTGAAACCGCCGATGGAGACTTGGACGTCTTTGAAGAGCGAGTGAGCCAAGTTGTTCACCGGAGCTACCGCGTCGGTGTCCTCGAGCGCCGCTCCGTTCGGTTTCAGCACTTGACATTCCAGATGAAGGTAATTCTCGTTCAGGTCTGTGTACTCTTGCGACTTGTTGATGGTGAAATTTATGTTACCTCCATCCTCTAAAGAGTTTTTTGTTTCTATCCCCAGGAAAGACGACTTTAAGATAGTAGTCTGAGTCGGCGCTACGGTGTGCAGGTCGAGCTCAGAGAGCGCGCACTCGTTACTGCTCTCGTGTACGTAAGCCATTGTGTTCTCTCTTCACGCGGACGACAGACTGACGCCGGCCGCCTCCAGTCTTTTTATTTATACCTGAACGCCTAGGCGCTTACCGGTCGAATACATCCCCTCTACGTCTCTTGCAAGAGCCACCGCCCGTCTGAGGAGAATGCCGGCGACGTTTCGACCCTTTCTTAGACGCGACAGTCGTCTTTCCTCCCGAGAACGCCGTACTCGCCAGTCTCTTCAGAGCGCCTGCGCCTCGGTCTTTCACGCTGCTCTTTAAAGTCCGACCCGCCAGCACATCTTTAGCTACGCCCACACCGGCGCGGAGCAGCGTTTTTTCCCACCGACTTCAATAGCGGGGTAGCCGAGCGCATCAGACCTAACAGAGCGCCGCCCAAACCGTGCCCGCTCTGGAAAGAGCCCCCGCTGTACACGTTGATGCTGTTGCCCAGCTGCGCGTTGTAGTAATCGCTGTACCCTCTGCCGACGGTGCGCCTGGGTGGAAAGTACGGAACGCGTTGACGCATCATTTTTCTCTCTTTCAGCGCTCAATAGGTCTCAGATGAAGTGTCACGGTCACCTCGCCTCTACCGAATGGGATGGAATGACCGGATCGGTCTCTTAAATAGATGCCGACCTCGGTAAACCTCTTGGATTTCAAGGGGAAATAATCCAAATGGGGAAAACTGATAGCTTGCACGCCACCTCGACGCTTTCCGCCTCTGTCCACCGCGACGCAGCGTAACAGCGGCACTTGCATGTCGCCCACACGTCTCTCCTGGATCATGTCGGTGTATATGTACACAGAGTGCACGTCCCCGAAAACATCCATCGAGTAGGCGCCGGTAGTCGGCGATGCGAAACACGTCTTCTCTCCGAAGCCTAGAACGCATGCGAGATGCTGAGTCAGCAGGACAGCACAGTGTCTCGGCGGTTTGATGGTGACGCGTTTTGTCTTGGAGTCGTACGATAAGATCCCCATCGGTTTGAGCAAGAAGCTGGCGCCCTCTAGTCTGTCATCTCGCAACGTCTCACTCAAGCGCTCGACTAGGGTGTGGTTGCTTCCGGTGAAAATAGGAGGTATCTCGAATATGTTTGGCATGAAACTGCGCACTCCCATGACTTTCTCCATCTCTTCGATCATCTGTCTTGCTTGATCGCTGATCGCCTTCTTCTTCACCGCCGGGGACAAGAACTGCTTGTATACGGCATTCGTCTGTCTCAAGTCGACCTCTCTCTTGAACCTTTTTGTTTCCGGTTTCAATCGCTGCTCTTCCGACGTGTCTGATATCTCTTCCACCGTTACATAGCCCGCTTCCTTCCAGCTCAGCGGGTATTTTGAGCTGAACGTTAGCTTGCTCAGACCGTTCGCGTTTTTCATTCCCCTCCAGTCTACCTGCGGTTTTCTTCTTTCGGCGAATTTAGTTTCTTTTAAAACCTTGATCGCCTCCTCTAGCGAACCCTTGGTGCGCAGAGGAACAACGATGATCAAGTCGTCGTCGTGCACGTTAGTCCATTCTGTAGGGAGGATGATCTCAGTCAGAGCCGCTTCGTACGCTTCGGGCAGAAGGAGCGGCGAGTCGAAGTGAGTTCGGAAAGACGTCAAGCTGTTGTCAGGATAATACTCCATAGAGCTGTTGCTAGGTAGAGTGATGTTCATTTTTTTTCTACGTTATTTTTTTGACGGGGATCCACTCGTTGAACTTGTCGTCGTAACCTAACCAACGTACGAAAGCTAACTCTTTACCGTCGACGGTCTTGCGGCGCAACACCTCGTCTATCAGGTAGTTGTTGTCGTAACGACTCTTGTACACCTTCTGAACCTCTTCCGGGTAGAAGACGCCTTTTATCTCCTCGCCCTTGTCGTCTTTCAGCTCGAACCCTCTGCTTCCCAACGTCTTAGCAACGTCGACCACTTCCTCGCGCCAGTTTCCCTCGTACCCTTTGTCGAAGGCGCCTTTAGTTCTCAACATCCTCACTCTGTCACCCGGAGCGATGACGTCGACGGCGGACGTCTTTGTTTTTTTCTTCTTTTTCCATATTTCGTCGATTTGTTTGTTAGTTGGGAGATCTTGTCGGTAGAAAACTGTTTCGCTGTTTTCCGAGCTGACTTGAGCCGGCGCCATTTTCAACGTCTTGTGGTGAGTGCGATTGTAAGAAGACACTACATGGTGCAGTACGTATACGTAGCGATACGTGCGCTTGTGTGTGAAATAACGCCACAGCTTCTCCTTCAGACTGCGGTTCAAGCGCTCCACTAGACTAGCTTTGATGTCGTCGTTCTCGCCAGTGAAAAACTCTATGCCCTCGCTCTTCAAGTGATCTTGAAAGATCTTGTTCAAAAACTCTTTCCCCTTGTCTGTCTGAACAGTGCGCGGTCGTCTCTCGCCAGTGTCTGTCATCTTTCGGAAGGCCTCGGTAACATCAGCGCCGCTCTTGGATTTAATGGGAACGGCCCACGCGTACCTAGAGAAAACGTCGATCGCCGTCACCACGTACCGGAAGCGGTCGTTGTGAGACGCCAAAGCCTGCATGTCCATCAGATCTATCTGCCACTGCTGATCGATTGCGCTGGTTATAGTCTTGTTCCTTGCGAATTTTCTCCGAATGGGTTTATGTTTAGTGTAGGCGTCCAGGGACACTAAAGCATCTCGGATGACGGCCGGGTTTAGGTGGCGAAAATGATGTTTCTGGAGTTTAGTCACGCTAGTGAAACTGGAGGGCGCTTTGACGTCGGTATATCTAGCTACTACGCGCTTCTTTTCTTTTTCCTTCTTGGTCAGTCTCTTCACTGGTTTGCCCATCGTCGACTTGTTGAGGGCGTGAACGACGACGTCGCCGCTAGGCGGTTGCGCCCTTTCCTTTTCTTACTCCCGCGCTCCTATAGGAAGTCGGAGTTTGGAAAAGTTCACTGCCCTCCTCGTCGTCAGAGGATTGATCGTCCACCTGGAGAGAAGAGTCTGCTGCTGCTACTGCTGCTGCTGCTGCTTCTCCTTCTTCCGAGTCGAAGCTCGGTCGTTTCCGACCTCTGTCAGCAAGCCGTGTGTCCAAGCTTTGGCCAGGTCCGCTCGCTTTATACAGATGGTTTCCGATCAAGGAGTCTGTGGGAACTGCTTCGCGCAGCGCTTTTGTGAACGGAGAGTAGCCCGCCGGTCTGGGCGCCGTCTTCCTGAACCTGGCGGCGTCGTTCAGTAAGTCCACTATGTTGATGCGATGCTCAGGTGGTATTCTCCGACCCGACATCTCGCGCACCGCACCGTCCTCGTTCCACTTGACCACACCGGATTTCTCCAATTGTTTGTACAGCGCCACGGTCCGGGTGCGATTCCTCTTGGGAACTTGGTTCACCAACCGCTCAAGTAGGGACGCGCTGGCTTCTTCAGCAGACTGACGGAGGTGAGCCGGGGGCGAAGAAGTGTAGGACGAAGAGATGTTGCTGTTGTTGGGATTCGCGAGAAAAAATTGCAATCTATTCAACAACCTTCGGTATTTCAACATTTTCTCGCGCAATTCCAAAGTGGGATCGTTCAACACTAAGTCCAAGTCCCTGCAGATAAACTGTAGCACCTGGTGCAAGGCCGCGTCGGGATGAAGGGACTGTTCTGCCTGCTTGTGGTAATAGGCCATATCGGCAGGTAGGCGGGCGGCGGTGGCAGGAGCGGAACTCTCGTTCTTTTCAGTACGCTCATCAGGAAGAGGAGGAAGGTTTGGAGCAGTAGAAGTACTAGCAGCAGCGACTGCAGTAGTAGCAGCGCTAGTAGTAGCAGCAGCGGGCACATGATGAAGTAGACCTGCTCGTGATGATTTGTAGAGCGTCTCAGGATCCACGAGCGCTAAGCGTTTGTAATGTTGTTGCTGCTCTGAGTCCGTCATGGGGACGACGGTGGCGATGACGCTGGCGGTGGCGGTAGTGGTGGTACTGTCGGCGAGTAGGTGTCGAATGAGGTGTCTCATATACTGAGAATGCTCTTTATAAGCGGTAAGGCCATCCCTATGAGAGCCGGAATGAGGAAACCTCCCTCTTGTACCAAGACGCGTCTCTTTTTCTTGATGGGCGTAGATTTTTTGCCGACCTCCCTCAACACGTCAGCCGATTCTCGAAGCTTGTCCAGTTGTTTGTCGCTGAGCGGGATGTTCCCTACCAGTATATTGTGACAGATCTCACTCAATGCTGCGATCAGATCGTCGCTTCCAGAGTCTATTAGATGCGAGCAGTCCTTTGGCGAGCACTTAGCTAAGTGCTTGAGAGTACCAAAGTGTCTTTCGAGTAGATGAGAAGACATTTTTGCTACTGCTTTCTCTTGTTCTTTTTTTTGTCTAGCGGTACGAATACTAGCTGAGAGTGTATGGACGTCCAAGAGGAGCGTATTCTCAGATCGTCAGGTGTTGACTGCTTGAAGTCCAGAAGGAGGTATGAGTGAGGTCGCTTGAGTTCATGGGTAAATATACTAGAGAGGGCCGCCGCGTT
Organism: Harmothoe impar; assembly: GCA_947462335.1. Lineage (NCBI taxonomy): Eukaryota > Metazoa > Annelida > Polychaeta > Phyllodocida > Polynoidae > Harmothoe > Harmothoe impar. The sequence goes on along the minus strand of OX381704.1, from coordinate 29,262,615 downwards.
GGAGGGAAACACCTGGCGAGACAGACTAGCTATTTGCCCCATGTCGCGCGGGTTCTTGAAAACGATCATGTAGTGAGCGTTCAGACTCATAGTTCGAAAGTCGGGTGATTTCTGGAATAGGTTCTGAGTGATATATATGACGCTCACGTTCCAGTGATGCGAGTATTTAGTAAAGATGTCGGCTACCACTTGCTGATTGGAACTGCTCATCAGATCGTCCAATATCAGTAGAGTGTGTGGTCGTAAAGCGTCTTCTGCTACTTCCACGTCTCCCGCTATAGACTCTTTGCTAGGAAGACCTTCTCTGAATTCCACACCGTACTGATTTTGCATTTTTTCAAACAGAGGTTGCCACTCGCCGTAATGGTAAAAAGTCTTTTCCACCGGCGGCGTGACCAAATTGTTCACGTCGCTCAGAAATTGATCCACCAAGCGCGATTTTCCACAACCCGACGGACCGCTAATGATACAACTAAAGGGTCCTTGTAGTCGAGCGTCGAAATGAATTTCTGTGAAGAGTTTGCTTTTACTACTCGACATTTTTTTGTTTTTTTTCAGGACGCGTCAGAGAGCGGTTGTGTGTCTGACTGTCTGCTGTGTTTCTCACTCGAACGGTCGGTAGTGAATGGTTGTGGAGAAAAGTCAGCCGACCTTTTTATTGATACCGGCCGGTGTCACAGTAGCGGCGGCAGAGGTGACTTTTTTTTCTTTTTTTTTTGCGATAAAATTCTATTTTCACTCAATAGTCATAAATGTTTGTATCAGACTCCAGAGGAGTCTGATACAAATATTTATTTTTTAAAAAAAAAGAAGAAGAGGAGGAGGAGGAGGAGGAGGAGGAGGAGGAGGAGATTAATTTTTTTTTTTTTTTTTTTTTTTTGATCATTTAGGCAAAGCTCGTCGCTTTGCCGCTTTTTTTTCTATTTCTGTGTTGTGACACGATCGTCTCGAAAAAGCAATAAGGCGTGTGAGCGCGGCGGTGACAAATACATATTGGAGCGTATGGTTTAAAATGGTGCGTCCCTATCTTCTTCAATTCGGCTGCGTTGCAATATGCGGGATAACAAGTGACGACGTCGAAACGTTTAGAGACCGTGTTCACGTCGGCCACAACGCGCGCCCACCGAGTGGGAGCTGCAGTCGCTCCCAAGAAACCGATCGGCTTGTCGAATCGTTTCATAGCGCTTATTCTCACTTTATAAGAGGAGGCAGGGTGAGGAGAGTAGCGGCGCTCTTTCTTTTCATGAAACGCCCAACGAGTGGGGGCGCTGAGAGCAGCTGTTATGCAATGGTAGAGTAAATACTGTTCTGAGAAGATGGCTCTCGGCCATGTCGCTACGTTTTCCTTTTCCGCTCTTGTATAACGACGATGGCGCTCAGCTTTGCATTTCTCGAGAATTCGGTACGCTTCAAGAGAAGCGTGAACCTCAACTACGTGACGCTCTCTCCTTTGAGATAAAAAAATAGCCGGGCAGTTGAGGAGAGCACTTTGTTCGCGCGACCGTCTTTTAGAAACTCGCGCCCTCTGCAGCGCCATATTTCTTTCCTCCGAAACAAAAAAGACTGAGTGAAAATAAAAAATTTTAAAACAAAAAGCTCAAAGAAAAAGAAATAAGCAATAAGATGATTCAGCTCGAAATTCCCTGCCGGCGTGATGGCGGTGACTGCAGGCGGTGGCGGCGGTCGGCTGGCCGGCGGTGGCGGTGTCGGCGGCGATGGTAGAAGGGTGTGTGGAAAGAGAGACGCATCTCAGTCTTTTATAGGAGCGGCGAGTCTGACATTTTCAGCTGTCGCATGCTGACCTGCTGCTATCATAAGAGAAACAAAAGCCCTAATCACGCTTTTCAGCTGGATCCTTCCACCCCGCCAGACATGGATCCCGATGGGAAGGTGGTTTAAAATTAAATCCGTGTACCGACTGTCATACAATAGAGTAATTAGTTGAACGCGTGTTACCTGTATAAAGGATTAGCGGGTCATGGGCTCAGCGTGTGTATAGAAAAACAACTGCAGGTAGCGTGAACAAAGCGACCCCCTCCCTTTCTGTCACTCTGTCTGTGACTAGAGGGTGCGCGTGTGGTAAGCGGCTTAAATCTAAAGAAAAACAAATCACCCTCTCCTGTCGTCAGCAGTCAGCCGGCCGGCGGCTGGAAAATGCGATTAGAGGGATGATGAGCCGCGTAGTAAGCAACTTAAGGCTGATCTAAAGACCTGCCGTGAGGGGGCAGCTGGCCGGTGGCTTGAAAAAAGGGGGGAGTAAGGGTATATAAGGGGGAGTGAAACCGTATTCGGCATCGTCATCATCGTTCACGCTACTACTACTACTACTACTACTACTACTACTACTACCACCACCAGCACCGCGCCTCAATTTGCAGATCCCCATGATGGAAAGTTGCTACCGTGACATGAAGCGGAATGACGAAGCGGCGCGCGAATGTGAAGCTGATGCTGTAGCCTCTGCTACTGCTGCTGCTAGTGCTGCTCAGCGTGCTACTGCTGCATTTACTGCGGCTGTTAGTGACGCTGGTTGTGATGACGTTGTTGTTGTTGCCGCTGCGGCTGTGACTGCTGCTGTTGCTGCCGCCGATGCAGCTACTCATGCCACCGATGCCGACGCTGCTGCTGCTGATGCTGTTGCGGCTGCCGATGTCGCCGCTGATAACGCTGCTAGTGCCCGCTCTGCCGCCCTTGCTACTGTCGCTGCTGCTGTTGTTGCTAATGCTCACGCTACTGCTGCTACCGCTGCTGCTGCTGCTGCTACCGCTGCTGCCGAGGCTGCTGCCGCTGCTGCCGATGCTGCTGCCGATGCTGCCGATGCTGCCGATGCTGCTGATGCTGCTGATGTTAGCAGTCGCGTCGACAAAGAATCGTCATTTGTCACTCTTAAACCTCCAGTTGAACGCGCGACGGGTAGTAGGGCTACCAACGCGACGGCCGGATGGTGCAAATGGTGTCGTCGCTTCTGCTCGTGCGCTTGCTTTTCTTCCGGTCCTACCTGCTGCTGCTACGGTATGATAGTGTTATAGTGTTTGAATGAGAACGCGCGTAGTTACACATAGACGCTGTAACAGATGTGCTTTTTTTTGAAAATATAATTTTAACATAACATGGAACTTGTTGTGTTTATTTTCTATATATAAGTTGTTTGTTTACAAACAGTCACGTGTCACGTGGTGTTGTTTACAAACAAGAGAGCCACGTGGTGTTGTTTACAAACAAAACCCTAAGTAGGTCACGTTACCCTAGTTACCAGAATGCTGGCTTCTGATTGGCTGAGCCTAAGTAGGTCACGTGACGTAAGTAGGTCACGTTACCATGGTTACCAGAATGCCGGCCTCTGATTGGCTGAGAGCTTCTAAGTAGGTCAGTAGGTCACCCAGAATGCTGGCTTCTGATTGGCTGAGAGCCCTAAGTAGGTCACGTTACCATGGCAACGGGTCACGTGACCAAATGGCGGCCTCTGATTGGCTGCATATCGATTGAGTAATAAACAGTAGTTAACTATAGTCCCGTTCCGATACATACTATACTACTCCCCTGATCCCGATCATGTACATGACAGCTCGATCCCCAATGTTCAAAGCTCCTAATCAATGACAGGGGACGGGGAGACGACTTGGTCGACGTTTATTAATTGAGGTTCTAATTGATATAGGGGCATAATTACCATAGACGCACAGGTCAAGAACAATTGATTTATGTGCTTCACTTTCCAATAATGATATTGAGCGAAGCACAAACTCTAAATTTAGCATGCATTATAATGCTTATTATTAGCCATTATGGCAGAGGTCGTCTCCAAATCCACAAAGAAGCTGAATGACCGGGATGAATAGGTCTTGGGTAAAGCGTAAGAGAATTCGGGGCGCATCATCTATATTTGTACGATACTTAATTTGTGGTTGAAGTCAGCCCAGCCTCGCCTAGCGTCTATATCCTACCAGTTGGATCACACACAGCAGTGTTGGGATGGAAGTCCCAGGCGACTGCAGTTAGATAGGAGGATTCAACAACCTGACGCAAATACAAAATCCTCTCAATTTCTAGCAATTCCAGGATGTTACTTCTGTGGCCCTCTTGGTATCTCCAGTTGCAGTTATAAGAGAAGGTGAGGGAATAAGGGACCCAGACGTGGGGTTGCTGTGTCACCTGTCGATTTCAATAAATGCCAATGCCCCCAATGCCCCTCGCTGATTATAGGAAATAGGTCTTGTCCCTTGTCACCAGCCCTCTTGTCTCTTGTCTAGTTTAAGATTAGAAATATGTATCGTTCCTTATCACAAGAGTTAATTAAAACAGCTCTTGTCGGCTTGTCAATTATACCGGTCTGGGGTCATGCCATGGGGGACACGCGGAAACACCAAAAACTGCAATTCATGGGGGTTCCATACATGATAGGCTAACTGACAAAATCCCAATCCTTGATGAGTAAATCCCAACTTAACACCGAATGCCCTCTTTTCCCGAAAACGGCGGGGCGTCGGCGAGACAGGAGTGAGTGACACAAGTGGATGTTGTCGGGGTAACAGGCGGGTAACAGCGAGGGGGCCCACTGCACTGATAACCTAAATGCCCCGCGCCTTAGTCTGTAGTGGCTGTCCCAGGTTAGCCATAGAGGCATTGGTCATACTGACGAACACAGAATCCCACGAGCACAAATGGCAGACAAACAAAATATATCTGATATTCAAAAATAACAAAGGGAAAATCAAAATTTGGCCAAGGCCTGATGCTCATAGGAATGGAGAGAATGACTAAGGTGGGTTGGTCACTACTGACTATACTTGATAGTATTAACTAACCATGGTTAGCCGTAATAGGGAGGCAAAAAATGACTAACTAGGTGTATCACTATTGACTAAGTCCTGGAGTTCAAAGATTATTTGTCTGGGAGTAGGGAAGCCCCTGCAGGATGCCCCTAGATCCGTGTATACATGGACACACGTGTCAGCAGAGGTCGCACCAGTGTGTGGGAATCCACCTTCCCTCCCATCACCCCTCGGGGGATATCGGGCACTGAGGGCAAGCTGCGGGATAAAGCCGCTAGCCCTCCCGGTGATAATTCGACATGAAGTTGACCCCTTTCATTCCACCCCGGCAAATGACTCGTAATTCGTAGGGGATCCAACATGGTGGGGATAATTGGGATAAGTTGTGGGGACACAATTAATGAATGGCTTGTTTGATATGTTATTCTAGCAGGGCTTCCCCATAGGAGGAACATATCATGAAACCCTTACATGTGCACGCTATGTATAAGCAAATGAAAAGGCAACAACATACGCTTATCGGTTAGGTTGATTGAAATATGCGGCTATACACAAAGCACAACCATGCAATCAATGGGCAGACACAGAGAGAATTATAAAGTCCATAATCTTTTATCAAAAACATGTTAACAGTGGAGAAATATTGGCATATTTGGTAGGAAATTAAAGCGAAAAGTCTAAATTTCCTTACATATTTAAGCCCCCAGTAAAAATTAATTTTAACCGCCTTCGTCATATTTTTCACTCCCTGGTGATGGGATTAAAAAAGAAAAGTGGCCCGGAGGCCCCTTAAAGGTCGGGGGATCTGTTTGGGGAAACGAAAAATTGTGGACTCCAAATGCCCAAGACTGCATCTATCCATAGAAAAAGATATATCCTTGATCAATATCTGAGGGTAGAATTAGAAATATTTCCTGCATGGGATATATACGCCACACCATCGTCAGGGTATTCCAAAGATCCTCCTTGTGCAATAGCATATACTTCAAACCACTCACTCAGGGGAAAACAAATATAATTTATAGGGATTCTATATGGGGGGGGGGGGGGGGTCCGGATTGTTGCTATTGGTGTGATTAAATCAGGAGTCCTGCAATCCAGTCACGACTCCCTGGGCAACAGAAGGGTGCGACTAAAATGTAGCTGCTGGCGCCCTCTCATGTAAAATGCTTTCACTATACATGGCTATACCTCCCAGCCGTATACCCAATATTTATACTACAGCAAGCCATGCACCATATGCCAGTAGCCTAGGTACCCTTAGAATAATTATGCTGAGGAAGAATCAAATGCGCTGTAATAATCATAGTTTAACATTCTGCAATGGAATTTATATTAGATCCCACTGGAAATGAGAAATATTGCTTTTAAAGAGAAGCACAGTGACAAGAAATTATAATCAACCGAAAGACACAATTTTATTGTTACAATGGTTTGGTCCAATTAGATGATCAGCAAATAGCACAGCATTGGAGCAACAACCTTCTAAATGTATATGTACTGCACCAACGTTACAAATTAGGCCAACGTTGGATGGAAATTGAATTTCGGTAACACCCTAGAGAAACAAATGTACATAGGAAGTGTTGATCCATACTGCGTGGTACTAATGGTTCATAATGTCTAATGAAGTTACGGACTCGTACAATAAGTTCATGAACTATGCATGGTCTGACAATATTGCCCGTCCTCACATATCATGAAAGAGTATCACACTATTCTGCTGGAGTGAGTATCAGACACTTTGTGCTTCAACACTCCATAATATACTGTATTAGTACTATAGCGTATCACAGGAGGCTCGAGGTACATGGTTATGTTCATGAATAATTAGTTAAGTATTCAGCTGACTGTCAGCATTTGCCCCTGTCGTGAAGGTCAGTCCACAACTGTCGTAGTGAGTCGGGTGTCATCCTGGTGCCAGTTATCACTCTATTCAGCATGATGTCACACACAGTTGGTGGGGGTGTGGACCAGTATGCAAACCCTCTCTTATTGACGTGCCTCACTCCAATCACCTTACCTAATATACCTGTGATATAAACATCGTCTATGAAAATCCTCTGTATATCGAATGAGGCGCGGTACAATTCTTTTATAATATCAGCACTTATAACATAGCAAGAGCCTGATTCATAAGGGGGGTAGTATATGAGGGGAAAGGTACTACGCGCTATATTCCACTTTCCAACCCTCGCTGCCGGTGCGCCTGTATTGAGGGGTCCAAGGATACTTCGAGTCAAGTCATGTTCCTTAATTATATTTAAAAGGTAGGGGAAGTTAATTATCATATCATCGTCACTTTTCACTAAGTATTTCACCTGTGAACAATGCTGAATGACCCACTTCAGTCCTAATAACGACTTTAATGTCATGTTACTGTAGCTTTCAATGAAGTCCCCCGTGATAACGTCCTTGAATGTAAAGGCTTCTTCTGCAACAAGGTCATTTTCGGTAGAATTAACATTTGTTCCAAATACATATACAACTTTAATGTCTAATTGGATTTTAGCACGAGGCCATTCTCCGTCAGTTTGTATGGCTCCGCCCCATGTGTCTCGTATGGCCGCCCGTCTCTCTGTGTGGTTATGTAACGAGTGCACGAGCACGACCATTGTCGTCTGCTCGCTGCAGATTCCCGCGCCATCGATCAGGAATCGATGGCGGAACGGGTTGATGTTAGGAAAACGGCTGTATATTGATCGCTCATCTGCCTTGATGTCGGCACACACTTCATACACAATCTGCTTCGTTTCGGGAAGTGACGTAAGGTTTTTACACAAACCGGAACGCTCCAGACGTTCGCGCAGACGATCCACGGCTGACAATTCACCTTCGTCGTCTTTGGGCGTCTGGCCGGGTGTGTCATAGACGTAGCCGTTGATGCCGTATTCATCCAACATCCGCTGGACGCTGATGACGAAGACGATGATGCATGTGAGCAGGGCACATAGCAGCCAGAAGATGACGCTGACTGTAAAGATTCTGGAGAGACTACATCCCCCCTCACTCCCAACTGACCGGTATCTTCCGGGTTTTGTCTTACGATGTAATGGGAGCCTCTGCAAGAAAGAATAATATTACTCGAGTCATAAAATGGACAATTAATCTGATATACCATTCCCGGGGGGGCCACTGCCTATCTTTTCTATAGTCACTATGTGTGAACATCACCTCAAATCTGGTACCCTTATCTAGGGGGAAAATTTTCAAAAATCATACCCTTTTCAAGATGAAATTAGCAAGAAAACAGACCTAAATCACAGATGACCCTGAAAAATATACCCTAATTACGGGTGACCCTGAAAAAAATGCCCTTCTCAAGGGTGACCAAGAAATATTATAGGGGAAAAAAGTAAAAATTACCCTTTAAAGCTCTGAAAATGTACCCCTTTCTCCCAAAATTTGCCTAAAAAGCACCCCTTATCAAGGACCCTCGCGGCCCGTGCCTAGGACACAAAAACGGACCCTTTCCCTTGGAATCGTGTTCACACATGGTATTCAAATCTGAGGGAGTGGCCCCCCCGGGATACCATTACACATGGACACTTTTTTTTTAATTGCCCGCCCTCAAAATAATCACATACGAGTTTGGAACGATCGGGGAAGGATGGGAGGTCACTATATATACCAATAGTAGAGGTGCACTGATAATCTGTATGTTTAGCCTATAAGCCCCGCTATAAGCAAGAATAGTAGAGTGTAAGCGTACACGCTATACGCTATTTAGGCTCGTTGCTATAAGGGCGGATGTCAATACACGATGACATTTGTCGCCATGATGCACCAACGCAGCCCTGGCGAGTGACTCACCGGGGCTCCGTTGGTGCATAATGCCGACCCTACAGGGGTGTCTAAACCCATGGTGTTGGCATGATGCTTGCATACAGTCCTGGCGAGTTACTCACCAGGGCTGCATTCACGCATCATGATGACCAAGGCATTAATGCATTAATGCATTATGCCGTCCTTAAAGGATTAAAACGTCAGTTGGTAGTGCCTACTCGAGATCAGTCATAGAGATATTAGTCGTTTGGACTAATACATTAGTCAAAATGAGGAACTGATATTCAACAAATTATTTCCTTCAATACGATTCCAACTTTTAGAAATAGCCCGCCCCCTCCAAAAATAATCACATAGGGGGGTGGAACAATTGGCGAATGATGGGAGGTCGCTATTGTACAGGTGCACTGATAATTTGTTGGTTTAAAACGTGAGTTAGTAGTGCCTACCCAAGGTCAGCCATAGGGGTTTTAGTCGTTTGGAATAATACATTAGTCACAATGAGGAACTGATCTTCAAATAATACAATTCCAAACAAAATTAATTATGACTGATGCCTTAAGACTAATGGTAACCCTAATATTCCTACAGTTCCTGTAGGCTAATACGGGATAGTCAGCATTGACTAACCTGGGTTGCGAATATACATGCAAGGGTTGTAAGATTGTAAGATTGTAAGATTGTAAGATTTTTTATTCAAGCAAGGTCACGGTTCACACTGCGATTTTCAAGAGTTGAAAGGAACAATTATGTACATTACAGTGATTACATGAGTAGATGGCTGTGTTTAATAATAAACAATAGCATGTCCAAGATAGCGGTATATCCATTAGCGTCATAGAAAATAAAATAAAACATACAGGAGGAGTAGAGATGAGAGTTGGTCTTCTCATAAACTAGTGTTTTAATCATTTTCTTTTTGAGAAAATTTTGAAGATAGTTAAAATGATTGAATTTTGAAGATAGCTGAAATGATTGAATGAATAAATGAAGTTAGGGGGGCATGGCTTATGCAATGTACCACCCTTTTCCATTCAAATAACTGTAAACACTATAAACAATATGAATATATTGAATAATGTAGCTAGGTGTGGCAGTGCTTGTGCTCTGTACCTACCACCATAGTAGCCTTGAATAATAACTAGACTGGTAATTATCAAGGTTGGCTTCTTCCGGTGATGTGGAGACAGCATCGACTGGTGCTGCTATTGTCATGTTATGTTACGAGGGAGCAGGGCTAATGCACTGAACTTGCCTGTATGTCAGATAAAGAAATGAGCACAATAACAAGACTATATCTTATAATGAGGGAGCAGGGCTAATGCACTGAACTTGCCTGTATGTCAGGGAAAGATATGAACACAATAACAAAGCCTAGTTTTATCATGAGGGAGCAGGGCTAATGCACTGAACTTGCCTGTATATCAGGAAAAGAAATGAACACAATAACAAGGCCTATGTTTATGATGAGGGAGCAGGGCTAATGCACTGAACTTGCCTGTATGTCAGGATGAGAAGATTTTAGATTCATAGAAGGGGGTAGCAGTGCTTGTGCTCTGTACTTACCCAATAGAACTATTTTTATGATCAAGTGAGTTATGGATTTTAATGAGTGAGCAGACTATACATAGTGATGAAGAAACAGGTGTTTGTGTCTTGAAAAAGACAGTGTCAATGTCTGCCTGGTATAACAAACCATATATAATTGATAGCTTACTCTATTGCCTCATAGCTGCATGGCGTTGCTTTATTAGTGTGAAATCAACTTTTTCAATTAGACCCTTAAACTTAGAGCGAGTATCAGCTTCCTGGGTGGCTTTATCCAATGAATTCCAAAGAATTACGCCCCTAAATAGGGGTGATTTTTTAACTACATGTAGCTTTCCTCTACCAATTTTGAATTTTACCTTGTTTTCCCCCCTGGTTCTAGGATTTTCATTGATTATGATATTATCCTTGGCTTTTGACAATTTATACAGAAAGAGGAGAAGTTGTATGTCTCTTCTCTTAACCAAAGTAGGAATGCTGCATTGTGCATGCAGGTCTTCCTGTGTGATGTCTCTAGGATTTCTTATCTTGAGGCAGTGTCTTAGGCCTCTGTTTTGAATTGTTTGCACACTTTTCTGGTCCAGATAGGTGGCACTGTCAATCATAAAGCTACAATATTCAAGTGTTGGTAGTGTACAATGCTTGTAAATAGTGAGACAGGTATCATTATCAACACAGTCACGTATCCTGTGTGTTTGCTTTATCTTAAAGTTACCACGTTTTCTGACACCGGCCATATGTGCCTTCATAGTGAGATTTTCATCCAGCGTCACACCTAGGTAACAGAATGAGTTGACTCTTTCAACGTTGTTAGTGCCTATTTTCAAGACGGGGGCAGTGACCCCACCAGTTTTTGCAGGGGTTCCATATACGACCAACATAGTTTTTTCATTGTTAATAGTTAGCCTATTGGTGGCACACCAATTCAGTAAAAGCTGGAGGTCGGGTTGACCAATGCGAGTTAGGTCCTCTGCTTTATTACCTTCAGTGATCATAACCGCATCATCAGCGTATAAGATCACTTTGGAGTTTTCAACTACATCAGGCATGTCATTTATATATACTGAGAAAAGTAGGGGCCCCAGGATCGATCCTTGGGGAACCCCGAAGGTAACTTTTGTTGGGTCTGAGAGTATGTTATTTGCTAACGTTCTATGTTCCCTATTACCCAAATAACTTTTGAACCATCTAAGGACAGATCTGTTGGCGCCAATGGCGCCAAGTTTGTCTAGAAGTCTGGCATGATGGACAGTATCAAACGCTTTCCTCATATCAATATACAGACATGAGGAAATTTTGCCTCTGTCCATAGCGTTGTATATCTTATGTGTTAGTACATAGACAGCATCAGCCGTCGAGCGCCCTGGAGTAAAGCCAAATTGTACTTTAGACAGGAGGTCATTTTCTAACAAGTAATCCATAAGTTGTCCATGAACTACCCTTTCCATAATTTTACTCATAATAGGGAGTAGTGTAATTGGCCTCCAATTACTGAGGTTCTGGAGGTCACCTTTCTTCGGTATGGGGATAATAGTGCCTTTAGCCCATTTGTCAGGGAAAATTCCTTTGTCCAGACAGTTATCAATTACAACCTTTACTTGGGGTATGATTAGTAACAGGAAATCTTTCATTACATTGGCATTGGTGTAATCCACACCTGAGGCTTTTTTCCTATCAATTTTCTTAATGTAAGAGGTGAGGTCTTTAATTAGGACTTGCCTAAAAAGGAACTCTCCCTCTGTGTATGTCGGGTTAGTTAAGACAGTGTGTGATTTGGTGTCACCTGCTAAGTGGCTGAATTCATCAGCTAGTTTTACCCCAACATTGCCATAGAAGTTGTTAATGTAATTGCTAGTGTTGTCTGCGTCAACATCATTGCCATCGTTATCTTTTAGAAAAATGGAAGTGTTTCCTGTTTTGCTATTGCCTAGTAGACGATTTATGGCTGCCCAGAATTTGGAAGGGTTGTTTTTATACATTTCAACAGTAGCTTTGACCTGGTTAGAAAACTCAGAGTGGATACGTCTATTGGAAATTGTCCTCAATCTGTGTGCAAGGTTAAGACTTTCCAAGTCCATACCTTTACTTTTATATGCACGTCTATAGGCATCATTCTTCCTACGTAACAACTCTAGAAGGTCAGGTGGGTACCACCTCGGGGTATCTTTTCTTACCATAAAAGTTTTAACTGGACAATATTCATCCAGATAGGCTATTAGTACCTGTTCTAAGTGGTCCCATTGGTCAGTGGGACTGTCTATGTTGGCTAGGGTGGCCCAATCATGGTTAATAACGTGTGTCGTTATCTTAGCTACTTCATGTTGTTTATAAACTCGGCTGGTTACTTTCTCAACAACCTTCGGTTTCCTTGTATGTTTTAAAACAACAAAAGTTGGAATGTGGTCCGAAAGTAATAGGTTTAGTGTACCATATTTTGAAACTGTGGAGCTATTTGTGTAAATGTGATCTATGAAAGTTGCACCCAGGGGGTGCAATCGGGAAATGCCAGTTTGAAGTAGCCTGAGGTGGTGGTCTTTCAGAACTCCGAAAACCTTGCCACATTTCCTACTTTCCCTGTGTACCATGTCTATATTGCAATCACCTATAACATGTATTTCATGCTTACGTATTGATCTGTGGGACAAAACCGTGCTTAAACTAGTAAGGAAATTGATTAAGTCTTTGTTTGGTGGCCTGTAGATATTGATGATAGTTCTTATCCTATTTTCTGGTTTTTTGATAGTAGTAACTAAAATCTCTGTGTCCTCGTTCATAACACATAGGTCCCTTCTTATAGACGTGTAAGGGGAGAGGTCATCTCTTATGTAGGTGATCAGGCCCCTGGCGTTAGCACACCTGTCCAGTCTGAAACAAGTGTGGTTATATACCTTATATTGACTATCTAAATCCTGGTCACAAAGCCAGCTCTCACAAATACAGATTATATCAGAGTCATAAAGATGTTCATTTAAGGCACTCAAGCGGCCTTTAGCTTTAAGACTTCTAATATTAAGTCCTACCAACTTAACTCCTTTTAACTGCATAACTTCGTCCACCTCAAACAAACCCATGGAGGCAGTAGTTTATGTTCTCTCTAAGGTCACCCCCGCTATTGGGTGGCCTCAGGGAGAGTAATCTTTGCTGTTTATGGTGATTCATAATATGGGTTATATTCGGGGTAGACATATAAACAATAAATCTATATACACAAAAGGTGCGCAAGGTGCAGAGTGCTTGTCCCCAGTCGTAGCATAAGCTAGGGCTAGGGACGGGCATTGGACGCCAGCAGAGTAGACCTGCCATTAGACGACTTTACCCAGTAAGGGTGTAGAGAACTAGGTGTTATGGTGCAGGTAACAAAACAAAACAATATATAGGGTAGGATGTCCGACTTGGTAGATTCCCATGTTATACCCCCCCCCTCTACCCCCCCCCCCCACCCCATGAAAATGGGCGACTTTGTGTGCTCACTATTTAAAACTATGGAGAATAGTGGGGTTTATGTGGTTCTTTTGAGTCTTTATTAGAGTGATACCAAATGAAAAGAAAGGGTTTTCTAGACCAAAAAATCCTGCTGAATCCAAATTTTGTGGTATTGATTCCCAAGAACTGACCAAATCCACTCAAAGATGATGTTTAATGATGCAAAGTATTAAGAAAATGTACAAAATGATGTTGAAAATGTTTGGGACATTATCTATATATAAACCTGTCAATCAAAATCAGTACCTCAATCTACCTATTCAAAATTGGCCTATCCCTCAATCTGACAGGCATTCCTCCTATGTATCACTCTACCTATCCTGCACACTGCCTATCCCTAAGCCTACCTATCCCTCAAGTTACCTATTCCTTGAATTAGATGTTTTGGAAATGGCTGTACTCAAGCCCACAGTAGCTTCATTAAGAAGCTGCATACATCAGACTCCTGATAAATATGTCTACTATTAGCCTGTATGCATATATGTCTTACATCTTTTCATATTGTGCAAGTTCACGACCTAATTCCTTTTGTGTGGGGAAGGGGCTAGTTGTCAAAAGAAATGGGGCTAGTTGTCCCAGTCTCTTCAGTATGTGACAACTAGCCCCATTACCAAAATATTCAGAATTCAAGGTAAGATTGATGTTAATATCATTGCATTTGCATTTGTTTCATGTATCATTTTGTTCTTCAACCTCTGAAGTATGTGTACACATGTTCTAAACAAGCAGTGTATATAAACATTAGTACAGACAGTGTCATAAAGGAGTCTTACCAGACCTTTCTAAGCCAATTCTACAGGGATGTATCCAAAGTGACAACTAGCTTGCAACTAGCCCCATGCCCTGTGACAACACCCCCCATGATGGGGCGCGTTGTCACAAGCCAACTTTTTTTAATTTAGAATTAGGTCATACGTAATAATGGTTATTGATATTATTTCATTAAAGTGTTCCACATAATGGTGAAGTTCAGTATGTTTTTTATAAACTTTTAAGGCTCCTATCATGATATTTTAGGGATGTACATTGAAAACAAATTTTGTGACGACACCCCCCGTCCTCCCTACAACGTATGGGAGCCAAAAAAAACAAGAGGGTTAGGCCCATTTTCCATCAGCCGATTTGGACGTCAGTAGTATAGTATGTATCGGAACGGGACTATAGTTAACTACTGTTTATTACTCAATCGACATGCAGCCAATCAGAGGCCTCCATTTGGTCACGTGACCCGTTGCCATGGTAACGTGACCTACTTAGGGCTCTCAGCCAATCAGAAGCCAGCATTCTGGGTGACCTACTGACCTACTTAGAAGCTCTCAGCCAATCAGAGGCCGGCATTCTGGTAACCATGGTAACGTGACCTACTTACGTCACGTGACCTACTTAGGCTCAGCCAATCAGAAGCCGGCATTCTGGTAACTAGGGTAACGTGACCTACTTAGGGTTTGTTTGTAAACAACACCACGTGGCTCTCTTGTTTGTAAACAACACCACGTGACACGTGACTGTTTGTAAACAAACAAACAAAAAAAAGTTATGTAACTTATATATAGAAATAAAAACACAACAAGATAATTTCTTTTCTTTTCATTTTATTCTTTATTTTCATTTCAATCAGAAAAAACGAACAAGTTTATGCTTTTTTAGCTTGCTTCTTCGATTTGCAGCAACTCAACAGGCCGCAAAGTCTCACGCCGCCGTCACTCGCACCACCACACCCCGGACGACTTCTCTCCAATAGACATTGCACGACTTTGGATAAATCCAACACCATTTCGGCAAGGCAGAGAATCTTTGAGATTTTGCTCATGCGCATGACGCACTTCTTGGGGTTTCTTGTTCGACATGCTTCAATTAGGAAATGAACGCAATGAGGTCCACAGGTGTCAGCAGAAGTGTCTTGTAGTTGAATGCGGTTTCTTTGCCACTTGAACGGAGCAGAGCGTTCCACGAAAGACAAGAACTCCGCACTCAGCGGCGGTAAGCCGAAGGAATCAAAGTAGTACACTTCACCCGTGCTTCACACGTAAAACGCCACCCAATGCTGACCTGGTAAATGTTGCGGATCTGTGTTGCTCACGAAACAAGTGTCTTTGATAGGGTGCTTCGGAATAGTGTCACAAGAGAAAACGCCCAGGAAACGATGTTTTGTGTGAACGTTTTCCTTCAACACTCTGCTTATTTCAAGCGTGTTCATACGATACGCCAAGTACCGCCGTCTTGTCTTCAGTTCATGTGGTAGTCGGTGATGGGGTGTCGATCTCGGGTCAGCTCGACGACGTTGTCGTACACCAAGTAGAGTAGCACCGTTGTTGTCGCTCGTAGCGCCGAGCGGAAACTGACTTCCACCCTCAGCTGACCCGCTCTTATAAGGTTCACGCGACACCCGTCGTGCGATCTGTCTGGGGTTAAATCGAGGGGGAACACCGTGTAACCGTTCAGGAATTGATCGTATGAAATACCGCAGGAGCGCGCGCCCTCGTACATCCCCGTTTCCGTGTGTAGCGCCAAGCACTCTCTCACGGCCGCTTTGGTCTTAAAGTCGGGCACGTAGGCGTCGTTCGGCACTTTCTGATCGTTCACTATCACTTGAAGCGAGCTGATGTCGTAATGCTTCATCTCGAACGGGTTCTTGGTGTAGCTACCGTTGAAGGCGTCGTGGTCTAGGAAGCAAATCATCATCGACTTGGGAAGCTGGCCTGTGTTGGAGTGCGTGTAGCTGTGATCTCTGTTACCTTGAGGGATGGCGTACGTCGTCACCTCCACTCTGTTCACCGGGTAGTCGAAGGGACCGTGTTCTATCACCGCTCTTTCGTGCGTTTCCGCTACAGCGTCCGCCACCAACACGCGTCGCACGTAGAGCTTTGCTTTGTAGATCTTCAAGCTGTAGCCTCCGTCAGCGGCGCACATCAGATAGAAAGAGGGCGCTGCCTGTTTCAGAGTGAGATTGATTTCTGTCTCTCCAACGATGAGCTTCGGTTGATGAGCCAGGTCAAAGTGCAGTCACGCCATCAGCGAAAAGCGCTTGTTGGAGATTAGCTTCCTGCGCGCTTTGTACCCCGCATTCGCGTCAGTCAACGCGTCAAACTGACCGGGCGTATCTTCATGCCACCCCTGGGCGCTCATGACGCCGTCCTTCACGTCTTTGTTGTAGTTGAGTAACCCTTCCAAGTAAGCTCGGTAAGGGTAGGTCTCGGTGTTGCCAGACACTTTGAAACCGCCGATGGAGACTTGGACGTCTTTGAAGAGCGAGTGAGCCAAGTTGTTCACCGGAGCTACCGCGTCGGTGTCCTCGAGCGCCGCTCCGTTCGGTTTCAGCACTTGACATTCCAGATGAAGGTAATTCTCGTTCAGGTCTGTGTACTCTTGCGACTTGTTGATGGTGAAATTTATGTTACCTCCATCCTCTAAAGAGTTTTTTGTTTCTATCCCCAGGAAAGACGACTTTAAGATAGTAGTCTGAGTCGGCGCTACGGTGTGCAGGTCGAGCTCAGAGAGCGCGCACTCGTTACTGCTCTCGTGTACGTAAGCCATTGTGTTCTCTCTTCACGCGGACGACAGACTGACGCCGGCCGCCTCCAGTCTTTTTATTTATACCTGAACGCCTAGGCGCTTACCGGTCGAATACATCCCCTCTACGTCTCTTGCAAGAGCCACCGCCCGTCTGAGGAGAATGCCGGCGACGTTTCGACCCTTTCTTAGACGCGACAGTCGTCTTTCCTCCCGAGAACGCCGTACTCGCCAGTCTCTTCAGAGCGCCTGCGCCTCGGTCTTTCACGCTGCTCTTTAAAGTCCGACCCGCCAGCACATCTTTAGCTACGCCCACACCGGCGCGGAGCAGCGTTTTTTCCCACCGACTTCAATAGCGGGGTAGCCGAGCGCATCAGACCTAACAGAGCGCCGCCCAAACCGTGCCCGCTCTGGAAAGAGCCCCCGCTGTACACGTTGATGCTGTTGCCCAGCTGCGCGTTGTAGTAATCGCTGTACCCTCTGCCGACGGTGCGCCTGGGTGGAAAGTACGGAACGCGTTGACGCATCATTTTTCTCTCTTTCAGCGCTCAATAGGTCTCAGATGAAGTGTCACGGTCACCTCGCCTCTACCGAATGGGATGGAATGACCGGATCGGTCTCTTAAATAGATGCCGACCTCGGTAAACCTCTTGGATTTCAAGGGGAAATAATCCAAATGGGGAAAACTGATAGCTTGCACGCCACCTCGACGCTTTCCGCCTCTGTCCACCGCGACGCAGCGTAACAGCGGCACTTGCATGTCGCCCACACGTCTCTCCTGGATCATGTCGGTGTATATGTACACAGAGTGCACGTCCCCGAAAACATCCATCGAGTAGGCGCCGGTAGTCGGCGATGCGAAACACGTCTTCTCTCCGAAGCCTAGAACGCATGCGAGATGCTGAGTCAGCAGGACAGCACAGTGTCTCGGCGGTTTGATGGTGACGCGTTTCGTCTTGGCGTCGTACGATAAGATCCCCATCGGTTTGAGCAAGAAGCTGGCGCCCTCTAGTCTGTCATCTCGCAACGTCTCACTCAAGCGCTCGACTAGGGTGTGGTTGCTTCCGGTGAAAATAGGAGGTATCTCGAATATGTTTGGCATGAAACTGCGCACTCCCATGACTTTCTCCATCTCTTCGATCATCTGTCTTGCTTGATCGCTGATCGCCTTCTTCTTCACCGCCGGGGACAAGAACTGCTTGTATACGGCATTCGTCTGTCTCAAGTCGACCTCTCTCTTGAACCTTTTTGTTTCCGGTTTCAATCGCTGCTCTTCCGACGTGTCTGATATCTCTTCCACCGTTACATAGCCCGCTTCCTTCCAGCTCAGCGGGTATTTTGAGCTGAACGTTAGCTTGCTCAGACCGTTCGCGTTTTTCATTCCCCTCCAGTCTACCTGCGGTTTTCTTCTTTCGGCGAATTTAGTTTCTTTTAAAACCTTGATCGCCTCCTCTAGCGAACCCTTGGTGCGCAGAGGAACAACGATGATCAAGTCGTCGTCGTGCACGTTAGTCCATTCTGTAGGGAGGATGATCTCAGTCAGAGCCGCTTCGTACGCTTCGGGCAGAAGGAGCGGCGAGTCGAAGTGAGTTCGGAAAGACGTCAAGCTGTTGTCAGGATAATACTCCATAGAGCTGTTGCTAGGTAGAGTGATGTTCATTTTTTTTCTACGTTATTTTTTTGACGGGGATCCACTCGTTGAACTTGTCGTCGTAACCTAACCAACGTACGAAAGCTAACTCTTTACCGTCGACGGTCTTGCGGCGCAACACCTCGTCTATCAGGTAGTTGTTGTCGTAACGACTCTTGTACACCTTCTGAACCTCTTCCGGGTAGAAGACGCCTTTTATCTCCTCGCCCTTGTCGTCTTTCAGCTCGAACCCTCTGCTTCCCAACGTCTTAGCAACGTCGACCACTTCCTCGCGCCAGTTTCCCTCGTACCCTTTGTCGAAGGCGCCTTTAGTTCTCAACATCCTCACTCTGTCACCCGGAGCGATGACGTCGACGGCGGACGTCTTTGTTTTTTTCTTCTTTTTCCATATTTCGTCGATTTGTTTGTTAGTTGGGAGATCTTGTCGGTAGAAAACTGTTTCGCTGTTTTCCGAGCTGACTTGAGCCGGCGCCATTTTCAACGTCTTGTGGTGAGTGCGATTGTAAGAAGACACTACATGGTGCAGTACGTCTACGTAGCGATACGTGCGCTTGTGTGTGAAATAACGCCACAGCTTCTCCTTCAGACTGCGGTTCAAGCGCTCCACTAGACTAGCTTTGATGTCGTCGTTCTCGCCAGTGAAGAACTCTATGCCCTCGCTCTTCAAGTGATCTTGAAAGATCTTGTTCAAAAACTCTTTCCCCTTGTCTGTCTGAACAGTGCGCGGTCGTCTCTCGCCAGTGCCTGTCATCTCTCGGAAGGCCTCGGTGACATCAGCGCCGCTCTTGGATTTAATGGGAACGGCCCACGCGTACCTAGAGAAAACGTCGATCGCCGTCACCACGTACCGGAAGCGGTCGTTGTGAGACGCCAAAGCCTGCATGTCCATCAGATCTATCTGCCACTGCTGATCGATTGCGCCGGTTATAGTCTTGTTCCTTGCGAATTTTCTCCGAATGGGTTTATGTTTAGTGTAGGCGTCCAGCGACACTAAAGCATCTCGGATGACGGCCGGGTTCAGGTGGCGAAAATGATGTTTCTGGAGTTTAGTCACGCTAGTGAAACTGGAGGGCGCTTTGACGTCGGTATATCTAGCTACTACGCGCTTCTTTTCTTTTTCCTTCTTGGTCAGTCTCTTCACTGGTTTGCCCATGGTGGGCCTGTTGAGGGCGTGAACGACGACCTCGCCGCTAGGCGGTTGCGCCCTTTCCTTTTCTTACTCGCCGCCACGCTCCTATAGGAAGTCGGAGTTTGGAAAAGTTCACTGTCCTCCTCGTCGTCAGAGGATGGATCGTCCACCTGGAGAGAAGAGTCTGCTGCTGCTACTGCTGCTGCTGCTGCTGATTCTCCTTCTTCCGAGTGGAAGCTCGGTCGTTTCCGACCTCTGTCAGCGAGCCGTGTGTCTAAGCTTTGGCCAGGTCCGCTCGCTTTATACAGATGGTTTCCGATCAAGGAGTCTGTGGGAACTGCTTCGCGCAGCGCTTTCGTGAACGGAGAGTAGCCCGCCGGTCTGGGCGCCGTCTTCCTGAACCTGGCGGCGTCGTTCAGTAAGTCCACTATGTTGATGCGATGCTCAGGTGGTATTCTCCGACCCGACATCTCGCGCACCGCACCGTCCTCGTTCCACTTGATCACACCGGATTTCTCCAATTGTTTGTACAGCGCCACGGTCCGGGTGCGATTCCTCTTGGGAACTTGGTTCGCCAACCGCTCAAGTAGGGACGCGCTGGCCTCTTCAGCAGACTGACGGAGGTGAGCCGGGGGCGAAGAAGAGTAGGACGAAGAGATGTTGCTGTTGTGGGGATTCGCGAGAAAAAATTGCAATCTATTCAACAACCTTCGGTATTTCAACATTTTCTCGCGCGATTCCAAAGTGGGATCGTTCAACACTAAGTCCAAGTCCCTGTAGATAAACTGTAGCACCTGGTGCAAGGCCGCGTCGGGATGAAGGGACTGTTCTGCCTGCTTGTGGTAATAGGCCATGTCGGCAGGTAGGCGGGCGGCGGTGGCAGGAGCGGAACTCTCGTTCTTTTCAGTGCGCTCATCAGGAAGAGGAGGAAGGTTTGGAGCAGTAGAAGTACTAGCAGCAGCGACTGCAGTAGTAGCAGCGCTAGTAGTAGCAGCAGCGGGCACATGATGAAGTAGACCTGCTCGTGATGATCTGTAGAGCGTCTCAGGATCCACGAGCGCTAAGCGTTTGTAGTGTTGTTGCTGCTCTGAGTCCGTCATGGGGACGACGGTGGCAATGACGCTGGTGGTGGCGGTAGTGGTGGTGGTGCTGTCGGCGAGTAGGTGTCGAATGAGGTGTCTCATATACGGAGAATGCTCTTTATAAGCGGTAAGGCCATCCCTATGAGAGCCGGAATGAGGAAACCTCCCTCTTGTACCAAGACGCGTCTCTTTTTTTTGATGGGCGTAGATTTTTTGCCGACCTCCCTCAACACGTCAGCCGATTCTCGAAGCTTGTCCAGTTGTTTGTCGCTGAGCGGGATGTTCCCTACCAGTAAATTGTGACAGATCTCACTCAACGCTGCGATCAGATCGTCGCTTCCAGAGTCTATTAGATGCGAGCAGTCCTTTGGCGAGCACTTAGCTAAGTGCTTGAGAGTACCAAAGTGTCTTTCGAGTAGATGAGAAGACATTTTTGGTACTGCTTTCTCTTGTTCTTTTTTTTGTCTAGCGGTACGAACACTAGCTGAGAGTGTATGGACGTCAAAGAGGAGCGTATTCTCAGATCGTCAGGTGTTGACTGCTTGAAGTCCAGAAGGAGGTATGAGTGAGGTCGCTTGAGTTCATGGGTAAATATACTAGAGAGGGCCGCCGCGTTGGACGGAAACACCTGGCGAGACAGACTAGCTATTTGCCCCATGTCGCGCGGGTTCTTGAAAACGATCATGTAGTGAGCGTTCAGACTCATAGTTCGAAAGTCGGGTGATTTCTGGAATAGGTTCTGAGTGATGTATATGACGCTCACGTTCCAGTGATGCGAGTATTTAGTAAAGATGTCGGCTACCACTTGCTGATTGGAACTGCTCATCAGATCGTCCAATATCAGTAGAGTGTGGGGTCGTAAGGCGTCTTCTGCTACTTCCACGTCTCCCGCTATAGACTCTTTGCTAGGAAGACCTTCTCTGAATTCCACACCGTACTGATTTTGCATTTTTTCAAACAGAGGTTGCCACTCGCCGTAATGGTAAAAAGTCTTTTCCACCGGCGGCGTGACCAAATTGTTCACGTCGCTCAGAAATTGATCCACCAAGCGCGATTTTCCACAACCCGACGGACCGCTAATGATACAACTAAAGGGTCCTTGTAGTCGAGCGTCGAAATGAATTTCTGTGAAAAGTTTGCTTCTACTGCTCGACATTTTTTTTTTTTTTTTTTTTTCAGCACGCGTGAGAGAGCGGTTGTGTGTCTGACTGTCTGCTGTGTTTCTCACTCGAACGGTCGGTAGTGAATGGTTGTGGAGAAATGTCTATTTTCACTCAATAGTCATAAATGTTTTGTATCAGACTCCAGAGGAGTCTGATACAAATATTTATTTTTTTTAAAAAAAGAAGAGGGAGAAGAGGAGGAGGAGGAGGAGGAGGAGGAGGAGGAGGAGGAGATTAATTTTTTATTTTTTTTATTTTTTTTTTGATCATTTAGGCAAAGCTCGTCGCTTTGCCGCTTTTTTTTCTATTTCTGTGTTGTGACACGATCGTCTCGAAAAAGCAATAAGGCGTGTGAGCGCGGCGGTGACAAATACATATTGGAGCGTATGGTTTAAAATAGTGCGTCCCTATCTTCTTCAATTCGGCTGCGTTGCAATATGCGGGATAACAAGTGACGACGTCGAAACGTTTAGAGACCGTGTTCACGTCGGCCACAACGCGCGCCCACCGAGTGGGAGCTGCAGTCGCTCCCAAGAAACCGATCGGCTTGTCGAATCGTTTCATAGCACTTATTCTCACTTTATAAGAGGAGGCAGGGTGAGGAGAGTAGCGGCGCTCTTTCTTTTCATGAAACGCCCAACGAGTGGGGGCGCTGAGAGCGGCTGTTATGCAATAGTAGAGTAAATACTGTTCTGAGAAGACGGCTCTCGGCCATGTCGCTACGTTTTCCTTTTCCGCTCTTGTATAACGACGATGGCGCTCAGCTTTGCATTTCTCGAGAATTCGGTACGCTTCAAGAGATGCGTGAACCTCAACTACGTGACGCTCTCTCCTTTGAGATAAAAAAATAGCCGGGCAGTTGAGGAGGGCCCTTTGTTCGCGCGACCGTCTTTTAGAAACTCGCGCCCTCTGCAGCGCCATATTTCTTTCCTCCGAAACAAAAAAGACTGAGTGAAAATAAAAATTTAAAAAAACAAAAAGCTCAAAGAAAAAAAAAAAAAAAAAGCAATAAGCAGACTCAGCTCGAAATTCCCTGCCGGCGTGATGGCGGTGACTGCAGGCGGTGGCGGCGGTCGGCTGGCCGGCGGTGGCGGTGTCGGCGGCGATGGTAGAAGGGTGTGTGGAAAGAGAGACGCATCTCAGTCTTTTATAGGAGCGGCGAGTCTGACATTTTCAGCTGTCGCATGCTGACCTGCTGCTATCATAAGAGAAACAAAAGCCCTAATCACGCTTTTCAGCTGGATCCTTCCACCCCGCCAGACATGGATCCAGATGGGAAGGTGGTTTAAAATTAAATCCGTGTACCGACTGTCATACAATAGAGTAATTAGTTGAACGCGTGTTACCTGTATAAAGGATTAGCGGGTCATGGGCTCAGCGTGTGTATAGAAAAACAACTACAGGTAGCGTGAACAAAGCGACCCCCTCCCTTTCTGTCACTCTGTCTGTGACTAGAGGGTGCGCGTGTGGTAAGCGGCTTAAATCTAAAGAAAAACAAATCACCCTCTCCTGTCGTCAGCAGTCAGCCGGCCGGCGGCTGGAAAATGCGATTAGAGGGATGATGAGCCGCGTAGTAAGCGACTTAAGGCTGATCTAAAGACCTGCCGTGAGGGGGCAGCTGGCCGGTGGCTTGAAAAAAAGGGGGGAGTAAGGGTATATAAAGGGGAGTGAAACCGTATTCGGCATCGTCGTCATCGTTCACGCTACTACTACTACTACTACTACTACTACTACTACCACCACCAGCACCGCGCCTCAATTTGCAGATCCCCATGATGGAAAGTTGCTACCGTGACATGAAGCGGAATGACGAAGCGGCGCGCGAATGTGAAGCTGATGCTGTAGCCTCTGCTACTGCTGCTGCTAGTGCTGCTCAGCGTGCTACTGCTGCATTTACTGCGGCTGTTAGTGACGCTGGTTGTGATGACGTTGTTGTTGTTGCCGCTGCGGCTGTGACTGCTGCTGTTGCTGCCGCCGATGCAGCTACTCATGCCACCGATGCCGACGCTGCTGCTGCTGATGCTGTTGCGGCTGCCGATGTCGCCGCTGATAACGCTGCTAGTGCCCGCTCTGCCACCCTTGCTACTGTCGCTGCTGCTGTTGTTGCTAATGCTCACGCTACTGCTGCTACAGCTGCTGCTACTGCTGCTACCGCTGCTACCGCTGCTGCCGAGGCTGCTGCCGATGCTGCTGCCGATGCTGCCGATGCTGCTGATGCTGCTGATGTTAGCAGTCGCGTCGACAAAGAATCGTCATTTGTCACTCTTAAACCTCCAGTTGAACGCGCGACGAGTAGTAGGGCTACCAACGCGACGGCCGGATGGTGCAAATGGTGTCGTCGCTTCTGCTCGTGCGCTTGCTTTTCTACCCGTCCTACCTGCTGCTGCTACGGTATGATAGTGTTATAGTGTTTGAATGAGAACGCGCGTAGTTACACATAGACGCTGTAACAGATGTGCTTTTTTTTGAAAATATAATTTTAACATAACATGGAAGTTGTTGTGTTTATTTTCTATATATAAGTTGTTTGTTTACAAACAGTCACGTGTCACGTGGTGTTGTTTACAAACAAGAGAGCCACGTGGTGTTGTTTACAAACAAAACCCTAAGTAGGTCACGTTACCCTAGTTACCAGAATGCCGGCTTCTGATTGGCTGAGCCTAAGTAGGTCACGTGACGTAAGTAGGT
Source organism: Harmothoe impar (assembly GCA_947462335.1). Classification (NCBI taxonomy): domain Eukaryota; kingdom Metazoa; phylum Annelida; class Polychaeta; order Phyllodocida; family Polynoidae; genus Harmothoe; species Harmothoe impar. The sequence goes on along the minus strand of OX381704.1, from coordinate 29,237,803 downwards.
CACGTTACCATGGTTACCAGAATGCCGGCCTCTGATTGGCTGAGAGCTTCTAAGTAGGTCAGTAGGTCACCCAGAATACTGGCTTCTGATTGGCTGAGAGCCCTAAGTAGGTCACGTTACCATGGCAACGGGTCACGTGACCAAATGGCGGCCTCTGATTGGCTGCATATCGATTGAGTAATAAACAGTAGTTAACTATAGTCCCGTTCCGATACATACTATACTACTGACGTCCTATCGGCTGATATACCCATATGAAAGTTGTCTCTGGCTATACCCTCCCTGCCGCTTGGTGTACCAACTCTTACTGCGGATGCTGTACCAGGGACCAACCAGAGACATGTGGTACCCAGCTTTGTCCACCGATAGACCGGCCGACAGCATCATCGGCCGATTGGTGGTTACAGTGGGCCCACCAACCGATAGGACCTACAAATCGGCTAATGGAAAATGCGTCACTGTTACTGACTAAATTGGCAGTCCCTACTGACTAAGTTCTGGAGCATAACCATATCAGTGTAGGCCTATTATTCAGCTCTAAACAATCCTTCATAGATATAGAACATCGTTTGATCAATATGATGTCCGTGTACTAACTTGTATGAAGATAGAACTGCACTGAAAATCTCAGGGTCGTCATTTTGACAATGCCAAAACTGACAACTTTAGGTAGTCAAAGTGACCACCTTAGGTCGTCATTGTGACTACCCATCTTCAGGAGCCATTCAGACCAAAGTTGTCATAATGACGACCTTAGGTAGTCACAATAATTGGGTAGTCAGAATGACTACCTTAAGGTTGTTAATTTAGGTATTGTCCATTTGAAGACCTAAAGTCATCAGTAATGACAACTCTCAAGTCCTAGGTTGTCCCAATGACTACCCTATGCCACATAATTCTATTCCTCACTTGCTACCTATGGCACGCTACTGCCACCCGGTTTTAATATCTGCATAACTATATCTGTCATGACATATACACTGGTGACAGGGAGCAGAGTGGTCTCTATACCTTTGGGGCAATCATTCTCACCCATTGGCAACTTATTTATGACAAGTAATGCTACTTAGTTCAGTCAAGACTACACAAAATATGTGAAAAGGATGCCTCTCATTAAGAAGTGAACTAATTAGAGACTATATTCATACACCATTCTCCACTCCATCTGCCATCATTCATTATGACTACCTATGTCGTCATAATGACTAGGCTCCTTGCTCTGGGGTTTCAGTGTGTTCAAAATACGACAGAACACAATAATTAGTAAAATAGCTTTTATTTGCATAGACATTAATGTTGTATACATGTATAGCATTATGCGTACACCACAAAATTAATAGCATCTCATTTTCAAAGCAAAAGATTATGATAATTTATCAAGGCAGCACCGTCGTTACAGAGCACACTGGATCTTGATCTAGATCCTTCCAGAGCGTTCTGAGGTATTTTGGTATCATTTTAGTCCCTGTAATTATCTTACTTTCTACAAGATCACAGACTTTTGGTTTTGGACTTGACCAATAAGCAAATCCATCTCTCCTCAAATGTCTAACGCCGATGATTTTTCCGACGATTCCAGTAATGTAGACATCATCGATGAAAATCCATGGCACATATTCTGCTGTCTCGAAGAGACTTTTGATAATATCACCACTAAAAATGTAGCAAGAACCCGATTCGTATGGTGGGTAGTAAAAAAAAGGGAATTGCTCCTTGGTTATGGTCCACTTGCCCTTCCGTAGCACCTTGGAACCGATATTAATGGGCCCCATTATAGCACGCGTCATATTAGCACCGTCTAATGTATCACATAAATGTGGGAAATTAATGATCATGTCATCATCTGATTTGATTAAATACTTCACTTTAGGGCAGTATGTCAAAACCCACTTCAACCCTAGTAATGATTTGAGAGTCATGTTTTTGTAATCATCTGTAAAGTCACCCATGATGAGATCATTGTATTTCTTGGCCTCATTGTACACTTTGATATTCCAAGAGTCATTCCGGTGATATCCAAAGACAAAGGCGACGCTGACTTTGTGTTTGATAGCCCTGTTCCCCGGCCATTGCCTGGTCTGCACTGCCCTTGCCCAGGTGTCCCTTATCGCTTGGCGCCTGTCCTCGTATGTGTGAAGAGAGTGAATGAGCACCACAACGTCTGTGTCTTCTTTGCATATCCCTCGGCCATCCAGAATGAACTTGTGCCTAAACCTGTTAACCTTCCTCCTGCGACGTTTGTAGAAGGTTGCCTCGTCCTGTCGCAGCTCTCGACACAGTCGCAGCACTGTCGCATTATAAGCCGAGGTATTTCCTGCTAGATCGACGCGGTCGCAGAGGCCTGTCTGCTCAGCCGTTTGGCGAGTTAAACGCAGGGTGAATTTGCTCGTGTCAACGCTGGGAGAGTTGCTCGCGGATGCGGCGAAGATGAGCAATACGTTGAACAATGCAAACATGCCAATCATGGCAGAGAGGATGAGGGCGTTCCGCAGCGCCCTAACCAGCCAGGTAGGACAGGCGAACATGGCAGGCCGTATAGCAGTGGCTCCAGCCCTGGAGGAGGAGTAGGGGTACTGGTAAAGTTTGACTGTTTGAGCCAAAGTACCATACTCGGCACTTAGCGGTGGTCGTATCATTATCTCTTTGAATACGAGACCCACATCACCGGAGCTCGCGGAGGCCTATTGAACCATGGATGCCTATTGAGCAGGTTATGGCATGTTCCCATATCTGTAAGCAAATAGAACACAATATATTATAATTCATTCAAGCATGACATGTATACGGGTAGCCTATAGAATTATGTGATCTATAACTATTGCATGTCGATGCATGTTAGTTATTTAAGTCCGGATGTCTAAGCTATAAGGTACAGTTAATGGACGTTAATGTTCGGTGAACGTCCTTCACAATTCCACTTCAAAGTATAATATTATATCATAACCCCTTCCTAAATGTATATGTACATTTATAAAGTCAACGTTTGGATATATAATATGTAATGACTAATGGGGTGGACGGGACGGGAGTTGGGTGTGTGTGTGGGGGGAGGGGGGTGACCTTTGGTTTTGCGGTTGGGGACGTCATCTGTGAACCTACCAGTATGGGTTCTAAATGTGTTAAAATCAAATCCATTAACCGAAACGCTTGTCATTGAAATAGGTGTAGTTCAGATAACTCCCCTGACCCCGCTCTTTATGTATTAGGACAACAGGAGAGTTTTTATTTCCATATCTTATATTATTATCTCTATTTAAGTATATCAGGGTAACCGACATCTTAACTCCCTGGCAGTGGCCCAAGAACTACTCAGGTGAAGCTATGGTGTCAACCACTCCCTATAATGAGCCAGGAATGCTATCTATATAAAAATGTATGCCTATGAATGCGTACAGTTTGTTTGTTTGTTTGTTTGTGTAGTTTAACGTCCCATTGTCTTTGCAGAGGAGACTCACTCAAATTTCACAAGTAAACAAGGTTATCTGTTGAATCTCTTGATGTACCACATAATAATTAACATGCTGTTTGAGAAGGGTTTCGCTGTCACAGTTGGCATATGGGGGACAGCAAGATACGTAAAAAACATTTGTGACCATTTTCCAACTTTCGGATGTACATAATATATAGATTCAAACGCAACAACATTGGCCATACATTATTCTTTATTTTCTTCTGAGTGTACCCTCTTATATTAAACCAACAAAGCTGATGTTGGTGTAGTCATATCTCTTCTGTATATATGTCTGAGGCTCAAAAACCATGAATAGAAATTTGTCACAAGGCTGACCCATATAATATGCTGCCCAAGCCTCAGGTGATAACTGGAAATATTATCTTCAGTGACAAATGCCTACCAAATGACAAATGAGACAAAGGTTCGAGGCTTCTCGCCATGGTCCACTGGGCTCTATATATGTCGTATATGGCCCTTGTATATAGAATCTATCCGCCGTATATATATACACGTAGTGTACCTATGTGGACGGGGACTGGGGGTGAGGGTAAATGGACAGACTTTTAAAATAATTGTAATGACATATATGTAGGCCACGCCGATTGCCAGGAAACTATACACATCCCCTTTATCTAATATGTTGAGGCCACAGCTATCTGTGTCGTGTGCCTATATACGGTGCATGAGGTCACCAGAAATACAAACAAGGAAGGCAATACCTGGAATTACTGCAGGAAGTTAAGCTCAAAGTACGGTCCTTATTTGGGACTACCAATATACTACCTATCTATAGTGGTCATTGCTCATGTTAAAAATACAGATAGGTGCGATAGCTAAAGCACTTCATTGTTTCCGTGCAGATGCCCTATATATATCGCCACTGATTGATGGACTGATTTCTATCTAAAGCCGCATCCTATTACGTAGCCAACTTATCCCATATAGGACTATATATGTGTGGAAACATATGGTAAACTCTGACTACAATAAGTTTTCTTTCGTCCAATAATCTGTAAATGAGCCAAACAATCGTGTTATTTATTTTTACCTTAAGGTGGTTCCCAAAATGCCAGCGAACCAGCTTGCCTCAAAATAAGGAAAATAAAAAGTAAAAATTGACCTAGTGGCCCTTGATAATTGTAATAACATACATCCATTTTCTCTCATCTATAGCTATGTAGTTCTACAATCCCTACCTGAGATATTCACTGATCAAATGAATTTGCACAAATGTATAGTCAAAATAGACCGCTGTGACCTTTGGATCAAAGATAGAGTACCATGTGAATACAATGCATAGTATACACATGTAAGGGCAGGGTCCTACCACAATAGTCCAATGGTAGGGCCACTACTACCTGGCGTAAGGACAGGGGGGGGGGGGGGGTGTTGGCTGGTATAAAAGTATATATAAATGCAGCTTACGTGGCTCCCCAACCCTCTCCTCTCCCATACATACAGGGGCTAATCCTACATTATTAGCTCCTGTCCTACACCATTCCCCACACACAGCCCCATTAAACTGGAGTGTAGAACAGTGCTAAATATTGGTACAATAAACAGTTAAGACTTACCTTAAGTTGGGTGAGGCCCAGGTGCTGGAGTCAGTGTAGCTCCCAGTGCTGTGTGTATGCAGACTCTGGGGCACAGACTGTGTGTGTGTGTACATACACAGACACCCACACACACACCCACACACACTGTACCAAGTAGGACGTAACCTGAGGTAGGTCTATGTATACCTGTGGACGAACTTTGACCTCTGCAGTGTCACGTGTGAGGCATGGGTAGCAGCGCCATGCAGCGGTGCACAGCGAGATATTAGATCACAACAATGGGCATCATCGTGTGTAGGTCGGGTAATTAAGGGTAGTGTGCATACATGGGTGATGGAAGAGCGGCGACTGCAGGGGGGAGGGAGTAGAATGTGAATCACATGATCTCACAAACTGCCATTTTAGTGTTTAATTTCTTTAAATTAATTTAAAATTAAGCAGGCAAGTAGCTTTAGCAGTTGGGCGTCGGAAAACGGCCCCTGCCTCCAAACACAGGTCTATATCGGTTCTTTTAAATTTAATTAGTACATATATCATGCTCCACCCTTATGCTGCATGGTTTATTCGTACGATTCCATTCATTCTTTAATAGCTGTAGGGGCTTCATTATAATCCGTGTATACTTGCCTGCTGGCACCGCCATGTAAAAGTAGTGTATACAATAGCTTACAATGGTCCTCCACGGTATGATCGGGATTGACCAATATTACATAATGATTACGTTTCTCTTTTCACCGAGTCTTTGGTGTGGAATATTATGATATATTAGCTGGGCGAATCATGCATATATCCGAAGCCATGGGGTACACTTTTATTTATTTTATATTTATTTATTTTTATTTCATACTAAGTCACGGTTTATACTCGCGATTTTCATGAGATGAAAACGATACATCGGTCTGCTGAAATCTTCCAGTGGGCCCTATAATGTGCACCATTGTAATTATTTTAATATACCTTTAATGTCATTCTCTCAATATGTGACGTCAGATCAGGGATAGCACGAGACCCGCCCCTAAACCTCATTCGGTGTTTGGGTACGACAGACTTATGGACTGGAAACAGGGTTCTGGTCATCGCTCGATACGCTGACTTTGGAGTCTTTCGTCTCTGGTGACGAATAGTCAGCAAACACTGACCAATGTAGTCGGTGAATCTCTACTACTGGTAAGAGTTGGAGTAAGATGTCGAGATATGATATCTGTAGTGACTTTATTGATAATGATAATAATATATTGATATCAGTGTACCAGTCGCCGGACGGTCTCTGATGAACGGGGCTTAACTCGGCTTGGCTAAATGAGAAACATGTGTTCGTGACGTCTGGGTGACCATGTAGTTTGATAGGTATATTGTCCAGAAATATGTATAAAGTATCGTTCACCTTATCAATAAATACATGATATGTATATCAATTATCATAAATCATAATAATGACGTATTGTTACGTAATACAATAGGTGGTGATAAATAAGGGGTCAAGTTAAAAAGGAGGGTGGCCTTTTAAACATTGTTTTAATTTATATACGTTTAAGTAAGATGGGATAGGTTAAAGAAAAAAATGTCAGGCTATCCATAGCATTTAAAGAAATATGGAAATTCCAAGTATTTATGGCATTTATAATGGCTAAAAGATGCATGCAACCACCTGTGCGCACCCTTTCCTCCACCCTCGATACACTGATCTCCTGAACCACACTTATATATAGAGTTCAGAACCTGAGCTAGTCTACACTGACTGACTTACCATGGTTTGGACAGTGGGAATGTCGACTAGACAGCCAAGGGTATCTAGTGTTGGTCCGTCACAGCATTAGACCAGACAGTTCTTGATTCACCTCAGCATGGTAAATGATGCAGATGATGTCAGTAATGGATGGAGTCAAATCTGACTGAAATCATAACAACACCAGCCTTTACAGAACACTGAGATGACCACGACAAATTAACAAGAAGGCTACAGGGATTTGGTGAAAACAGACCCTTGGACTTGGCTAGAGTGAATTTGGTGAAATGTGACCCTTGGCTAGAGGGGTTTCGTTCAAAAACATACCCTTGCCAGCCGCAGACCTGCGGGTACAAAATACATCAAGTGCCCCCCCCCTCCCCGGGGGGGGGGGGGGGGGGGGCACCTTTTAAAGATCAATTAATTCTTAACCAATAAAATGTGAATTTTGGTCACAAACAGATGAATTATCCTATACATGTTAGCCTGCGAGTAAAAAAAGGAAGGAAGAAAAGGCCTCCCTCATCAGATTTTTCAGACCTTGGTGATGAGAAACCACCTTTTTTTTTATCCTTTGTGTGGCCTTATATAACATTTCTCTATGGCTCATCATTATGGCAAAGCCTTAAACAGTGTTGAAAACGTTATTTTGACGTAAAATAACGTATTTGTTTGTTAGCTTGCCCGGGGGGGGTACTCAATTTTTTTTGACACGGGTGTGCGGCTGGCCCTTTGACAACCCTTACCCTTGGTGAGGGGGATTTTGGTCAGAAGTGACCCTTGGTGAGGGGGATTTTGGTCAAAAGTGACCCTTGCTGAGGGGGATTCTGGACAAAAGTGCCTAGGTTTTAGCAATTTTCCCCGAGGAGTCGGCCTTGGTGTGAGAATTTTGGTCAAAATTGACCCTTGTGGCAAAGAATTTTGGCAAAATGTGACCCTTTTTGGGGGGATTTTGTTGAAATCTCTGAAAAGTCACCCTTGGTGAGGGGGATTTTGGTGAAAATTGACCCTTGGTGAGGGGGATTTTTGTGAAAAGCAGACCCTTGGTGAGGGGGATTTTGGTCAAAAAGTGCCCTTCCCAGCCGCACACCTGTGTATACAAACTATATGAAGTGCCCCCCCCGGGTTAGCTTGGCAATCACTCAGATTCCCACGCGTAGGCCTACGCGCCACGGGCGTGAGTAGCTATGCTAAAGCTCCCACGCTCAAGTTTCAACCAAAAGTATCATACTTCCGAACATATGACGTACAGTATGGTTGGATAATTTTGCAGTCCCTGGGACTACAGTGAGCACGTAAATAAGTGAGTGTAAATAAGTGAGTGTAACTAAAATATGACATGGCTTCATACGAAAATCCCATTTTAGGTGAACATTTTAAATCAAATTCATATCATTCAAGCAAACTAATGTACGTGTTCTAATGTAATGAAATGTCACGTTATAGGCCCATTTGATGTCAGATTCTGTAACGGAACTGCATATAGGTCTAATACCACCCCCTCCCCCCACATGCTTATTAGTACAGGAACTTTAGGTTTTTACCTGGAATTAAATACCATAAAGCTGAAAATCGCAGGAATGATTGGTTTTGGTATTGTTATCACTGTACTAAAAGTCCTGGAGTATCCTGTGTGGGCTTCCGTAAAAAAAACTGCCAAATCCAATATGGCCGCCAGATAATCAGAATCTCATCTCCTATGACAATAATATTTATCCTAGAAGAATATAAACCTTACCTACCCCCCCTAAAATGGGTCCGAGGAATCCACTGGTGTCATTGGTTTGTTGCTAGGACAAATGGTTGCTTAGCAACAGCAGGTTTGCCTAGCAAACCAGGGCTAAACCCATCTCCTATGACAACAATATTCATCTTAGAAGAATACAAACCTTACCTACTCCTCTAAAATAGGTGCAAGGAATCCACTGGTGTCATTGGTTTGTTGCTAGGACAAGCAGTTTCTTAGCAACAGCAGGCTTGCCTAGCAACCTGGGCTTAAAAGCAAATATCTACAGCGAGACCCCCATGGTGCCATTCAGGAAGAACCTGCAGCTATCACAGAGCCCCACTAAATCAACTCTAAGGAACACATTGCTAAGCATCTGGTAGGCCGGGTAGCCTAACCTCTAGTTGCTTAGCATCATTACTTTCAAATACATAATTGCCTAGCAACTCACATTTCACTTTTTTGTGGTTGAATTCCATGCAGATTGAGATGTTTTAACCCTTACGTGCCCAGAACTCCAAAAGTGCGCGCTTTTACACCTATATATCTTCAATAGAGCACCCTGGGTGCTATAGTAGTCAAATCAGGATGATTATATAAGCAAATGAAGCGCAATCGCATAAGCCTTCTAACGATACTAAATAATCTATGGTGACATGTATTGAAAATCGATGGTATGCTTAGATACAACATATAATGAGTTAGAAATGGCCTTAAAATCATTGAAAATGCGCGCATTGGCCAAAGAGGGGTAAAGAAATATTGATAAATATAGAAAAAATTGAAAAAAGGGTGAAAAAAGTGGGAAAAAAAATTTTTGTGACTTTTTTTCTGGAGATTCCGATTAAATTGGTGATATTCTTCCACTTTCATTATGTAAGCCTTCATTTGGAGTAGCAAAGGCTTGTTTACCATGCCCAATCAGTCTATTCCAAACTAAAGGGGCCCTTTTTTGAAATATTAACCGTTTTTACCATATTGTTTAGTATTAGGGACAATTATGTTTCTGGTTGCCATGGCAACCTGAAGCATGATGTTCTGACGTTTTGTCAGACAATATTAGATGGGATATTCCATTAGCTTTTAGAAAATATAATATATGACATATCTTAGCACAAAATATCAAACTGTTACACAATCTATTAATCATGTTGTGAAAACTGACTTTTGTCAAAATAGTTCTGGGCACGAAAGGGTTAACATTATTTTGAATTAATATTGAACATTTAGGTCTTCAAGTTGACATGGAATATACCTAAGCTTAATACCTTGACTACCTGGGTGGGGAAGTTGTCATGGAATATAAAGGGGCTTGATACCTCGACTACCTAGGTGGGGAAGTTGTCATGGAATATAATGGGGCTTGATACCTCGACTACCTGGGTGGGGCAGTTGTCATGGAATATAATGTGATGGGGTTTAGAATCTCTACTACTCCGGTGGGGATGCCAGTGGGGAAGTTGTCATGAAATATACTGGAGGTTAATACTTTGACTAACTCGGTGGGGAAGTTGTCACAGAATATACTAGAGCTTGTACCAACTGTAGGGCCGGGTAAGAAGCATGCAGTGGGGCCATTTGTAGCCAGCCCTGGGGCTGGTAGGCCCCTGTAGGAAGCAAGGTGGTGGCTTGTAGCCGGCCCTGGGGCTGGTAGGCCCGTGTAGGAAGCAAGGTGGTGGCTTGTAGCCCGCCCTGGGTCAGGTAGGGCCCAGTAGGAAGCAGCAAAGTTTGTACCAGTTTGTACTGGCCTTAGGCTTAGGATTACAATTAAGTGATATTGTATACAGACCAAGGTCATAGTATCCATTTTATTTATCTAATAAATTGAGTTAGGGTAAGCATGTGCAGACATCAGATATGCTGTAGTGTATAGTATAGTTTGTAAACAGGCAAGTTCTTAAATCTATTGTCCAATATTATTATAAAAATATTACTTTATGGCTGAATCTAGTGCCTCCACGATGTGTGCATGTGCATACCTGCTGTCCCAGGGCCGGCTACAAGCCACCAGTCCTTCCTACCCTTCCCTGCCTGTCCCAGGGCCAGCTACAAGCCACCACGCTGCTTCCTACTCGCCCCTGCCTGTCCCAGGGCCGGCTATAAGCCACCACCTTGCTTGTGGGAGGCGGTGAGCGACTGTGGGAGGTGTAGGGCTTCTATATCCGACTTACCCCGCCCATAGGAAGCTGTTGGAGGTGGTGGGCAACTATGGGAGGTGTAGGGCTTCTAAACCCGGCCTACCCCATCCCTAGAAAGCTGTGAGGGGTGGTGGGCGACTTTGGGAGGTGTAGGGCTTCTATACCCGGCCTCTCCACCCTCTAGGTAGTTGTGGGTGGTGGTGGGCAACTATGGGAGGTGTAGGGCTTCTATACCCGGCCTACCCCACCTATAGGAAGCTGTGAGGGGTGGTGGGCGACTGTGGGAGGTGTAGGGCTTCTATACCTGGCCTACCCCACCTATAGGAAGCTGTTGGAGGTAGGGGGCGACTTTGGCAGGTGCAAGCCACCCCAGTGCTTTCTACCCGGCCCAACCTGCCCAGGGCCGGCTGCAAGCCACCCCAGTGCTCCCTACCCGGCCCTACCTGCTCCAGGGCCAGCTGCAAGCCACCCCAGTGCTCCCTACTCTAGCGGGAGCCACTTTCAATATTAATTATTTTCATTTTATTTAATCTAGTAATGACATTTATTCAGATATAAGTAAGAAATAACCCCAAATTGCCATGTAGATTAATGGGGTAAGTAAAATACAAGATCTCTGCCCCCCCCCCCGTGTGCACTCCATGGTGGTCCATGCAAGACTGATCCCTCAGCTGAAATAACTCTTGTCTCACAAAACAATCTGTGTAGAGAGTGACAGAAGCGTCAGTGAGTGGAGCCTATCAGACAGCTACCTCACACCCTGGTCTGTGCTTGATAAGACTATTGTGGTCTCCCTTACAACTGCCTGTACCAAATGAGAAGGAAAAGGTGGTTGTAATTACTTCATGTATACAAGGAATAGCCCCCTAACCATATATTACCTTCTATTACACTGTAAATTGTAGTAGAATATACTGAACTTATATAGAATTTGTATGACTGGGTACATATATATTTGGTCTCATGTGACGTCACTCTGATCTTTATTACTGGTTTAAGTATGTGATGCACATTTTGATAGTGTGCAAGTCAGAATATTGCTAATCAATACTACCGATAGAAGGCCACATGAAATCACGCTGGTCTTTTCCTTTAACCCGAATAATCAATTTTAGAGAGAATACATGTATGTTAGCAACGAGTGATTAGCTACACTTTAATTTCTATCCCAGGATTATCTTATAATATAAGGAAAGGCAGAATGAAAATTGATCTGGGGACACATGGTGTTGCTAAGCAAATAAAGAAATATAATCAAGGTTGCTAAGCAAGCACACATGTTAGCAAGAATTGAATGGAAAAGAAAGAGATTAATGACATGATTGGTATCCTCACTGTCCCTTTTGAGGGGATCGCTATATTGATATTGCATTAGGAACAAGTTAGACCTGTGTTGCTAGGCAACGATATAATTGGAAGTAATATTGCTAAGCAACTAGAGGACCTAGCAATACCAATTGATTCATTGGAGTTAATTTAGTATAGGGGTGGGTGATGTCAGGATCTTCCTAGATGTTGTAGTGGGGTTTTGCTGTAGATGCTTGCCTCTAATCCCAGTTTGCTATGCAAACCTGAGATGCTAAGCAATTATATGGTTGGAAGTGATATTGTTAACCAACTAGAGGTCCTAGCCATACCAATTGAATCATTGGGGTTCATTTAGTTGGGGTGAGTTATGTAAAGATCTTCCTAAATGGAGTCTTGGGGTTTTGCCGTAGATGCTTGCTTCTAAGCCCGGTTTGCTATGCAAACCTGCTATTGCTAAGCAACCACTTGTCCTAGTAATTAACCAATGACACCAGTGGATTCCTTGTACCCAATTTAAGGGGGGTAGGTAAGGTTTAAATTATTCTAGGAGTGATATTGTCATTATTGGAGATGAGATTCTGATTATTTGGCGACCATATTGGATTTGGCCCGTTTTTCAATGGAAGCCCACATAGGACACTCCAGGACTTTTAAGAGGTCAAACCTAATATAATGACGAGCCATTCCTGAAATTTTCAGCTTTATGGTATTTAATTCCAGGTTTGGGTTAGAATTCATCTAAAGTTCCTGTACTATATATGATATTGTACAATATTAGGCATAGCCTTCGATGGGGACATATGCCTACCTTGATACCTGCATACTTTGCTGATAGGTGTTGATGAATCAGTCAGCATTCCATACACACGTATAAAGGTAAATCCTAACGCTCACACCTCACTTGGCGAAGTCAATTCAACCCAGGAACCACACGCATTCAAATCTCTTACAGAGTGACTGCAAGAAAAAACGGCCATTCCAGCCCCAGGGATCAAGAGATTAAGATCGGCCAAGTAAAGGCTACCAACGAGTTAACAAAAATTCTGGCCACTGACCAAGCTCTAGCATTGGAGCTGGTATTTATACAGTTTTATCACTTCACAAATACCAATTACCTCTAGCGCTGGACTGAAACGAGTAATCCGATTGGTGTAGCAAAGCTCAGTGGCCGCCCTCACAGAGAAAAGAGAAAGAGTCAAATCTGGGGAGAGAGAGTCATGCCAGAAGTCACTCAAGATGGAACATGAGTCCCATTCTATTATATAGGAGTCATAGCTCGATGACTCCCTAGCCATAAGTGCTATGGAGTCATCTCCATTTGACTCCTATTGGGCAGGAGTCATCGGTTGGTGGACTCCACTAGGGGGAATCACAAGTCCTTCGGGAGTCACAGCCAGCTGACTCCACATACATGCACAGTGTGCATCACAAATATGAAACTATAGGTGCAGAGAGAAAAGAAAGGGAATGAAACCAATAGAAATAGAGTCCAGACAGGAGTCAGTGGAGCTGGACCCTATACTGATTATGATTGTATGGGAGCCTTCGCCTTCGCTTTTCTGATTATATTAGACTCATAGAGTCAATGCCTATTGACTCCCGTAGGAGGAGACTCAACCCATGACTCCTCAAAATTCAATTTTTCATGTAACACTAGTCCTGAGTTCTTCCACTAGAGGGCCTTATGATATAATTTGCAGAGTTTTCCTCAGCACAGCGCCTTTCATATTGGTTTTAGATAAACCCTATTTGTCTGATTAAGTCGGACCTGAGTATTACCCATAGGCGTACTAATAGTGGGAACGTTTGATGGACTAAAGAATTATCTGTTTGATTATGTGAAATAGACCAAAAGATGTATAATCATGCACCATTTCTCTGGGTAAACGTTTAGGCTAAAGCATTACCACTGTTACCTCTATGTATGTATTATAACCTTGATGACTGAGATCAAATAAATAAAGATGGGTAATCTCAGCATATTTTAATCTAGTGGATTCCTACTATTTAGATTGATATAAATGATAAAGCCAATGAGAAATAGCTGTTGCAATCTTGCATGCCGAGCCAACCCATAAGGGATTCAAACTGTGACGCTTTAATTATAATTATAGAGTCAATTCCAGACTGACATAGTGTGCTGGTTAACTCTCATTGATGTAGCTAGTCAAATAGTTTTGACTCTCTTGCATGAAGTCAAATCTGTTTGACACTCTCTCATAAAGAGTCACATGAGTTTGACTCTGGTCAGGAGAGAGTCAGACCTGTTTGACTCTGATTCTGAATGGAGTTTGGTAAGTTTGACTCTCTTTGTGAAGGGAGTCAAATCCATTTTAGAGAGTCATTTAGAGAGTCATTATAGAGTCATCTGAGTCATAGCCCTGTGACTCTCAGCCGGAGTCACTGTGACTCTATCACTTCTCTCTGTGCTGTTGTACAGAAGAAACACGGATTTTAGGCTCATTGGTTGACTAGAAAAGCATGTGTAATCGTATCGTTCCTGATCGCATGTGTTAATTGTTTTCGCGCTGTTTATGTTAATGGCACTGGGTTGACCAATGCATTATAACAATAACATAAACACATGCCAATAATGGAGACAGATGTAAGCATTAACCTTAATTCTGAGGTCTACTCACTTGTTGTGAACTCAGTAGACTCAGAGCTTGCCATGGACTACAATAATTAAAATTAGCTGTGTATCACCGTAATTGTGATTTGGGCCTTTGGCACATTATACATTATAAATATATAAGTTACCTTATGGAAAACAATATAGTAGGGATGGTATACACACCCAATTCATGGTATCAAGAAAATATACATGATATGTGACACGGTCTGCGAAAAGGGACCGTAGTTTTCCGTAGATCTACATGTCGCACCGGCTTTCCATAATGCGTCTCCCTATACCCAGTATATGTCACATATGAATATTATTTACAATGCTGCCAGAGTTGCATTGTAACAATCCAAGAGTACCATACGCTTGTGTGTTGTAATTGTTTACTCGCTATAAGGCAATCAATTATGTCTATGCCAAATATTTACCAACCTGCAACTGAGTTGATATAATGAAATATACATAATTATATACCAATGAATAAGAGTCAATAATAATAATCATACCTAAATGTCAAAGAAAGTGCATAGAATTATCACAATGAATCGCTTTTAAAAACAAGGTGCATAGAATTATCACAATGAATCGCTTTTAAAAACAAGGGAAATACTTCAATCAATGAAATATTTAGTTCCTTGTGGTTGTTTATTTTGTAGTAAAATGTTTATTTTAGATACAGTGAACCACCTTTCCCCAGGTGCAGTACATGTGTACATGACCCTTGCTTTAAATATATGAAGTTTTAACGTGTCCCACTCCATGTATCAATTTACTGTATGGTTGGAATAGTATTACATTAATCATAATGATAATAATATGAGCCACTTGGAATTTATGGCATATAATGGAAGAAGCGACCAGTTTATGTATCAGTCCGTGTCCAATACATAGAAACATGAAATGCAATGGGCAGCTTTCAGAAATTGGCATCAGTAATAGTTAACTATCGTCCTTTATGAATTTCAAACACATTAACTGAATTATTTCAGGATACATTTTGTATGGTATAATCGGTATCACGTAATATAGATTGTATCTCGTGACCCATGTTTGACTCTTCATTGGCCTAAACTCGTGAAGGGAGTGCTGTGGCAGGGTGAACTGGAAAGGAGACCAACTTCTAAATGGGCAACAGTGTCTAGACTGATAGGTAGTGACATGGTGCGGTGTTAGTCAAAACCAAATGAAAAGTGTTGGGAGGTGTGATGTTGGTAGTGACACCTACTGCATTACTATTGAATCAATTCGTGTAATATGATAACTTCTAATGTGATTAATTAAGAAAACAGATTCTTATCACATGACTAAAAATGAACATTGTTAAATCAGCAATTATGACCGAGAGTGTCCCAATTTCTAGCACTGTTGTTGTCTACCATGTGGTGAAGCATGATTGGTGATATTGCTCCTTTAAGTTCCTCTGCAATAATGACCCGTGTTTTGCTGCCAAGCCTGCAGTCTGTAATAAATGTATATAAAATAAAACAGGGGGATGATACGAGATGGGATGAGGTGGTGCAAAATAAAGATAATAATTAACTGTGTTATATGTAATTAAACCTCTAATACTGATACAGTTGGTCGCTATGCGCCTTAGAGTGCTTATCAGTTGAGCAACCATCTGAAACATTATCCACCTAAGACAAGCCCCACAAGGAGAAGCATGGGAACACATTGTTTATACAAATAACAAGTACATATATCATATAGACAAGAGCTGCACCATTGGCATAGAAAAAGACATTATATAGCCTGTGAATCGTATTAGGCCCAGAATATTCACTATTTCCAAAAACATCCAAATGTATCTGCAATATTAAAACCCATTTCATCAAAGAGATATTGGCACTATAGTCTGGAATCATACTAAGGAATAAATGGGTTTAAAATTTTCTAGGAGCATTTCTGAGTAAAATTTGGTGAAATAGTTTTTTAAGTCAATTTTGGGGTGTAAACTTTTTTCTGGCATTTTGGTGGCCGTTTTGTTTTTTGGAATTTTGAAGGCTTAAAATGCTTTTTTCGCTTTGGTGAAATGTATTTTTGGAATGTACACCCCAAAATTGACTTAAAAAAGTGTTTCACCAAATTTTACTCAGAAATAAGAAAAGCTGATTTTGACTCCAGTCTAGCGTAGATTCACCACTTACGGACGCTCGTTTGCAGTCGCAATGTGACTCCTTTTCTCTGGGCTACAGTTATGTTAATATTTCACTTAGAGCTATCAATAGAATACCTAGGACTATAACGACATTATAGAAAAAGGACTGTAATGACATTATAGCCAATAACGAATTATTGCATGATATGTATAATGGAAAAAGCTATTATCAAATTAAGAACATTTTAAGTCCCAATTGCACGGACACTTTGGGTTTCTATCATTTTCTTGGAGTAATAGTGAATGATCTGTCTTACTAACATAGTAGATATACTATAATTTATCGAGCCTTTATTGAATATCAAAGATATTTAACACATTCACCTTTGGAATATGCTTGTAGTACTATTGAACATACCAAATGTAGACTCTATATATACTTCTCTTATTCTGATATAAATTGGTATAAATTGGCCCATATATATATATATATATATATATATATATATATATATATATATATATATATATATATATATATATATATATATATATTTATATATACGTTGCTGTTATTGAAAGGCGTAACATGCTCCATAGCTATATACATGCCAATAAAAATATCAAAGTAACACTCAAACTCTATAATGATGGTATATGTGTTGATGTGATGAGACCTTTCGCGGGGTCAACACACTATAATGTCATTACCCTATGTACATGTAAAAAAACACCTGAGCAGGCATGACACAGATGACTATTGGGGCACGTCCAGTGACCTTACCTGTAGTTATAAAGTTCAAGTTACCATGTCACGTGGTCTCTTGTGGGAATGTGTATAATATACAAAAACAGAAAGTCACGAACTGAAAAGTGAGCCTTGACAAAAAGAATGTAGCGTGTAGTCTTAAAAATAATATCTACCCAGCTAGCAAAACTCGTAGTAAATCACGTCATCTCTACATCTTTTGAGTTCTCCATCAGAAGTAGGTAACATCTAAGGCAATTGATTTAATCAGCACATTTTGCCTGTAGACATCACCAATTTTCCTTCAGAGATTTAGCACACTGATCCTAGCACAGAGGCCAAGATGCGATGTCAGCTTATGGTCAGCCTATGGGATTTGAATAGATTTAGCAACCACAGAAAAGGTGTGCTCGTACTAATATCCTGGTTGTTCGATTAATAATTGTTCTATAGAAACAAAAATAACAGATCATACATTCCAGAGAAAAAGTTATTCAAGTTTCATCTTCTATGTAAATTTATTGTGTTGAATAGATACTCATTTATGGTCAAACTATTGCCAATGTAGATTGAATTCTATTGATATTGGTTAAGGGAGACATCTTGTGTTAAAAAGAGTGAACCACTTGAAAGGTAAAGTACAGATGTGTTATAGACGTCATAATCTGACCAGATAAGGATGTACCACATACATAAAGTATACGTAATATTGATGTCAAATCTGTCACATCATTTTAGCATGCACATTAAGTCATGAATTTTACTTCAATGTATTACGTGTATAATTTCTCCCAAAAAGATGTAATATTCTGATCAAGATTTAACCACTCATTATGTCAAATAGTGACCACATTCAAACGTATGGATGATATCAAATGACTAATGTCTCTTTCACATGGCCATTTAAATATAAATAATACGTAAGTTTCCTGTCAAACTACTATGTAAATTGATTTACTCCCTCAAGATGTCATCATGGGGTCATTTTTACGTATCAACGTGAATATGACCAGTAAAAGACGTACTTTTTACATAAGGTGCTAGCTGGGTAGCGTAGTCTTAAGCTATCTTGCATACTCTTAACACCTACTGACCCAGCAGTTTATATAATATAGAAGCTATAATTAGGTACCGCGCATAAGCGAGTCATAGCGGCGAAATCGCCGATCCTCAGAGAAAAAACTTCGATCTTTACAAGCCTCCAGAGACCAGGAAAATTAATGTACAGAAATCTTAAACCCCTCAAAAGAAAGATATGGATCTGCTAGTTTGAAATATCATTGGTATTAAGTAGGTTGTACTTGCCATGCATGTGCAAATGGGTCTTCACTGAGGGTCACTTTGGGTCAAATTACAGGTTTTGTCACCTGTTTTCCTGCAGCTAATTTGACTCTCTGTCATATAAACTGGATTTCCCATTGCACCATACATTGCACATGAAATATACCTGCATCGTTGATTAGGATACACATCAGGCTTCACTGTGGTCCCCGGGACGAACAAAAATTATTAAAAATTATTACTTTTGTAGCATTTCATAGAAAATAATAGGTTAAAAAATACATTATTATTGAAAAGAAATGTTCGTCCCGCCCCTCACACTGAAGTTTAAAATAGTTATTACAACCATGTGAAAAGAGCTAAGCAATCCTATGGATGGTGCAGTGGCAAAATTAAATCATAGTTATTTTTCTATACAAATCCTATATAGGATACTGGTAAGCTTAAAAAAAAAGAAGTTAATTTCCATAAAAAATCATTATGGTATTGATGTTGACATGTCATGGGTAGTATGTGTTTCAAATTGCAAGAGCATTGGACTTCTAGTTAACAATCTATGGCACCATTTGCAGTATAGCATTTGCGACAAACGTACATATTAGTGATCTTGCCATTTTTAAATGAATATGGCTCAAAAGATACACATAGGAAATGATCTGAGAAAAATTATTCATGCTCTATGTAACATGTTTATACATTACATGTAATACCAAAGTCCTCAAGTATGTATTCCTTGAACTAGGTATGGGGTAAAAAGGCAGAATGGCCATTTTCAGTGGTAAGGGATTGGTAATTCTGCCATGTTAGAGGGTACAATATTTCAATACAAATATGTCTGAACCTATTCTGAAGATATTTATGCAATGTCCATAATATTATATAGTTGATTGGGAAACATCAATTTTTCAACTGCAAATTGTCATCAAAATTAGTGTAATATCACTCTGAAATTGGCCCATTGTCTATTGAAAATAAAAGATGCTAAATGGCTGAAACTTTTATTTTTGGAAAATTCATATAAAATTAACTACTGGACAGATCTTAACATGATTACCATCATTCTTTAGCATTCTTTATCAGCTTCCTAACCAATGTAACCATTTTGTTCAGGAAAGGATTTCTTCAAACTATCCGTGGTACCTACTATAATAATGGATGTACGACTAAGGACAGATATCATTAGGGTTGTTGGTTATTGTAGTTATGATGGATCTTGAAGGATGCACTGCTGGTTCTTTCATATAGTGTTTAACACAACTCAGGGTATTGTTTCTCCACAAAGTACAGACGTCCATAATTTGCGGACAAAACGTACAAATATGGACGTCCCCATTTTAATATGGACGTCCGAATTATACGGAGTTTGACAAGCAGAAACAGTTTAGGCCAATTCCGCAAATGGCGGACGTCCATACTTTGTGGAGAAACTTTACATAATGAATACATGAGTGAGTTGGGGAATGCATAATCATATGAGCATACTCAACAAGGGGAACATCCGTAGCTAAAAACTAGGCACCATTCAGTTAGATAATTGCATGTGAACGAACCTTTCATGTTGTGACCCTTTAGCTCAGGTATGTGAGAAATGGAAACTTCCAGACGGACAACTCCGTGACAGGAAGGATACTCTATAATCAAGGTAATAAACAGCAAAAAGGGACTCTGTTTTCTGACACATTTATGTCAATTTGCAAAGAAAAAAACAACCCTTTTTTTACCCCTGCCCCCGGGATTTTCTGAGAATTTGACCAAAGAAAAAAAAAGAAAAAGAAAGTATATGCTGACCAGCAAAAGCTCAACATGGCCTTTCAATCTGGGGATATTTCTCAATATACATGTGTATCTTCATTTGGTAGCCCACAAGAGGGATTTTTCATGCTTTTTCTTTTGCCCCTGTCCCCTGGGAAATTTGAGCACCCAACTTCCCCTGTAAAGAAGTTTTTAAAAATTATTCATGATAAAGATTTCTAGGGTCGGCCCTGTTTTGCAAGGTAGGGTCGGGCTACCTGAAACACACCTTTTTCTTTTTTTTGGCATAGGACACGGTATAGTCAAAGATAGCTATTGCCTTATGCTATTGCTTTTACAACATGATAATGGGCATGCCCCAGGCCCGTGGCTACTAAGCCTTCATCGAGGGGCGGTTCGTTTTTAGTAATGGTGGAACTTGACTTGATTATTTTAATGGTGACACTATACTTTTCTCGTATGACGGAGGAACGTTGTATGATATATCTAAAGAGGAAGCAGAGTTTCATGTATTTGATCAACCTTTTGTGTATTCCTCTCTAGAATCCTTAATAATTATCCGATTGTATACTGAATCTGGGACCTGCTGTAATGAGCTCACAGCTGGATAGGATACCCAATGTCTCAGACAAATTAGCAGAGCAATAAAATGTGGGGAGGGGTTGGTGCTATCTTCAAGAATTCCCACTGTGGGTTGTAAAACTGGTGGTAAATGTGGTAACCAGGAGGATTGTGAGTTTACAGATAGTGTCTGTAAATGACACTTAGGGCAGGTGTTGTCTATACTTTAATTGATATTACCAATGTGGCCCATAATGACTGCACAGTTGGGGTCCTTGCCAGCAGGTCCCAGATTCAGTATATGATCACGTGTTATATCACAAGCGAAACAAAGACCAGGAACAGAGACCCATTCTGTATCGGGGACCGATCCCCTTTCAACTTTCTATGGTAAAAGGATGCTTCATACACGAGCACAGGTAGTTTATAAACACATGTCTATAAATAGGAGCATTGTGCAGGGCAACAGAACTTAATACTATTATAAACACATACCCCTCTTCTCACAGACTCTCATATCCAAGTTAATGGTCATGGACATGAGACTGGCTAACAGGAGCCAGTTTAGAAAGTGCTAAGACACTAAAGAGAAGGTATAGGTGAGTCATGAGGTGTAAAGACAGAGGGGTAGAGGGGTATATATGTACATGTACATACTTTGCTTCAACATACCGCTTGGGGGAGGGAGTGGTATGATTCTAGTGAAGGCTTGTGATTGGCCAATACTTTCTATAAAATTGTGTCATTCAGTATTTCTGCAGGTGAGAGCCCCCAAATTCACATCGGGCCCATCACATCGGACCAGAGCTGCACCAGTAAAGGTACATGCACATTTATTACACCTGTTCTCTGCATATTTTATATGCTTATCTATTGTGCGTTCAGTGTGTGCCGCGTTGCTTGGCTTGTACCTGTCATCACTTTACCTGTGACTGGTCACATTTTAAATGTGCAAACCTTGCACAGGACATGTATATTTAGTTCTTTGGAGAGCCAATGTTAGGATACAGCTTCCAGCCCATCCGTACTTCCTGGTCCCGGTTCTTGGTAAACACTGAACGCACCAATAGACTCGATGAGCTGGAGGGAGCACATGTGGCTGCATTAGCGAGAGTTATTTTCCAGCATGTTATACATGTACGCTAACACTCTAGTATAACTACATCCAACTATACAGTGCTGCACGTTGCTGGCTGCATTACAGTCTATTACAGAGGTGGGTGCATTAAAACGGTTCTCATGCCCAGTGTAGTCTCTGTGCGCGAGATGGTCATCGACTCGAGATTAATAAAAGCACTTCTACCTGAGTGTAGTATAATAGTGCCTCTACATGGGTAAAAATCGACACGGGCGACACGGCCGTTTTTGGCCCTTTTAAAAATCGACGGACACAGGAAAATCAGGGAAAAAATGAGGGTTTCTCTTTGTTCTTATATAGCTAAAAATCGACACAATGCCACTGCCCTACTGCTAAAATTCGACCCGGCGACACGATCAAAATTGCGGGTACCCATGTAGACGCACATAATACACGCAGGTGAACACCAATCTACTCTGTGAGCCAGATGGGGGCCAGGCTTGGCCAAAATCTGACGCATAGTAGGTGGTAAATTGCATTGTGTAAAAACAGAGGTGTCAACTACAGTCAACCCTTGATAATCCAGTCTTTGACAATCCAGTCCCTCACCTTCCAGTCATGATTAACTGGGGACCGTTTTTATAGCACTGAAATAATCCAGTTATTTCAGCTTCCACTTCCAGTGGCTAATTATCAGAAACACAATATGTAATAAGTACTAAAAATGGATCCAATATTCCAGTCATCACTCAACCTTTTTACAATTTTGACTGAAACAATAACCAATTACTAGTATTAAAGTGTTTCCTTTGATACATCCACATCAAAAACCCACCCCATGACATTTACTACATGTATGGTTGTTACATAGGTTAAGGGGGATGAGGAGTAACATCACCACACTGTTAGCATATAGGGGGCCTACATGTAGTAACAGCACTCATTGGCAGGATGCTGGTTAGGAGTATTGCTTTGTGTGTTAAATTAGATGGGTATAGGTGTTATGTAAACACTCTACATTAAAGAATCTGAATTAGAAACTCAGACAAACTGATGACATTGATTCTCACACACAAACACATACAGTCATGTAATCCTATACCTTGGTTAAGACAAATGATTGGTTATCCCATTTGGAAAATAGAGAATAATTTAGTATAATATTCCTTACCATACATGTTATACATGTAACTGTATCTAAAGTTGATATACATCACACTCCATTCTTAGTCATGGGAATGTTATGGGAATCATTGATACTGTTTCAGACCCCCACCCCCACCCCCATCACCTAAATTTGACTATCCAGTGATTTGCCTTACAGTGGCTTTTGATCAGGAACGGGACCAACCGGATTATCAAGGGTTGACTGTAGTAGAAAAGCCAAAACCTGAATGATTGACAGGCAATTTATTGGTGTTCACCTACTGTACAGACACTACACGCAGGTAGTCCAGTAATTGACTATAATGACAATGGACAAGTTCTTTTGTATAGATTGGCTTTTATATACGAATGGAATGTTTTAAACAGATACATGTAATATGAAATATACGAGTGGCATGTTTTAAACAACTACATGCATTAACCTGAGACGTTTTATACCGGTAGTAACATGTAGGATGAAATACATAAATGTATACAGAGCACATGGGCATAGTCAGTGTTTTATATTTTAGGGATATAGTGAAGGGTATATAATTAGACATGGAAATTTGTTTATAAAATGAAACAGTTTAAAACCATTAATTGTAGGCGTGGGTGGGGGGGATCAAATATCCCAAAGTTCGTTGGTAGAAGACGACAGCGGACGCTCATGTGACGTCACTAGTTTATGCGTAGAGGGAGGCAGGGGGCGCTCCAGTGGAAAATGTTTGGTTTGCCGCCACCAATTGGTCGGTGTAAAAAGGCTGATTCAAAGCTCTGTCCAAACCATTACTAGCCAATTTTCAATTAGCGTCCAATGACAATGGACAAGTTCTTTTGTATAGATTGGCTTTTATATACGAATGGAATGTTTTAAACAGATACATGTAATATGAAATATACGAGTGGCATGTTTTAAACAACTACATGCATTAACCTGAGACGTTTTATACCGGTAGTAACATGTAGGATGAAATACATAAATGTATACAGAGCACATGGGCATAGTCAGTGTTTTATATTTTAGGGGCAAATAGCGTTGCTAGTTTTGTAGCAACGGCTTGTGAAGCTGATGCAGGCACATACGCTCTTAATCCCGATTCAGATTTCCAGGTACCGTGGTGGGCTATTTGAGATCTGTCACAGCCTGCAAGCTGGGCTGCTTGGGCCCCACCCCGTCTTAGAGAATGGGTCCTGATCCTTGCTGCGTACGGGCAACCCACAGCTGTAAGTGAAGCCTTCATGGCCTGGACTAGGTGGGTGGGGCTGAGACAGGTACCATCACCAAGGGCGAAGGCTGGGGAATGGTTAGGGGCTGGATAGTGCTGGACATACAGGTCCCAGGCCTGAGCGGGGCAGGCTGGTGAATTTTGGATATGAGGTAGGTCTAGGACCGTTGGGGTCGTACCAGGTAGGATTGTTTTTGATGACCTAATGCTGACTTTGAGTCCTGCCTGGGTACTGGTTATGTCAGCTCGGAGGAGAGTGTGAGGGCCAGTCCAAAGTAAGGCCGCGGGTGATAGTAGATTCGAGGATCTTAGGAAGGCAAAGAAGCCTAGCGTCACAGCAGCTCTGTAGGGGAGAAACTCCATCCTCGTGCCAAAGAATTCGGCCATGAGAATGAGGTCTTTTGGTGTGATTGCTGGTGCTGGATTTGGGATTGAGGGGGACAGTCTGTGGGCTCCTTTGGCTACCGCCTTTGCCTCCAGTGAATAGAGGAAGGTAGGGTCCCCACCTCTCTCCCTTATCCAGATTCCAGCTCCGGAGTTATAACATTTTCTTGATACATTGCTCTTTAAGGAATTCGCCAAATACTGCTGGTAAAGGCATGCATCCAGGAGGGAAGGGGATAGTATATCCACGCCGTAAAACAGAGCAAAAGTTAAGTACGTTGTTGCATGTGTAACCCTGTTGTGATGTGTGGAGTCTGCTATAGATGCTGAGTATGAGATAACTGCCTGGTCCCCAAGGGGGGTGCCTAGAACAAGAAAACACAATTAATACTCATATATCATATCGTAGTGAAGAAAGGGTGTGGGAGGGCTGGGTCTTTCTTAACAAGGCCCTTTGCAGCTATTTGTTTATCTGCATACTCCTTCTTGTGGGGATCGTGGTACCGACTCAAGGCATCCGCCAGGGGAATGAGAGCACCTGGTTTGTGGCGTATGGCAATGTTGTGATCCGCCAGGGCAGCCTCCAGCCAAAGCTGCCTTGAGCAGGCTGCCAAAGCATGGTCTTTAGTACGACCTGACCGTAGGGAGGAGGCTGACGACATGTTGTCGGTATAGATGACAATCAGCATGCCGGCCGAGAATGCAGGTTTGAGAGTCCTGTATGCTGTAACCAAATTCACAGCCTCCAGCTGAGTAATATTGGTATATCTTCTGCAGTGAGGGGCGGAGTAGGGTAGGGTGTAGTACTCTGTCTCAGTATTACCTCCACCTGCTACCAGGGAAGAGTCACACTCTATCACATACTCCTGTAGGTCTGGTTGGAGCAGGTGAATACCATTTGACTTTTGGGCATACACCTTAAACCATTTCACATCCGCCCTGAATGAGACCGTGAGGTGGACATTCCCTGTATCAGGGGCCGAGCGCAGCGTGTCAAGAATCCTGCAGATGAAACGACGTGCGTGCAGTACGCACTTGGATATGTGAACCAACTTCCCAGTAAGGGACTGTATCTCCTTTTTGGTCGCTTGTTTCTTAGCCAACCAGGCTGTACAGTCGGCCAGTATTTCTTGCAGCTTACTGTTTGGGACAGAGAGGATCATCACATCGGTGTCTATTTGAAATCCCAGCCACTCCATTGACATTGTGGGTGGCTGGCACTTATGGGGTGCAAGTTGTAGGCCCAGCCTACTAGCAAGGCTGAGAAAGGCTTGATATGCCTCACATGCTAGGTCGTATGTTGGTTCTACTCCGGCAAAGTCGTCTAAGTATACTAGTGTCCAGTATCCGGCTTTCCTCATAATGTAGGTCACAGCAGCTGTTGTGCGTTGACATGCCATGCTGCTTAACCTACACCCAAAGGAGGGACACAAGTCTATGTATATCAGGTCTTTAACCTTAAAGCCTAGCAGTGGGGTGTCTCCTGGGTCCGTACGGACCTGCCTGTAGGCGCGAGAGAGGTCCGCCTTCCAGAGGAAACATGAGGGTCCAAGGGTCTTAACTCTTGTGGCCAAGTCCTCGACCGAGGGGAGGGTGTAAGGGCGATGGCAGCCCTCGAAACAGTTCTTGGTAATGCCCGAGTTGACACTTTCACCCTCCGGATAAGACAGGTCTAAAATGACACGCCTATCTGTGGAGTCCTTTTTGGGTTGGGTGATGATCGGGGCTATGTGTGACCAAGGAGTGAAGGGAGGCTCTGTGAAAGGGCCAAGGATACCACCTAAACATAGTTCTTTATCAACAAAGTCTTGTATTTGTTGTTCATATGGGAGCGCCGAAGGATGGTTGGATCCCGCAGGGGTTGGGGGTCCTGTGGCTGTGTACCCTACCGGCCAACCATAACGCAGAAATTCACACACTTCTTTGTCGTGGTAGTCAGCCAGTTCTGTCTCCCAGACATCCAGATTTAATCCAGATAAGACTGGTATGCGTGCATCTAGTCTGTTGGGCATTCCATTCTTAGTGACTGCCGTGTAGATTTTTGCATACTCTGGAAAAGACTGTTGTACATGGGGTGCCACCCTGGGCCAGAACCCAAGACGAGTAGGAGCATATTGAGCCGGAGTAGGTCCAATGAGGGTAGCTGTAAACTCGTCAGCTAGAGTGAGGTTTGACCCATGTACATCGGCATGGGTAACTACATCACTGTTATGTTCACATGGGAGGTGGTACTGGAATGGTAACATGTCTACTTCACTAAGATCTTGCTGGTCACCAACCGAGCCATGAGCCAGATCCATGAGTCTCTTTGAGACACCCCTTCTTTTCCCCCGAGCGGTAGGAGCCCGAGCTGTAAGTTGTGTAGTTTCTTGGGCCAGGGCTCCACCACCAGTGGGGCAGGGGTCCAGGGTAACAGTTTCAATGTTTTTAACAATTGGCACCAACTTGTCCCCAGGCTTTTTAACTGAGCCGAGGGAGAGAGGAACAAACATGGGTGCAACAGGATTCAGTTGATGTTTATGCTTCACAGATTCACCAGTCTTGGTGGGGTTAGTAGGCTGGCCGGTCTTGTCCGGCCTGGGGGCGAAAGGACTGAGCGATCTTTCCCCTATTCCTACAGTCCCACTTGGGGTGGGGGTAGATTATGCCAAGGTGCTTCCTGCATTGTTTGCAGTGATGGCCCTGAGCTATGCCATTCTCTGTGTGGCCGTCCTGCTTTGTGCAGCCAGCAGTCGTGTTGAAGGGTGCACATGGCATATCCGAGCGACCTACAGCTTGCCTGGGTGGCCTCCTGCGGTTCTCCGACTGATGCTGGGACTGGTGTGCAGACGTAGCACTGGATTTAGCATGTGTCACGGGGGCTTCAGCACCTTGATGGAGCTTACCAGTGTGGAATTTAGACCTTTGTGATCTGAGATCATGAATGGCTTGTGTGTCGTTGATCCAACTGAGCCTACCAGCCGAGATTTTAGACAGGACATCTTCAGACCATTGTCTGACTTGGCCCCAGCTGAACTCAGCAGCATCCTCTATGACATGGTAGATATGGAGGCCAATTTTTGGGCGAACTTCCAGGGGGGTATTGGGATCCCTCATGAGGCATATAAGGCCAAATAAATGCTCTGGGACAGTGAGAGAATTTATAGTGGTCTTAGTGCACTGGGGGCCCCTAGTGATATAATGGTGGGGATGAGTTGCTCTACCTTTCAAACCTGACAGCTGATGTGCAGTCGTCGACAACAGCGCCGAGACCTGGTTGTTTACAGCTGGGAGATTGGCCTGAGCGATGTTGACAGGCAGTACTCCATACTGCGGTGGGGCGACGGCTTGTAACATGGCGGCGACCTCGCTGTCCTGCATTGACGGGGCAGTAACCGTGGATGCAGGGGGAAGCAGTGGAGGAGGGTGAGTGAAAGACATGTACTGAGGCATAGAGAGTGAAGCAGGGGGAGGATACGCCTGTCCATAGTAAGGGGCGTACCTGCTGGCCCCCGCCTCAGTCCCCAGTACCGTAGATGTCATCCTACCTCCAGCGTTGGGGCGGGTGTCAGGTTGTGCGGTGACCGTGGCGTTGGGCGTCAGCGTTGCCGGGATAGGTGTCACAACGACCCCTGACACTTGCGGCGCCGTCACAACAGGGTCAGCCGTGGTGATAGTAGCAGTCACAGTGACGGGAGTCACCGTGGCGGGAGTGTCCTTGGGAGCTGAAGTGGTTGTCACGTCCGTCTTGTCTGGGACCAGGACAGTAAGCTTGCTTAACATACTCGAGGCCATCGTCTCGACCGATCCAACACGCGTATGCAAGTCACTTACATTAGTCTCCAGAGCAGCGACACGGCCGGCCAGTGCATTGTCCACGGTGGGGATAGGTGTCACTGACAGCGAAGCCGGGTCGGGGACGGCAGTCGTCTTCTTTTTGCTTGCAGCAGCCTTTTCCGTGAGTTTCTTACTCCTGGAAGACATCCTAGCCGGGGGAGGGGTTCTACTTGTTGTTCCCTTCTTAGGACCCATCTTGAAAAGGGATCACCGACCTATATGAGGCAAAATAAGACGGGAGAAATCAAATATCCCAAAGTTCGTTGGTAGAAGACGACAGCGGACGCTCATGTGACGTCACTAGTTTATGCGTAGAGGGAGGCAGGGGGCGCTCCAGTGGAAAATGTTTGGTTTGCCGCCACCAATTGGTCGGTGTAAAAAGGCTGATTCAAAGCTCTGTCCAAACCATTACTAGCCAATTTTCAATTAGCGTCCAATATATCAGGGGTAGATACTACAGTTTTCTTCAGAATTACCTACTCATGGGCCCTGCTGGCCCACAGGAGATTCTGCAAGATATCTAAGTTGAACGTCACTCTTTGTATATGCATGTGATATATGCATTTGAAAAGAGTGAAATATGATATTTAAAAAGAATAATTTAAGTGTGGGCCCAGGGGCGGTTACAGAAGTAAAAAAAACACTTTTAACGGGGCCAACATTATACTGAAAGGGAAAGCCTGCTGCAGGTCATGGCGCACGGTGTTTTACAACATAATGGGTATGCTTTACAACATAATCGGTATACCCCCCATGCCCTCCATGCACCCACATGTCTATAAAAGGATCCATGTCGGTGGCAAGGCAGATATCAAGGCTACTCTCGTTCCCCAATCCTTCCGAAGGAAGGCTCTGGTAACTGCCAAATGTTGGGATTTTGCTGGGTCTGGGCAACCCCTGCTGGTAGCTTGGAACCAGCGAACAGGAACAGGAAATGGAACCAGAAAGGCTGATGGTAAAACTACCTAAAACTACCATAATACATTCTGGTTCCATTTCCTGTTCCTGTTCGCTGGTTCCAGCCTACCAGCAGGGGTTGCCCAGACCCAGCAAAATCCAAAGTTCAAGGTCATTTGGCTGTTACCAGAGCCTTCCTTCGGAAGGATTTGGGAACGGGAGTAATATCAAGGCCTGCATGGGTGATCAGGATCAGGCAGAACGGATTTACCAGATACATGTCTGACATTTAGGCCATGGTAACTGAATCTGCAGAATCACAACCAATTATTAATATAAGTAATACTTCCACATAATGCTGAGTAAGCCTATGTTAATTCTGCGGAAAGAAAAATGTATTTTTTTGTTTCGCAATTGGTTTATGATGTATTGGGTCTGCATCCCCGATAGGAGCATTGTGCAGGGCAACAGAACCTAATTGTATTAACATAATATATACCCCTCTACTCACAGGCTCCCATTTCCTGAGAATTGGACCTGAGATAGTATAATACCGGTACTGTTTTAACTATCAGGGGCCAGTTTAGAAAGCGCTTCTTGCACACAATAGGTGAGTTCAGGATGAGGTTTTTATTGGTCGGATCTACCAGCCTGCCTCCTACCTCAGGCCACCCCTCGCAAAGAACAAGCTTCAGTAAAACGTAGCTGGGTCTTTGCGAGGGGTGGGCTCAGGTAGTAGGCAGGCTGGTAGATCCGTCAATAAAAACCTGATCACGAACCCACCCAATAGAGAAGGTACGTGAGTCATGAGGCGTAAAGACAGAGGTGTATATATATACGGACATGCATCGCTGCCTCAGCATACCGTTTGGGGGAGGGGGTTCTAGGATTCTAGTCCCGATTCTAATCCACGCTCCTGGTTGGCCAATACTTTTTTAGTAAACGGTTGTGTCATTCGGTGTTTTTGCAGGTGTGAGCCCAATTCACGTCGAAGGGACACCAGAGCTGCACTAGCATTGTGTAAAGGTACGTTTATTCTACCTGTTCTCTGCACATTTTAGATGCTTATTTTAGACACATGGTGCGTTCGATGTGTGCCACATTGCTTGGGCTTGTACCAGTCATGCCCTAGTCCTACCTGATACTGGTCCCATTTAGTCCATACGGCCAATGTTAGAGAGCAGGCAGCTTCAGCTAAGTCATTTTGCAGTTTGTTATACACTGACACTCTAGTAAATTCGCAGTGTCTACCCCTATTACCCTAATTCGAATTACAGTAAATCAAGATGGCAGAAGTAATATACATTTGTGTGCCTATGCCTGGAGCTAGTGCAAATTAATTTCGACCCCTTTCGACCCCTCTTGAGATATGGTAGAATTACAGTGATGCATGACCATGTGATTGGTGTCCCCCCCCCCCCCCCCTGGTAAGTAACTCGCCAGCGCTGCATTCAAGCATCACGCCGATCCTACAGGGTCGAGACACTTCTGAAGGGTCGGCATGATGCATCAATACATCACCGGTGAGTTACTTGCCAGGGTTCACCATGGCGACAGATTCATCTTTTAGAAACATCCGTCCATAAAGGGTTAACACAAATGAATCAGGAATACGTGTGGGCCGATCCCGGGGGCCGATGGATTTCTGGCGCTGTAAGATCAGATCGCCCACAGCTAAGATAGTCAGTGTCTATCTCTTATAATTATATTACTGCGCGCTATCACAAACATGGATAATATCGACTGCCAAGTGGCATTATAGGGGGTGCAGAGGGGTACCCCCCTCAGGTCGGAAAGTCGCCGAAGTTAAGGGCCTAAAGTCGGAAAGTCGCTTTTTTGGACTATTTTTAATATAACCATATTTGTCCTAAAGTCGCCAGGTCGCTTAAATTAGTGCACCAGGTCGCCAGGTCGCCTGGAAAACAACCCAGGTCGCCAGATCGCTTTTGACCCCTCTGGAGCCACATTATATTAGATACACGCATGCTTGACTATTGAGAAGTATCACAGTTACAGAACTTTGGATCGATACCAAATAAGTAGATGGACCTACAGAACAGTATAGACGTGTCATGGATGGTATAGATCTAGTGGTATTCTTGTGTAGGTGCCAAGGTACTGACAAGTCATTCATGGTTACTTGCAAGGTAAGAAAGGTGGCCTCTGTTGCTGTTATAGGTGGCTGTATACACAGAAGGTCAACGTTTTTGTCTAAACAAACTTACTCAATAGAATGAACATGCCCGTTGGCAAACGTTTTGGTATCTATAGGTGGTTCTAGATGGCTGACCATATAAAATAACACAACTACAATGGAGTAGTAATTCAGTGTCGTGGTTTATTTATTAGTGAACTTCGTCGGGCTTACATGACAAGAAATATATATTATTATGAATATATGTAGTCTTCCCTCTGTACATTACATTTGTGATCTTGACCGAGGATAGGAAGAAATCCCCAATGTAGAGATGAGGGGATATATACCTACTGTCGACGTCAATACTACAAATATAATGAACAAATGTAAAACTGCATGTCAGGCTACAGAAAGGGTGATGTTTTCTAGTCACTTCTGTGACAGATTTCTGAAGGTATTGTCAGAACAACAATAATAGCTTTGAGGTTCCGCCGCAGTTCTTGTATAAGAGTTCTGGGAGATGCAAAGCAAAGAATGCTCCCAAATGAAATACTTCAACGGATTCTAGATAATAAAGTTTTAAATTTTATCCGGCCCTCACATTATACAATAACCTTTTGCAGTATGAGTGATTGACATGAGCAAAGGTCCAGTATCAGAGAAGGCTATAAAGCTGTGAGTTAGTTGGTGCTTTATCTAGCCATTTAAGGGCAGTAGAATGCATCCATGCATCATGCTGAGGTGTTGGCATTATGCACAATAATGCACAACGTTATTCACCGGCACTGTGGTGGTGCAGTGTGCTGACAAATGACAGTTGGAGTATCATGTTGTCCTTAAATTGCTAAGAACACCTATTTTACACGGACCTTTGGCCGCCACCACTCCTGAATGCATTAAAGATCTGTCCGCAGGCGAGACATACTGGTGCGAGGAAGGCGTCAGTTAAAGATGTACACAGCCGCTGCATGCAGTTCAGGTACACCTTTAACACAGCAAGGTTAGGTGTCTCACACCAGATGCAGTCGATGGCGATGCTGGCAAAGACGCAGCCCCAGTAGCAGCCCACCGCCCAACTGCAGCACGTTGTGAAGATGGAGTAGCACAGCATCTTCCACACGCGGAAACAGCGGTAGGCGCACTTCCACGCACAGTCTGAACTGTGGGTGTGGTCTGGCTCAGCAAACACATCTTCAAATGCCACCTACAGGAGGAAAAGAAGAAACCTTCTTTCTATTCATATGGAACTTTCTTGCAGTACAATACACCAAAAGCATTGAGCCTAATGCCAACAGAGAATATACACAGAAAAAAGTTAGTGTCATCTGGACTCGCCCCAGAGTCAGGTTTAGCCTGACTCAGGTGAGAGAGTCTGCTGGACTTTCATTTCCAATAACAACAGTCAGGCTTAGCTTCCTTTAATAGTCACATAAAGTTATTCCATTTTGAGGATTAGCCTGATCCTTAAATGACAGTTATGCAAGACAGTTAGTCATACCGGAGTCAGCCTGGACCCTCTTTACACTGAAAGTCAACCTGACTTTGACAGGAATATTCCAAAATTGACACACCGATTTGTATGTACCCGTTACACTATGAGCACAATTAACAGGAAAATAGAAAATCGACCTCGGATTAGCTCCTAACCCATCTTAAAGACATTGCCATATTGATCAAACATGAGTCCACCTATATAATAACAAGAGTCTATGCCTATGCTCATTAACTAATTGTAATTTTCATGTGATGATTTACTGAAAGAATAATCCACATTATGTAAATCGTCTCTCTTACCTGAAGGCCATCATTTATTCCATTAGGATCCCTGTTCTCAAGGTCAGGCTCACTGCGCCATGCATCTCCCAGGGACATGGTGGTAGAGGTGTTGTATACCTTGTACGTAAGACCTCAGCCTGAATGCCTTGGATTAGCAACCCTGGAGGAGTCTTCTCAAACACAGGGACCTCAACTTGAATACACTCCTTTTATAGTGGTTGCTCCTGGAGAAGGTAGCGGTGGTTATGATTGTAAACAAATAATATCATACGAGATCTATGTTCTGAAGGAGAGCATAGTTGCAGGGATAATTAATGACTGCTCAATGAAGTGGAACAGGAATAGCACGGTTCTTGTACTGGAGACCTACTGGCAGATATTGAATACCTACTAAATAAAAGCACAGATACAGGTGAATAGATGCCAATAGCCACACCAAGGCTGCTACTGTCCATGGGGCCATTCATTGTATTTGAATATACATGGCTCTATTTTACACTTAGTATATTAGGTTAGCAAGGGGCCGGGGGTGGCCATTCACAACCTTTTAAACATCTCCAAGCCTCTCCTAATGTGCCAAGCCCATCTGTCTTTGCAACGTATACATATTTTGCTGAGACCATCATCATTCTTACTTTAATGAGGAATAAAAATGAAGTGGCATATACATGTATACACTTCTGCTAATATAACATGGGACATACAATTATGTTAACATAAGTATGAACCTGGTGGATCTGTGAAGCATAGGAGGGCCAAATTAAAAGAAAAGTGTGTTTCTTCAAAGTGAAGTGTGTTTTGTTTCAGTTACTTGACCTTCTTCAAGGTGAAGTGTTGTTTTCAACGATTCTTTTTTGAATTTTTATGTTTTCGAAAAAAAGAGAAGTTTTGATCCTTATAAACAATGTCCCCTATAACCGATACTAACTATAGAGAGAATGCACAATTTTGGCATTCCTTATAACAGGAAGTTCCTTATATCTGTTTTCTTTATAACAAGGTTTACTGTATTTTATATATATATATATATATATATATATATATATATATATATATATATATATATATATATATATATATATATATATATATATATATATATATATATGCTTTTTGTCAAGGCAGCATTTTCAGCTAATTACTTCTTCGTTACTGTCAATCTGATGCACACCAACTTGTGACATTTGTAATGAATACATGTGGAAATTTATAGGATCCTGTATGGAAATTTACACCATGTAAGGGGCCCGCATGAAAACTGGCCTTGGGATAATGACATTGTTGCCATCGGCCGCTCTGAAGTGGCCCTTTCCAAAGAAAATGGCCCTGGTAAAAACTTCCGACAGGTACCCTTTGGGAACAAAACATTATAGGAATATAAATATAAATACAATGTATATAGGATGTGGTGTTGTATCTTTGTTGATTAGCCCTGTTAAGTGCCCCCCCCCCCCCCTCCCTTCCAAGAGAGGTGGCCATTTGGCCCCTGTGACAGGGCTCTGTGAGGCAAAATAAAAGGCAAAATGTAACAATGTAGGAAAAGCAACCGAATTAATGTTATATTGTTTCACATGCGACTGGCAAACAAATCCCCAAGCTTTCTATTTGTCATGTTTTCCCTTGAAATAAAGCCTTTATACTTATGATAATGAATGGTTTGTTTATTATTGCAGGATTATAGTAGCCAGGCCTACATGATGGAAATCAATTCACTTGGATGCCTACTCCTGGCTGTCATTGGCCTTCAGATGGTGATGATGGTTCATTCACAACGGTTCCCATCAAGGAAACTATGGTGGGCGAAGAAGGTCACTAAAGATCTTTTTGTGATTGGAAGACCGACATCCTCTGAGATAAAGTTTGCCAAGGAGTCTGGCATCAAGTCTATTATTACCGTGGAGTTCTTCCCTACAACTGAATATATAGGAACCGACAGGACAGACCCGCTCCTAAGTACCCCAGAGGTAGCCCAGCTCGCCATGGACATTGGACTTAACTTCTCCTACATGCTGAACCATAGTAACTGGGCGACCCTGGAGTCTATGCAGACCTTCTCTGCTTTATTTGACTCCTCCCCAAAGCCAGTGCTTCTTAACTGCAAGACAGCATACTCGTCAGTTTTCATTGGGTTGATGCACTACTTCAACAGATCTAAGACCGACCCCAATGCAGAGCCTAGGATAAATGTAACCACCTTCTTCAAAAAGGCTGTTGCTCAGGGCTTTGATTTTGCTGCAGATGAGATTAATCACCTGAAAGACTTGGTTTTAACTGTTGATGGCTCCATCAATGCAACCCCAAAGGAAGAGACCCCAAGGACAGACATTGACATCCCTAGTTGGATGGCATGGTGAGTAATTTGTGACCCTTTTCATTTGACCAGTCCTAATATAGGGATTGTTTAAACAATATTGTGTAAAAGGCCAATCAAGTTATTTTTAATTTTAAAAAACGTACCTCATTAACTTTAACTGTTGCGTTTTTCAGGTACAAATTGGGTTCACCTGCCTAGTCATTATTCAATGTCATTTTACTATTACAAATTACATACTTTTATCATGGAAATAGAAGTAGAACGTATATCATATATGTACTACTTTTATTGGCCATGTTCTCCTTGGATATTGAACATATTGGCATACATATACTAGCTATCACACAGATCTTGTTCAAGAGTGTTCAATATAATATACTGAAAAATGTGTCCGAGCACTTTCAATATATTAATGCAACTCCCCCCGCCTGTATGGTATACGCTAATATCACATTTGCCTTCGTCTCCAGGAAGCTTAAACCACTTGGAAAGAACATCTATATTGCTGGCCAAATCGGGTCCCATGAGTTATCAATCCTCATTGCGGCAGGCTATAAAGCATTAGTCAACCTCAGGAAGGGGGCGACCTCAGGAGGCAGCCCATCCCAGGAGGAGGCCATTCTCCTGAACAT
The DNA here is from genome assembly GCA_947462335.1 of Harmothoe impar. Classification (NCBI taxonomy): domain Eukaryota; kingdom Metazoa; phylum Annelida; class Polychaeta; order Phyllodocida; family Polynoidae; genus Harmothoe; species Harmothoe impar. The sequence continues at coordinate 29,201,423 of OX381704.1, read as the reverse complement.
TAAGGACAGAACAGGTACCTATGACACCACTGGGAAGCCTGTCAGACAGACAAGGGTGGAACTGGAGCGAAACCGTATAAACCCCCTATTTCCCACTACCTACATCTCTCCAACATCTGGGTACAACTACCAGTCCATAAATGAGCTTCAGTTTGGTGATGATGTCGGCTATAATGAGACCCTGGAGCGTCTAGTCGTGTCGAACACAACCCTCACGTACATGCACACACCCGTTGGTGAGTTTTTGTGGTGTTTCCTCAGATGTCTCTTCTTCTACCATTTCTCTAGCAAAATGTAGCTGGTGCTCTCTATGTTAAGTTTTTATTGGTTAAAAAGCGGCAGTCAATTGATGATTTGTAAAATGCTTCATTTTCAGGAGGTGTGTACAAATATGGGTTACCTCTATGGGAAGCCTATAGGGACCAACTGCTTGATCTTGGCAGAACAAGTTCAGGAATTGTTCTCCAGTGTCGCACAGGATATCGTTCAGGTAATTAACTATATCAATAATAGAGAGAGATTTAACTATGTTAAAGTATTCCGTCAGTTACTGCTAATTGGAGAATATGACATACAAACCGCAATCCTTATAGATATACTTGTGATTATTATATTGACCTCCAAAATTAGTATAGTATTATTCGATATTATAAGCCCTTCCCCTCCAATAATAAAAGCGATATCCTCATATCTATAACATGGTGGTACGACCGTCTCTATGCTAAGCCTAAGCCTTCGGCATCATGTGATATGACCCAGCTTCAACTCGTGAAGTATGATGTGCATTTATGTCAATGGAGTGGAGTTTTGTCTATATATATATTCAAGCTGGTTTAGTCGTATATGTGTAAGGAAGCCTCTCATTCTATATCTGCTATACGAATTTTTAGATTTTGGATGAAATGCCAAAACGGATTGTTTTATTTCAAGAAAATAAGATTTTTAAATAGGTTTATTGGCACATCTCATGTAATTTACACACTCCTCCGATGATGTCAGTTGATGAAACAGAAAACTTATATAAGAAAAAACACCAGTGAACTATATTAGTATCTTATTATTTGATACAATTATGCCATGGTCATTTCTAGGATTTAGACACTTTAGTGTCTTAGAGTCAGTTTGTAAGCCACCCTGGATGGGTGGTACTTCCTATACATAGTTATACAAGACATGAAATGTGTATGATGGGCGGATAAACTCATTTAATTATGTTTAATTCATGGAGTAATAAAGTTATAATCACAAAAATGGCTGAGTTTGTTCATGTGTAGAGTAGAGTAACTCTTCACAGGGAGATGAACAAACTCGCCTCTTCAGAGCTGGGCATGTAGTCAAATGCTGGAGCAAACCTAGAAATCGCTGGAGCAAAATTTTTCAGGAGGGCAAACATTAAAAGTACCCCACCCCAGTCTCCTCAAAAGTGGAGAAATCCTAAAGAATTATGATACATAGAGGAATTACCCCATAATTGGCGCATTCTAAGGATTTAGGGGGCAAATTGTGCTTGGACATTTTGAAATTCTACATTTTAATTGATGGGTTCTGTTGAGTTTTGTTTAGTTTGATTTCTATCTTTAGATAGCTTCATTTTGAGGAGTTTAGAGCCATGATGATAATCTTACTTTCTGACATGCTGCTCTCAGAAAACTGTTGAATTGATATAGCCTGAGGATTTGCTCTCGAAATTGTTAAAAAAGATTACCCTTTAGATTGATGTATTCTGATGGTTCTGGGAGCATGTTGCATTAGGAAAGTTTTGAAATTAGAATTGGTATATTCTAGGTAAAAAGGGGGCATATTGCTCCAAGAATTTAGGAATTCTATTGTTAATTTGGTGTCTTCTGATGAGTGCCAGAACAGGATAGGCCTATATATGGTCCAGGAAATTTTTTTAATTCTATCTCTAGATTGGTGAGTTCTGTGAAGCCTTTATGAACATATTGTTCCAGGAAAACTTTAAAATTCCGGCTCTAGTGAGTCTAGATGAGTATATTTTGAAGGATTTGTGGACATATTGCACCAACAAATCTCTAGATCTCTAAGAAAATGTATTAAATCTCTAGATTGGTAAATTTTGAGGAGTTCAGGGATAAAGTAAATTGCTCCAAGAAAACCTAGAAAAATTTAAAGACTGCTCAAAAGAAGCAAGGAATTCTACTTTCAGATTGGTGCATTCTGTGGGCATCTTGCTGTGGCATAACTTTAGAATTCTACCAGAAGATAATTGCTCTATTTTTCTGTTGTTAGTTGATAGGCTGTAGCCTATACTTATAGTAGGAGCATGTATTATATTGATGAAAATTTTGCTTTGAGAACACTTGGAGAGGAAGGCTATTGAAATGCCTTAAACTTTGGTTCTAATTGGAATATTTACAAAATTCTTTCAGATTTAGAAAGCCCAGACTATCCCTAATGTCCCTGTCGCATTTTCCAAGGCTCCTGTCGCACATTTTTTGCGACATTGCGACAGTTGCCCAGCCCTGCTCTTGGACAAATTGACTAGTTCTAAGAAAATAATTTTCTGAACATTTTCTTTAAACTAGTCATTTGTCCGTCAGACAAAATGATTTATCTCATTTTCTTGGAATGGGCAAATATACTTTTGGCTGCACAATGCAAATATACACATTATGTCTTACAGCGGTGGTCGGACTTCTCCTGCACGGCTGTCTATATGGCGTCAACAGTACTGAGGCTTTACAGTTGGCCTATGAGCTCGGCTACGAGTTTGAGGCTGACAGGGAGGTGGCAGTGGTGACCATGTTCAGGACCATTCTGGATAACCGTGAGCAGTACTGTGAATCTCCTACCACCACTACAGAGTCAGTCCCCCCTGCCTTCACCACAGCAGCAGCCACCAGCAGCAGGACCAGTGTTCTAGCACTGGTCCTGGTGGTCATCTATGGACTCTGTTCACGCCAGTTTGCTTAGATTTGGTATCATCATGCATCCTTAAGGTGCTTTGACATCCCATAGCAAAGTTTCCCTGTAACTCGGAGGACAGAAGATATTCTTCCCGACACTTGAAGTAACATGCAGTTATCATATAAGTTCTGGACTCGCATTACTTTTTAAAATCATATGTGTTACGAATAATGCCATTGGGTGTCTAGCTTCGACTAACGCCCCTGTTTTTATTACCTACGTAATTGTATGACTAGATATATATGCTTTTTATTTTATTTTGATTATCATGCGTTATGCCAAGTGCCTTGTTAACTATAGTTTTATGCTGAGCACTTGTATACTGTCTATATGTTACTATTATGTTGTCATATGTTTTTGTAAGCGTTGAAGAATTGATTTGACTGGAGACTGGAGTCTTTCATTTGATTCATAATGTTGCTATACTGGGTGAATTCGTTGTTTAGAATATATGAAACGATTATACCACCTACTCCAGGAGAATTATACCCTCATAAGATACTGCCATACTGCCACACTCACCCAACTACCAACATCATCTAATGTGTAATAACCACCTTATGATTAGGGGGAACTTTCTATACGCAATTTTGAAATATATGTTTATGTGATGTGATACCTAGTGTTTGTGACTCGATACTTATATCATCGCATGGTGTGTCATTGCAAATGCATTCTACATCGTGCTATTGTAGCTAAAGAATATGCCTTAACAATGTGCTTAAAGGCCCAGCGCCCCTATATATAGAGCTGAGTACCTGTCCCGACTGCACTCTGACTGTTACTGGACGTGCAGTAAGAGCTGCGGGTTTAAGCTTCATTCTGAAACCAGAAGTGATCTCGTTAGTCTAACGCAATGCAGGAGCTATCTTATCCATCTGTTATATCAACCTGCGATACTTTACTGGGGGTACCCAACCTGCAGAACAAAGTTGTGGCACCCATAATGAAGCATTTGGGGTTCTACAATTTATTTGTGTGATTCCGAGGTGAAATAGACTTCGATGTGACTAATAATCCTAATTCATGAATATGTATATAATTATGTTGGTAAATGTGACCCCGGTTTAGGAATGATTACGAAAACCTACCCATGCTGGGGCTATAGAACAAGATCAACTGTCGCAAAGGAGTCCCGCAATCTATGAAGTTGGATAATAGGAAGAGTCCATTATACAGAGGGGGCTCTCTTTGGAGCCAACTTAAGACTGAATACAGGCTAAATACTCCTCATTCTACATGATCAATTGGTTTCCCAAATTATCATACAGTAATACATACCTGATAGTTTTGATCAGTATTCATTTATATAGAATGATAATTGAACATAATTACTAGTATTACATTTATATTTGTGTATAGTTATAATAATATTGTATTTGTATCTATGCTTTGTCATTTGGCCACCGACTAGCAGACCCTTTTTATACATGGCGTTAACTGTCCCTTCGGGTACAATTTAACTCGGCCAATAATTGGAATCTGAAACTGTACATAAGCACGGTCAGGTGCTACTCAATGGAATCAGCGGGAACGAACCATAGAACCTTGGATTCACATTTTTATTAATGTAACTGTACTTTTCGAACATGACCTAGTAAAATAAAATACGTTCATGAACACAAATGTGTTCTTCTTGCCTCATCTCTCCATTACAAGGGGCGGATGTTAGTAAGCTAAACTTCAACTGATTGACACATAAGACTCATAGGAACACGCTGTAAAGTACTGGGCACTGCATCTTGCAATGCAGGATGCCATATTAATGTCATAAATGCAAGTACTCATATATTTTGTGTTAATGTTATAGTCTGACCTAATATTTGCAGCGAAATAATGCCGATTTATACCAAATCGACAAACACTCTAATTAGTTCACACACTTAATTACTGAGATCACAACAAGAAAGATTTGGTGAGCTGGTGATAAAATCGCAATTGGTTGAGCATTTGAACTAATGATTCGATTGAATAAAAAATGAATTAAAATAAAAAGCTGATTTATGTCGTCCGGTTTCTGGTACAGTGCAGCAGTACTTTCACCTGCCAAGGACACCATTGCCAAAAGGGACAGCAAAATTATCTAAATAATTTACGTCAATTGTCATCATTATATGATAACTCTTCAGACAGTCCTACAAAAAGTCCCCTTTTCAACATACTAGTAACTATGCAAACACACCCTTATTATACGCAGAGCTGGTCTGGAGGTATGTGGCATGAAATGAGGCCACCTCATTTTGATAACTTGGATGATGGGCTTAGAAAATTTACTTTCAACTGTCCGTGTCACAATTAGGCCTCACAAGTACCGTATTCGACCTAATAAGCGCCCTCCCCCTAATAAGCGCCCCCCCCCCCCCTTTTTTTCAGATTTTTTCAAGATGTTTGTCCGATTTTGTTACTGTTTTTTACATCGTGTGTCATGAAACACTTCACACCTGTCCAGGTGTTAAGGCCAAGCCAGGTGTGAAGGCATAGGGGTGAGTAGAAGCACTGTAGAGCCTACTGAGGTGGTCAAGTAGTCTGTATAATACAGCAATAGGGGGCGCTTATTAGAATGGATATTTGGGGCTGATTTTTCAACTCAAAATAATTTTTTAAGCGCCCAGGGCGCTTATTACGTCGAATACGGTAATATGATTTGAGTAACACTGTAGACATCTACTGTACATTCTCGTGTATTAGCCCAACTCGCGTATAAGCCGCACCCCTATGTTCAACAAATTATATAAGCCGTAGAGGGGGTCTGAAAATTGCTTATTTGGTACTTTAAAATATACTCATAAAACTATAGTATAATCTGCAACCAATATATAGGCATATTTGGTATCAAAAGAAAGCGGAGTCTGACTCGTGTCCAAGCTGCGGCTTCTATGCGAGAATTTCCGGTACATATGTATTTACAGTTATTGGCTCTCTCTGCATTTTCCATTTGGTCTAGTAGTGAAACGTTTATATCTACAGAAATCACACTTCGAGTTAAGATGATGCTTATCTTATTGGGACAATTGGGACGATGTTTCAACTATGTCTTCAGCCTTGCTGCTATTAAGAAAAAGTTATGCAAACACAAATTTTCCCATATTCAGTATTGCTACTCTTCCGTTGGGGCCAAAGGTTAGTAGAATTCATTCCTTTTTCTGAAGATGTACTCCACCAATGAAATCGATGTATACGCCGTCGTATAAAGGGCTGATTCAAGATCACTTCTCGGTTAAAAGCATGTGAAGTGATTCCATTTTAAATGAATCCATTGCGACGGATTTAGAAGGTAAAATACATATTGCAAAATTGAAGAGATTAGAAATATCTTAACTTGATCTAAACGCTCAAATATCCTCTCTTATGACAGTTGGGCATGTCACCAAGGGCCCCACATGTCATATCTAAGGCTGCAGCATGTAGGCCGAAGTATAAGTTTACGGCGTTAACCAGGTAATAAACTGTAATACACTGTACTATGTGTGAGGTCAGTGGTCTTTTCAACCAGTTCAGTCAACCATATCCACACTCCAATTCTTGCACCGTCCTTTAATACATAGGACATGTAGCCACCAAACTATGGGGATCCTCGGCAGTTTTATCACAGGACAATCTATTATATTAACATAAAGAGCAACGGAAAAGACAGACTATTGTGCATATACTAGTAATTACTAGTGTTTCAATATGTATTCTTGCATCATACCTATGTTAGTATGTATAGAATCCTAAGTTCCTTGATATGCTATAAATGATTGACTCTGCTACACCTAATCATCTTCGGTCACTCGGTAGATCCTATAATTATAGTCACATCGCTTTAAGTAAGAACACATTTACACTTGTTTTCACGTGAGAGCTAATTAAGAGAACATAATTATGTATGGATAAACCAGATTACAGCTGTTTAAATAAAAATAAGACCACGATGGTAGACCTAGAATCATGCGGATCCTTAGAATGGAGAAATACAACACTGGAGCTCTGAGCCGTCAATGATGTATGATATCTCTTTATATTAACACGTAGGAACTTATCTATTATGGCTTCTTACAGCATGAAAGCACCACGGCTATATACACATTGGTGATATACATAATACCCTTATATACAATACATTAGTAACATATGGCAGGTTAGCCTCCTGGTGGAGGATTGGCTAACTACACCAGGTCATTACTCTATTGGCAGCTACTAGAGAGACCACAGGGATATATACAGGGGCCACTAGAGACACTGGTGAAGATGGCAGTCCATGGAAATCTGAAATGATAGAACCATTTTGGTATATTCATTTCCTGTTCTATATCTAAAACAGAGCGTACAGAACGTATGTCATTACTGATTAGAAGAATTTCTTTTAGCAGTTAATGACGACAATACATATTCATGGATTTCTTTCATCATAATACCCCAGATATGTGATACCTGCCAACCTGGTTGACAAAATGCAAGGAAATCTTAAAATCTGGATAAAAATCTTTGCCGGAAATTAACATAAGTTCAAGACAAAAAGGTCTGCGAAAAAAGCGATGAATTTGAATAAAATGAACTCCAACAGTTTTAATTTTCACAGTTGACTTAAAAGCGAATAACTATATTAATTATTCCTACCTTTTCGTAGCTGGTCCTCGCAGATGGTTCCCTGTTTGTAGAATATTTGTACAGCCCTGGTTATGAGAGAACCCTCTGGCTGGTTGCCCTCCACCAGTCGGTCATACACACGTGCTAATGTCTCATAGGCCAGTTGTTGGGCACTGTGGTACGTTGTCGAGTCACTGGCTGAACCTGACAAGGAATCTGTAAAATTAAAATGATTATCTATTAAAACTGAGATAATCCTTGGGTTCTTACACGATCTTTTCGCGATGGTTTAGCAGAAACAAATGACATTTTATTGTAAATTATCTGAATAATTGGCAGACCACATCAATAATAGCATATCGAGCCTTTCTCGTATATCTTGACAGTAAAAGTCGGAGTCAGTATAATATATTTATTTATCATGTTACCATTACATATAATATATCACCTATGTCTTCCTATGTGGTAACGCACCTATTAGCAGGGTGTAGGATATGAGGTGGTATGGTGCCGGTATGTACTTGTAGTGTATCACGGCCTCTAACGGCCCAGCCCTCTGTGTTAAGGTACCTGTGGAACAAGTAGAGAAGACATTATCACATCAGTTGATACTTTATTTGTCAATTAATGGTGGGGTATGGAAGGGGGAGGGGGACTTGACAACGTTGTCTTTATTGTGTAAATGGACGATGAGGACACTTTTTTCTCTTTGCATGTATTAATTGTTTGATTGATACTCTCCCTTTACATCTGGTGTAACACACAGGGAACTACAGTTTCAGAAATTTGTTTTTACTGGTTTCCTCAAAAATGCATCTTTTTAGCGTAGCGGAAAAGAAACAACAACAAAAAACACCCCAAAAAACATGTACCGGTAGATGCATTTATCAGATAAACACTAGGATTCAACGCCAGGAGACATGAGACATGCTGCCTACCTGAGAGCACCCCCTCACAGCTGGCCGTGTACACCTGCCACTCCACCAGGGCCTGTTTGGGTAGTGTTGGCACCACCACATACTCCATGCTGGGCAGCGGACCGCACCGCTCTATGTCGTCGTCTTCATCCTTATCTTCTAACAACTGCTACAGGTGATGGTATATTATCATATGTAATCACAAATCATAATGACCCACATGTGGGATCAGCAATCAAAACGCATGTTATCACCAATTACATCATACAATCATATTACGGATATCTGAATTGGAGTGCTCAGTAAGCTTTTCTTTACACAGTACGGGTAATGCATTGGGACGAAGTATCTTTTATCATTATCATGGGTAATTATTATTAAATAGATATTGATAAATCATTATTTTATGCATAGGGCCCGATCGCCTGTATGATATGCACATGGACGCACGTGCAACAGAGCCAAGTCAAATTTTAAAAAGAATTAAATTTTCTTTCCGACATTTCTCTTGATAATTTTACCTTTATTGCGGCCTGGTATTCTGCCCTGGCGATAGGCGCGTTGTCTGGGTGTGTGACGTAGCAGACCCCCACTAGGACATGGTGGAGTCTGGCGGCGGGGCAGAGGGATGTCAGAACGCGGCCCACGTGCCGCAGAGACAGGCGGCACTGGGCACCCACCCCCGGCACCAGGTCCAGGGTAGCCGGCACCATGCCGATCTGACCGGCCACGTACATCGTGTCTCCAAGCTGGTAACGATAACGGTGTGTAAAGGTGGGAATCTCAGAATTATATTCTTCTGCTCTTGTGAAAAAAATCATCAAACTATTATGGTAAATTTAAAAAAATCTTGTTCTTAAAAATATCGACACCTCATAAGATCGGCGATCCCATATTGAAATCTTAATGACGATCATTTGATACAGAAATGATATGTCCTAGAGATGCTATTTGTATGGATCGTCCACCATATTTTTTTATGGGTTAAGTTTTACCATTGGGGTTTATCTCTTTCAGACCATGAATGTTAGAGTGGTTTTCTAAAGTATGTATTTGTCTACAAACTAGAAAAACAGAAATGATAATACCACAAGGTATCACTTGAAATTTTCGAGTACCAGCATCGAGTGGGAGTTGTGCTTTCTCCGGAGCTTTCCCTGACTAACCATTTAAAGAAAAAACATCAAATCGTAGGGAATCAGCATTTTCCATCTATTTGATAACGCTGCCCACCTACCCTAACTGCCTGACTGTAAGGCCCAATGTTGGCAGGCGCCCAGTGGGACAGTCCCTGGACGTGCATGGTGCGCCGACACAACTCCTCCACATCGCCGCCTGGTGGTCTGTAGCCGTAACATGCCAGCCGCACACCCACATTGGCTGGTAGAGGCACCTCCAGACACAACCTTGAATCAAATTTGAATTGAGTAACTTTTTATTGCTGAGAAATCATCTGAATGGTCTTTCTTGTTACAAGCAAGTCGGGTGACCAAACCCTCGTGTACATTCGCAACACCACATGTGTGTCAGTCTGTCAGAAAATGGGGTAGTACAGTGAAACCTCGTTATAAGGAGGACTGATTAAAGGGACTTCTTAATGCATTAAAGGAACACGTTTCCATTGCCAAAATTGCCCGTTCTCTCTATGCTTAGTACATGTATTGGTTATAAGGAACATCGCTTATTTGCCTTGCCAAAAGGTTATACTTATAACGAGATACCACTGTATCTGGAGGCATTGGTAATAGAATTGCAGAATGCCACTTTAGACCTCGAGAAATGTAGACATTACTGATACCATAGACATATAATCACACTAGTATATTATTCATGCCTATGCTTATGTACTCATATGAATATCCATATTCTTCTTACGAATCCTATACATGGTCTACGGTATTGCTTATAAGGAGCAAATTTGCCTTACCAAAATGCCCTCCTTATAACGAGGTTATATGAGGTGTGTTACCTGGCTGGAGGGTTGAGGGTGAAGTAGCCCTTGTAGACGTGGTTGATGTGGGCGAACTCAGCCATGTTCCTGACGTAGAGCTGCATCAGGACCACATCCTTCATGTCCAGGCCTCGTGAACAGATGTGCTCTAAAGGTAATACACCGGCACATATTAACCCTTTACCGGCCGCATAGTGATTTAAACTTGAAGCATTATGCCAATTTATCGTCATTTCGGCGAGTAACGTACTCACCAGTGGTGCATTCATACATCTTACTGACCATTCAGGGGTGTATACATCAACCCGCAGGGTTAGCATGCTGCATGAATCCAGGTGTCGCGAGGTGCCCATCACGACCATGGATATATACTGCACCAAAGCATTATGCAGTCCCTAAAGGGTTAAATACAGGTAGGTAACTGTCATTTCCAAATAATTATAGACTACTTTTAATATCAATTGATCAATTCTCCACTGGGAACCAAATCACAGTTGGGTACATAGTGAACAGAAGAGGCCCACGTGCATGAGGACTACCTATATTAGAAGATCCGTACTTGCAGGTTTTCGATTATGTCTTCCCACATGCTGTGTGTGACCCTTACCTTTGAGTGCGTCCATGGCCGCTGTGGTCATGGCTTCTACTGACTGTCCCTCGGTCACCCATCCCATCACCCCCGTCACCCAGAAGTGACCGGACGCCGCACAGTGAACGCGCACATATGAATCTGGAATCAGAGAAACAAGCACACAATTCATTAACAGTATCTCTATATGTGATACATGAAGTTGTCTACAAGACGTCAAATTGACGTTTGAAAGTAATAGTGTAATACATGTATCTATTTGAGTGGTTGCAGGTATCTAGACATTCTATAACGTTTATTTCCACGTAGTGAGCAGCTCAAAGACTTTATAATGATCCATGGATATAAAAATCAAACACTAGCTTTTCTGCCAATTCTTTCAACGAGGTTTGAAACCCGCCTCCACAGCCGTAATATTATACGGTTTACTAACTTATGCTCAGTGTTAATGTTTTCATGAAAAAAACTATCAGGCTACCTGGTTGGGAAGTAAGTTGGTCTGGGGGTTTGTCCTCAGAGGGTTTGTGTGTTTGAGAGCAGGTGGTCTGTTCAGGAGGCACATCAGCGAGCAGCTCGTGCACCATGTCAACGCTTCTCATGATCGGCAACTGCTGCAACCCGCCATCTTGTAAAGGCTGCAAGTTATAGAGTTGTGAGCAATAATGGGGTCGTTATGCAACTGAATGTAGGAAACAATGATGTGAGCAAGCAACTCGTGTAAATTATAAGCAAAAAATATAATGCTGGAATACCAACGCAAGAGTGGTAAATATTGTTCTCGCCCTGCAAATTCAAAGTTTGCTTTGGTCCTCATATATGGCATCGCATGATGTCGCATGCCCAACCTAGGATTTGGGCCATCTGATTAAATTACCTCAATTAGATCGCATATACGTAGGAAAGAGACGTTTGAATTGGGCTCAACTATGCGGTTTTTTCTTTATTGTTTGAACTATAAAACTTCCTGGTAATTATCTTTGATAAGTGCGCACCCCTTCTCTCTCTTAATCGTCATTTAATTCAGCTCTGTACATGAGGGGCTAATAAACCAAGGTCGTAACAACCTCCCATGCAAGAACCTCTCCAAAATATTCATAATGAGTCACCTTGACATGTTAGAATTACACAACACTACAACGTATGTTATTGTTGTTGGTTAATTTTTATTGGCATTAATTTCGTAGACTACAGAGGACGATTTTCAAATAAATGCCAACGTAATAAAACACTGAACGAACATATAAGAAAATAAGAGAATAAAATACTAATCGTCTGCATGCTATGAATCATGTATGAGTCAATGTGTGGGTAGTGTTAGAAGGGTTGCCCTGGGAGGGCAGGGACGATGTCAGTGGGTGGGGGGGGGGGGGGTGAACTAGCGGTCGGCCCACTAACCCTGTCCCATGTTCTATATTGTTATACCCATGTCGATCAAGTCACATTAAGCTAAAATACATGTGTGGTCTGCAGAGGCGGCCTGCTGCTGGGAACATACTGGACCCTGTGCCCCCACTTACCCCCTGCTGCCCCATCCTCTCAGCACAAAGGGCTATACTTTGATTTCCACATTGGCAACTTATTGGTCTCATGAAATCACAGCACTTTGGTTCAAGTCCACAGAAAGACGCCTGGGAATTACCGACCAGCTAAGGGACACAGTGGGACTAGGATATATCTTGTATTTGTGCGCTTGAATAGGCGGAACAAAGGGATTTGTGATTTATTCAGAAACGGATCAGAGGAGACTGTGGAGGCTACGTTGCCTTAGTGCCTACGGATATTTACGAAGTTTTTTTTGCATCTACTACAACGCATTTAGTAAGAGAACCATTAAGTTTGGCGTTATATATTAACTTATTGTAAGTAACGTCTGCTGGCCTACACCATACCTTATCATCAGAAAGCTAGACATATTCTGTGATTTCTAACCTTTATATCATTTTTAAAGCGACTTGTTTTTTAAATCAGATCTAAAGTGCTCTCAAGTATCTGTAAGCTGTACCTGTACCTATTATTTAAGTACATGTATATTGCTTATTTCCTGACAGCCGATCATAAAAGGGACTCTATTGAACATTGATAAGCATTTTGGTCCGTCCGTTTCAATAGGCCCTTTGAAGGTATGGATACAATAGAGGAGTCTATATGACAGTAGATATGTACTCCATGGCTCCCAGTCATATGACGTCTTCGATATATCATATAGTAATTGAGTTTGTACATTTTAGTCAGTGGGTAATATTACAACTATTTATATCTCACCATTAAAGAGACCAAGGTCACAGCCACCATGGTTTGTGCCAGTCTCTTCTCATGTGGCGAACACATGAAAAAAAACACGACACCACTGCAGTCAGCGCTCTGTGCTCATGCATTTAACCCTTTAAAGACGGCATTTCGCGAAAAGGCGACATTTGTCATGATACAGGCCCGGCAACTAATGGTGCTGCATTGTTGCATCATGTGGGCCCTTCAAAAGTGTATCAACCCTGTAGGGTCGGCATGGTGCTTAAATGCAGCTCTGGCGAGTTACTCGCGAGGGCTGCATTCATACGTCCTGTAATGATACATTAATGCATACTAACGTCCTTAAAGGGTTAACATAGTCTTGTACGGTAATACGTAAACAGCTCTATGTGCCTGTATAGAGGAGGTATAGTGGAGCATAATCACGCTGTAGTATCAAAAAGGACATTTCAAGTCATCGTTAACCTTTTAAGTCTTTTTAAATGGCCTTTGATACTTCAATGTTAAACTTGTGTCCTGTTTTGCTATTAGAATGGCGTTCAGGGTATGCGTATTAAATTATCGTTTGTATTTATTAAGTACTTTTCCTCATGGATTATGGATGTATATACGCGCAATTTGCATGAAGCCTAACCTTTTTATTTTTCTGAAAACTATGATAAAAAATACAAACAACATTCCAGTGAACTCAGGCTACACGTTTCCATGGGAACTAGGACCATGACATTTAAAACTATCTGGGTATCAAATGCTAAAATAACATGTGGCCTTTAATATCGACAAATTATGGTTACGCTTGTGAATTTGAATCAATGCGTGGTAAGATAGTACCTCGAGAACAACTAGCCATTTGACAAAATCTGATGACATATATCTCACAAACTCAATAGACAGACTCAAAATGCGACATGCTCTGCAAAAAGGGACTTTAGTGCAGGGTGCATTAAGATCCCTTTTCCCAGTATATATTACAGATATGATTATCTTGTGACTACCTCTACGTGACGATAGCTTCAGATAAGGCTGATAACCTGGATGTAGATCTTAGCTGATCTCCCATAGACTACAACAGCCACTTTGAATCTGCCTGCTCCCATGTGGTCCGGCTTATTGACTTTCTGACCTTATGTAGTTAGCTGTCTGAAAATAGACCTGGCCTCGCCTCACTTATTAGTTTCATTCTCTTTCGGCTGCAAGGCTGAGCGCTTGGTAGGTAGACCTTCAAGTTTACTGCGTATATTTATACAAGCTATAGACTTATAAGCTTCTTTCTTTTTTTATATAATGTACTCATTCGATACCAATGACTTTTGATATAGTGCATCCCATGTCTATGAACAGTGTTTATTGTAAAGTATCACGATTCACTACTAGTGTGTTGCAATATGGAATAGCACATTCATTGTTGCCATACTATTGGTATTTACCATAGACTATAGTGGACTGGATCGGAAAGCACATTTCTTGAGGGAACAGGCTTCAAAATCGGGGATGGCAGTACATGTACATGGCGTTATAAAGGGGGCTGATTCATTAACACTCTACCCCCACAATGGTGTATTTGTATGTCTTGAGAAACAGTTATAACGTGTTGGGTATCTAAATCAGTATAATGCAATATAAATGACCAGATTAAAAAAAGGACCACAGCATACATGGTCAGTACCCAGAAGAGCTGTGTTCACAGAGGCGTATTGGGGGTCGAGGCCCAGGGGGGTCGCACTGGAACTAGTTTTAAGCATCGGCTGAAAAGCATGATGATGCATTAACACAATTATAGAAAAGTAATGTTTGAGCCCCATGTAATTCTGATTGGGGGTCCAGGCCCCTCGACCGCACGTTTTCGTATGTGGGAAAAGCAAGGTTTGGGAATTGTGTGTGTTCTTTTTTTAGAGTCATGTCAAGTTTTTTTTTTTTTTTTTTTTTTTTGTTTTTTTTTTGGGGGGGGGGGGGGCTATACATATTAAAACCCAGAACCTCCCCATTTTCTTGCGCCACTGGTTCACGACTTTGTACTTTTTCCCCTACAGGTAGAGTGCCACCCCCTTACATCGTCCCTCCCCCTGTACACCCCGTGTGTAGCATGGTTGCCGTGCGGTGTGTGGCGCTGTGGGCCGGGTGCCTGCTGGCCCTGTGTACCCCGGGGTGGGCCGTGCCCCGCCCCTGCTGCCTGCCCCCTGTATGGGAGGGCCAGCTCTCCTCCATGATGGGGCAGGTCAAGAACGGCCAGGCCAACAGCTACATGAGTGCAGGCTCCATCCACGTGGACATGGACAACAAGAGGTGAGGGCCACATAATCTTGTAATGTATATATTTTGTTTATTCAGACATTGATCATCTACATGATATCACACCAATATATAGTACACCACCCCTCTTCCTAGATACATGATATCATTGGTCAATACAGCAAAATTAAGGAAGAGATGATTAGAATGATTATAGGGATATATAGATTGCCTTTTAAGCAAGACGATAGTATCACTAGTGATAAAGTATACACCATAGAACAACCTCCTGTACGTATTCGTGGTTAACCATTATAATTATATTTATGCACACAGGTTTGCCTCCTATCAAATGGTTGAGGCGCAGGGCCGTCAAGTTAACGTAACAGTGGTGGAGTTGGTAGGACAGAATATTATGTATATCATTGTACCAGCCATTAAATCCTGCCTGAGGCAGCCTGCGGGGGCCATTAACAACTGTATCCCGAACAACGCGCAGTACATTGGCCCTCAGGTGTTAGGCGGAGCAGGTCAGAGCAGCTCGCTAGCCATCAACGAATGGGGCGTACATGCAACGACTGGAATGGATGTGCACGCTCGCACGCTGGTGACCCAAGACAAGTGCATCCCTGTGTTCCAGAGTATATATGGGGATGTGAGCAGTACACAAGTGATGCGTTCCGACAACTTTTATGATACCCATGAAGGAATTAGCGACAAGAGTGTTTTTGACATACCGGACTATTGTAAGAACAGCCCGTTGGTGCTGATGGATCGTAATGTGTTGTCACTCATCTCGCATCATCGTGCAAGGAGAGCGGTCTTTAAGTGATCCTTTATTTCAGTTGTCGGGAATCGATTATACCAAAAGTGCAAATGATACTAAAAATGTCCACTAACCTATTAACCCAATAGCCCATAACACCCCCTGGTGGTTGGAGCTCAGAAAGCCCGCTCAAACCCACGGATTAATTGGCTGGATGAAGTTTCGTCTATGTTATTATTTTCCTCATTATTCAGGTATAATTTGGAGCAAGCCTAATCAGAAATATTGGCTACAGAGAATGGTTAGGTGGGCTGTGAGCTGTACACTAATCCCACCAGGGGGCACATTAGGGGTGTAAAAGACCAGAAACCAGAGGGAGCTCTAGAAACCTGCTACAGTAATGCAATTATTAACATTTTTGTTCAATCATTAACAAGAATACCGCAAAACCTCACGTATAAGCCGCACCCCGACTTTAGGGCGATCCTATAAGCCGCACCCCCGATCTGATTATGGCGACTTTTGTACTGCATTAAAATACTTGCGTATAAGCCGCACCCCAACTCTGTTTCAATCCTATAAGCCGCACTGGTGATCTGACTCGCGTATTAGCCGCGGCTTGTACCTGAGGTTTTACGGTACGTTGATTGTACCAAATAGTTTAAGGTTAGTCACTTTCAGGGATGTACGTCGAGCTACTTTGGCTTCCTTTGGGGCCCTTTACTTTCAAAGAGACAATGCTAATCTATGGTTGATCACCAAAAGTGGACCCTCTTAGTATAATTTGCTTTTTGATAATTCGACAAAATAAAAGAGACCTGATTCAGATCCCTACATAAATACTATTAGGGGTACTGTCGGCAGAAGGGCAATGCGCCCAAGTTAGGTTTTGGCCATTATATGGTCAATTAGATCTAATAAACACTTTAAACAAAAATAGAAGGTACGGGGATTTGATTTTCAAAATATAAAGCTGGTTTCTGTAATTAACTAGTAGCAACTTTTCTTTTTAAGTATCACCCCCCCTTTTAACAAATGATTGAAATTGATAACCTATTGCACACTATAAAACAAAAATGATTCATTGTATGCCAAACATTCAAATAGATGCTATCATTCTTCTGGGATGTGTTAGAGATTCGATGTATCCGGATACAGTATGTTTTTGATATAACATAATTACGATATGTGATGCTCCAACTACTCTTAAAGCGAACATTAAATAGGCTCATGTCACCAAAATGTTTAGTTGTAGAATTATTCCTTTAAGGTTATCAACATTTCCGTGATATGTACAATTAGCTCTCTGTAATATTTAACACGTTGAATTTTTATTCTATGGTAGGACTCAAAAACATATGTAAATAGTGAACACTTGACGTTGTACAAAAATTGCACATGAATGTTATTTGTGATATATGGAGACAGCATTGTTATAAAGAATTAACCCATGATATGGTAGTTCCTATTAATTAAGTTGGTATTTATATAATTTTGTGTTTAGGAAGATATGAGTGTGACCAATAATGTATTTGCATAAATATCATGTAAAGCACCAAGTTCTCATTCTAACGTAGTCTGTGAAAATCCTCTTTATTAGGTGTTGTTGCCTGGTTCGTTCATTTGGGGTTAAATATAATATGGTTGAAACATATTTCATATGTATACACGGACAGACAAAGATGACCCCACAATGATTGATATTATTAAATACCCTTACCTGTTTCTCTTCAAGATGGGCATCTAACAGATTCAAATAGCCAACTGGGGCGATGGGGTCATCCGAGTGCATTACAAGTTCTTGTTTGTCACTGTAAATAGAAAGATAAATAAAACTGCAATAAATCCATTTCTTTGTCTGAGTCTTTGTGTGGCTGATATATGCTATATGCTAAGTACAAAAAGGATCTGAATGTTCGTGTATTAAAAACTTATAGAAATACTACATTATTATACAGCGTTATATATGCCCTAGAAGTTTGAATTGAGTTAGACATTTGTAATGGCTCAATACATCTACATTTGCATTCGCTCCAATAAACCCAGAACGGGCCTGGTAAGTCTTCAGAGTAAACCATTCCGTCACTAGAGGTTTATTATTTCTTTGTAAGTTTTTGTCGTTTTTGTTTGTTAATGTAAGGAAACCACGAGCCCACCCAGTGTGAAGTTATATTCACTTTAATAGTGAAAAATATACAGCAGTCCAACATTATAGCACTCCAATGCACTATATGGATATATATCTAAAACTGGACATCGACATCCTTCTAACAGAAAGCTATATTTAGTAGAAGTAGAAATCCATGAATATTTATATGAAGGAGAACACCATGTTCATGCCTATGAATATGTCTGTGTGTATGTTCATTTCAAAATTCAAGATTGCAACCATTCATTGAATGCCACCATGCTTTCAATGTAATCTCGAATTGCAGTTGCAGTAATTTGATACTAATAAAAAAAAATCTATTCTATTTTTCTTTCATGAACAGTTGGCATCCCATAGGTTTAGGATGGCCACCATTCATTGAATGCCACAATGCTTTAAATTCAATCTTGAACTGTTAAAAAAATCCAATTTAGTTGTTTTTTTTCATGAAGAGTTGGCACCCCATATGTTCAAGATGGCCACCAGTCATTGAATGCCATAGTGCTTAAATGCAATCTTGAATTGCAGTTGAATTAAT
This sequence comes from Harmothoe impar, assembly GCA_947462335.1. NCBI lineage: Eukaryota > Metazoa > Annelida > Polychaeta > Phyllodocida > Polynoidae > Harmothoe > Harmothoe impar. The sequence goes on along the minus strand of OX381704.1, from coordinate 29,182,540 downwards.
TTGATTCTAAAAAAAACACTTTCTTTTTTTTCTTTCATGAACAGTTGGCACCCCATACATTCAAGGTGGTTACCAGTCATTACAAGCCACAATGCTTTAAGTGCAATCACGAATTGTAGTTGCATTGATCTGATACTAATAAAAAAAACTAATTCTAATCTATTTTTTAAATTCATGAACAGTTGGCACCCCATATATCTAAGATGTCTACCATTCATTGAATGCCCCGATGCTTGAAATGCAATCTCGAATTGTAGTTGCCTCAATTTAATGCTAATAAAAAACAAATTCTTATAGATTTTTCTTTCATGAATAGTTGGCACCCCATAAAGTGGCTACCATTCATATTAATGCAAATACAATGCTTTAAGTGCTATCACAAATTGAAGTTACATTAATCTGATACTAAAAAAAAAAAAAATTCTATTTGATTTTTCTTTCATGAACAGTTGGCACCCCATAAATTGAAAATGCACCCAGCACCCAGGTCAACAGCTGTATACGGACAAGTGTACCTCCCCTGCCTGTTCTCCTTCAATGCAGAGTGAAGAGGGTGGGAGGGGGTGACCATCAACAGTGCATAAACACTTTGATTGGATGACAATGCAGTTTTTATATTACAACCCTAAATTTGTGCAACGAAAATCATCAAGAAATACTAAGTATTTTTTCCAAAGAATAGCTTTTCTAGAATGGCTCGATACTCAGAAATCCTACTGCGAATAAAGAAAAGTCAAATTCTGATTCTAAACACCTGAAAAGTGAGAAATGCTGGCGTTCACGGTTTATGTAGGAAATGTACTAAAAACACCAAAAATATGCAACAAAACCCTAATTTTCTCAAAAACTGTTCAGTAGGATTTTTTCTAACTGAGGTTCCAGTGTTTTCTACCCTCATATTACACATTGGCATAGAAAATATATTGGCACCTAGTCAGGATTTTGCCCTAGAAGCAATCTGTGAGGCAAAAAACAGCCAAAATGAGCCACTGGTCTGAAGTATAAAACTGGGCATCGATCACTATAGAGCTACAAAGAGACAGAGAATCGATGTCCAGTAAAAACAGACTTACATGACTATGCGTTTTGTGAAAAGTGGACAGTCTAGTGTAAACGTCTCGTATTCACCACCCTCTCCACAAACATTCAGACCAAACTTCTTCTCCTGGAAAGATAACAATTGGTGGAAACGCACACTTACTGTATATTATCATCAAAGCACCATATTTAAGTTAAAATGTTAGTACATGAAGTTACAGTTAAATCAGTAGTTCCAAAAATGCCAATAGTTATTCCAAAAGATCTATTGATCTTAATAAGCTATGCTCTGGGAGGGGGAGGGGGCTACTTTTATCTAAATTTAGAAAGGAATATGGCTCAGATCTTATACGGTAAATCTATGCATCTTCATATATACATGTATATACACCATGATTTTTTATGAGCTATGATAGTCCACAACTACTGGTAAATATGTTAATGAGTGTTTATATGACTATTCAATGACAAAATATCATATTTAGGCGTATTAACTCACCATATTGGACATGTGAGGGTGTATCTGTGCTAGGGTGCGGCCCAGGTGTTTGTGAGGGTCCAGCCCCAGGGCGGCTACCTTAATGAGGATAGCCTCCACCCCTGCCGCCACCATCTCCGTCAGCAGCTCCGACTGGTCACGCCGCCACAGGTAAGCCAACGGGGTCAGCCCAAGCCGCATACACCTTTGGTAAAAGCAGAATTTATTCTTTACACATTTATTAATTTAAAGTAGAATCTCTATACTGGACTGGAATTATATGTGACTATACATGGGTACCTGAACTTCTGACTGTGTCGCTGTGTCGACTTTTAGAAAACTGCTGTGTCACCGTGTCGATTTTATCTAATACAAACTGTGTCAGTTTTTAACCCATGTATAGACACTTTTATATGGGAATGTATTCTTGTTTAACAGTTTATCAAGTGCTATCGAGGGAATATTAGCGGCCCTGTGGGAGGGGCGGGAGTCATGAGGAGAATACATGCTACATGTATAAGGTTTAACACAAATCAGAAAAACATGGCGATTCCCTAAAAGAACATTGAAGACCCCAATAGACGTTGGATAATTCCAGGCTATTTCTATGTACAGCGCAGCGGGTTGTTACGTAAGGTGTAATACAGCTTTCTTCAAAAGAAGGCATATCCTAAGGATGATATCACTCAAGACATACGTACACATTTTCCACTCTGACGCGTTGGTAGTCCGACAAGATAGCACCTACAGACACTGCATTCACACCCTCTTTTTCCTGTAAATAACCAAGTGAAGAAAGATAAAGAGCGTGTAATAGCTTCACAGCTGAAACCTGACGATATTCACCACTAGAAACGCACAACCAAAAAAGTATGTCTTGCGTGGACCTGTTAACCACACCTTTTTAATCACCAGTTTGATATATACCCCTATGCTACCGTAAATTCTCGTGTTTAAGCCGAACTCACGTATTAGCTACACCTCTAACTTTGGCAAATCCTCAGAGAGGGTCTGAAAATTGCTGATTTAGTACTATAGTGCACTCATAAAAACTCGCGTATAAGCCGCACCCCGACCTTATGGTTTAATCCTTTACAAACACCAAACCTCAATCAATAGATCTATAAACTTTCTTTATATTATTAGAAGGTGATCCTGCATTGTATTCCCCATATTAAAGCCATATCATGTCGATCAGCTCACCTTAACTTCCCTGAGCAGCTCATAGAGGTCCTCTACCTCGTCATGTTTGGTGATGGAGTAGTCAGCACCCTGCTCTACAGAGCCGCCCTCCAGGGTGCGGCGGTAGATGGGCAGTCCCATAGCCTCACCGTACAGGTCTATGAGGTGGTGCCCCACTGTCTGGAACATGTAACTGTCTACCTCATCTGAAATAGGCGACAAGAGATAATTGATTATTGCATGTATTTGAATTTAATTGAATTTTTTTAGGATAAAAAATGAACCAGATTAAAATACAATTAAACACAAAAATACAGACAGCGCATTATATTTTAGATTATACGCTCATAATAATATCATGTAGAGTACAACTTCCAAAGAATAGCAGTGAATTTGGATTTTTGAAGAAAAAAAATCCTTGTGATAGCACTGATGTAGTTTTTATAAATATCTTTGAAAAAAAGTGGAATACGTATTTGTAGATTTATAGCTCACCTTTATCTTTAGGACGGAGGTTGGCCAGAGCAACAATGGAGTGGCCTTCTGATACACATTGTATCATATTATAGCAGCTATCCTTTCCACCACTGAATTATAAAAAGAACACAACTTTCATCAAAAGAATATACAATGGTAGTTTAAATATATACAGGGGCTGGATATTCAGCAGATGAGCTAATTTTTGGGGGGTAGTGGGTGGGTGGGTGGGTAGGCATATGTCAAACCGAATTTCTGCTGGTTTATTTATACATGTATTATATTTGTTCTTGCACCAGGTAGTATAGGTCAACATGCCACGACCCTCTATTGAAGCCTGTACTTTTGTAGACCCCTTAGGCTTATGTACGATTATGCCTAATATCAATGTATCCGCACCTGTGTGATCTCTTTGACAGATGCCACGCCCCTTCCTGTATGTCAGCGTAGCCTACATACTTTATGGAAGCCTACCTAGGTGTGTAGACATTGAATTGACTGGTCGTTGAGTGGCTGGACATTGGGTGGCTGGTCGTTGGGCGTTGGGCATGTGGACGTTAAATTAGATAGACTCATAGAGAATTTATCCTGAGACCAACCCTTAAAGAGATTTTTTTTTAAATATAAATATTTAGGGTCTAATTTATAGGCCTACTTTATCTATATATGCAATTTTTAACAAACTACACATTTATTGTTCAATGCAGCTCATATGAGGAACTTTTATAAAGTCTCCAGTTGTAAATAATACACAAGTCTATATTTATTCATGAACCCTGAAAAAAGGCTCCCCACTTGACATATCTACTTGAAGTTGTTGGAATAAACCAGTCCTGATGAAGACCCGAAAGGGTTGAAACGTTGACCACTTATACACCAAATTGCTGTTCTGTATTTATTGAGTATCTACAAACACCCGAGGAGGGTTTTGGGTATATTGTTTATCATCTTACATAGACTCATAGAGTAAGGCGAATCGGTGAAAGTACCAGTGCTATAAAACATGTTATGACCTGCCTTTTGGATTGGATGTTGCATTCGGAAGAGACAGGCGTATGGCCAATATGGCAATATTCCGGAGGGCCTATATCATTCAATAATTGCTATAAATAATAAATGGAGTTAGAAATAGAATAAAAATTCCAAAGATGAAACGATCCTTGTCATGCTATCTAGCCAATGTTGAATGTATTTTAAAGTAACTTAACTTAATTTACTTTAGTCTAGAATACATTCACCATTGGAGATGTTCTCATTTTTATCCCCCCCCTGCCTATCCACCAGCCCTCGGGCGGGTGGGTGTCCTGGTGGCCATTCGTCATAGTAGGTACCGCGCATACGCGAGTCATAGTGGCAAAATCGCCGATCCTCAAAGAACAAATGTCAATCTTTACAAGCCTCCAGAGACCAGGAAAATTAATGTACAGAAATCTCAAACCCCTCAATAGAAAGATATGGATCTGCTCGTTTGAAATATCATTGGTATTAAGTAGGTTGTACTTGCTATGCATGTGCAAATGGGTCTTCACTGGGGGTCACTTTGGGTCAAATTACAGGTTTTGTCACCTGTTTTCCTGCAGCTGATTTGACTCTCTGTCATATAAACTGGATTTCCCATTGCACCATACATTGCACATGAAATATACCAGCACCATTGATTAGGATACACATCAGGCTTCACTGTGATCCCTGGGACGAACAAAAATTATTAAAAATTATTACATATGTAGCATTTAATAGAAAATATCAGGTTAAAAAACATATTATTATTGAAAAAAAATGTTCGTCCCGCCCCTCACACTGAAGTTTAAAATAGTTATTACAACCATGTGAAGAGAGCTAAGCAATCCTATGGATGGTGCAGTGGCAAAATTAAATCATAGTTATTTTTCTGTACAAATCCTATATAGCATACTGGTAAGCTTAAAAAAAATTAAGTTAATTTCCATAAAAAATTATTATGGTATTGATGGCGACATGTCATGGGTAGTATGTGTTTCAAATTACAAGAGGATTGGACTGCTAGTTAACAATCTATGGCACCATTTGCAGTATAGCATTTGTGACAAACATACATATTAGTGATCTTGCCATTTTTAAATGAATATGACTCAAAAGATACACATAGGAAATGATCTGAGAAAAATGATTCATGCTCTATGTAACATGTAGATACATTACATGTAATACCAAAGTCCTCAAGTATATACTACTTGAACTAGGTATGGGGTCAAAATGGCAGAAAGGCCATTTTCAGTGGTAAGGGATTGGTATTTCTGCCATGTTAGAGGGTACAATATTTCAATACAAATATGTCTGAACATATTCTGAAGATATTTATGCAATGTCCATATATAGTTGATTGGGAAATATCTTTTTTCAACTGCGAATTGTCATCAAAATAAGTGTAATATCACTCTGAAATTGGCCCATTGGCTATTGAAAATGAAAGATGCTAAATGGCTGAAACTTTTATTTTTGGAAAATTCATATAAAATTAAATACTGAATGGATCTTAACATAGTTACCATCATTCTTCAGCATTCTTTATAAGGTTCCTAACCAGTATAACAATTTTGTTCAGGGAAGGGTTTCTTCAAACTATCCGTGGTACCTAGTCATAGACATAGGAGTGTTGTACATGGGAACTTTTTCATTTGTATGCCAGGCTCCAGGTTATGTTATTAAGGGAGTGTTCATTTATTAGTTACAAGGGGGGGGGGCGTAAACATTTCTGATCCCTCTTGAGGGGGGGGGTGTGTAAAAGATTCTGACCCCTCTTGAGGGGGGGGGGGGGGCGTAAAAATGTAAGCCCCTTTTGAGCAAAAAAGCCTGCGCACTACTATAGTTATATAACGTTACACGCGCTCTCGCGGGGGTTGGGGGGGCGTTAATTGAGCTTTCAACCTCGGCGTCCGCCTCAGTTGAGCGTCGACCCATTACCTCACATAATAAATCACTACTGTACACTTACATGCACTGCTTTGCACCGGATTCTTTTGGTATTCTAATTCACTGATATGTCCTTCTATATTTCGCATCAAATAGAATACATTTCGCAAAGTGAAAAATGAACACCCTGGCAGAACCTCAAAGTGACGAGATTGTGGATTGGTACAAATGGCCTGCGAATCGCCACACAGCTAGGCCGGTACCAGAGGCATAGCCACACAGCTAGGGGGGCGTGAAAAAATTTCGCCCCTCCGCGCGAAATCTCACCACCCCCTCCCTGTAATTAATAAACGAACACTCCCTTTAATAGTGAGTCGGTCACGGACACTGAGTGACCCAGTGACTGACTGACGCCTGAGACTGAGCAAAGTGAGATGTAAAGATGTGAGACCCGTGAGACTGAGACTGAGACTGAGAGATCTCAGATTGATAAATCATGGAAATGCCCTTTTATCGCCCACAAACGACAACGACGGTGACTGATACTATCATAATCTGGAACAATCACGGTGAATAAACCTCACCTTATCAAAGCTACGACCTTAAGCTTCTTTGTTTGCATGTTGTCTGTATGTTGTTTTTCGTCTAAACATGTATAAGGGGAATTAGTTCCCAATACCGAGCACCGCGCGTGGTTGTTTACGTTTGGTGGCCGGAAGTTCAATAGCGGAAGTTGTCAAAGTCAGGCATGCCCGCTGGAGTCACTCCACGTCGCCATTCGAAAACCTTGTTTTGGTTTTGTTTAAACCCGTTTACAGGTAAATAACTGATATTTCTATAAAGTATTTCTTATCAAATGCCATCTTAAAGGTTTTATTGACAAGTTGATCATTTGAATTTTAACAGAAACGCCACTGTTTTTGAGAATTTAACTTGTTTACCTCACGTCAACCACACCTTCAATCACAGATCCAGAAGAGTGGTCAACAGTGACAACACTGTTTTAGACTGTTGTACTGTCACTTACACTGTACAGTGTGCAGTATAATTATACAGTGTCAGCTGATATTGTTTGGATTCGGGACTCAAAGGACTTGCCTTCCTATAAATCCTTACTCCATGACACCTTCCCAGGTCGGGGAAGGTAGAGACAGGGCTAGTCACTTAGTAGTGCTACTGAGACTTGAGTATTCTGACACCTCCTGCCGTCCTGGCCAATACACAAATTGCAAGAGACTCAGACTCAGTGACTCACTCAGAGACTGTGCTTCAGTAGATTATAGAGTCTATAAACCAATGCAGCAAGAAAGGGTGAAAGGTTGTTGATAACGTTTTTGAATATTTCTAGAGATTGGCTGCCAAAAAATAGATATAACCACAAGATCTTACATTCAAATATGAGCTACTTGAAAGATATTTCTCTCATGAATCTCCTGATAATGATATGAAGTGTTTGCAAATATAGTTATTACAGATAAATGTTATGAGGGTTCTGCTAAAACCAATGTAAGGCCACTCAAAAAAAAAAAATTGTTTCTCATCACCAAGCAATGAAAAATATGACGAGGGCGTTTTTTATTTGATTTTTTTTTTTTTTTTTACTCGGGGCAATTTACATAGGGAAATTTGGACATTTCGCGATCAATTTTCAAATTTTAGCAATTTAGAGTTTATTGATCAGCAAAAGTTGTAAGAATGCAAGTAACACCTAGCTAATTGCATTGCTGACAGCATAAGCTTTAATTTGATACCAAATTTGCCAATATTTTGGCAATTCTAACATATTTTTCATCAAAAATGTAAAAAAAAAAAAAAAAAGTTTTCCCCAAATCATGATTTTTATGATGCGCGCGGTGATGAGAAACAACTTTTTTTTTTTGAGTGGCCTAAACACAAGTCACCCTTTCATGATACGTGGGTCTGTAGTACAATGTAGTACCTAACCTAGACTATTGAAGTAGTGAAACTAGGGGCTAGTGACTTCCCTAGTCACCACCAGAGATGTCACTACCTACACACTGAGTTTCGTCGATATTAAATATCAACATAGTCTAGATACCGGGGTACCGTGGCGTATACAGTATTATACATGTACATGTATACTGTACTGTAGGTCTATACATCTATGACTATGCCTATGCCACTCAGGCTATGGTAAGGGAGTGTTCATTTATTAATTACAGGGGGTGGGTGAGATTTAGCGCAGAGGCGCAAACATTTTTTACGCCCCCCCCCCCCTCATGCCTTTCATGCCTCCCCTCGCTGAAATTTTTTTGCCCCCCCCCCTTTGAACTATAGTTACGCAAAGGCTTTTTTACTTAAAAGGGGCTGAATCTTTTACACCCCCCTCAAAAAAAAAAACTCAAGAGGGGTCAGAATTGTCAAACTGTATTTTATCGATGCATTTTAAATATTATCATTATTCGATGAGGGTTAGATCTGAATATACGATCATTCATAGTCCAATTTAGTACTTATCTTTAAAGTTAATGGCTCTCGCTAGGTTTGTTAATGTACAGCTAAATCATTTTTGATGCATATGTACGAGTCAAAGTCACAAAGTAAAAATATACAGGGCGTACGTAAACGTCTGCGACACGTGGTCGCTAAGACGACACCCCCAAAGGGCATTTCTCACCATAGCAACGCATAGAAAACATGTCCCGTTTTTTTTCGCCTTTAGACTTCTGTTCTCGTAAAGTAAGCACCACCGTAGCTGCATAAAAGATTTTCCCCTAAACTTCATCAGCTTCTTTCTACTCCTCAGACCTGCCCCATCTGTAGCTGCTGTCAAGCCTTGACGGCCAAACCCCATCATGTCTTCTTGGCTGTCGGGCTTGGCCAACAAGGCCGAGGACATGCTGAATAGTGTGGACAAGGCCGCCGCGACCACACTCCACAAGACACCCTCCAAAGCTGACGCGGAATGGAAACCCAAGACGACAGGAACCACGGTGACTTCACCCAACGCCTACTTGAGTCAGGTCAGCCGGACCGGCTCCCAGGTGAATGCCAGCACCGTCCGCACGACAAAGAGTGAGGGATCCGTTATGACCTCCTCCTCCAGTGTGCCCTCTAATCTGAACAAAATGAACGCTGACCAACCAGGTGCCATGAGCAAGTCGATGTATGCTCAGAGCAGCTCAAAGAAGAGAGACAGTGATGAGGAGCTGTTTGAGTTCCTCAACTCGCCTGACAGTAAGGACAATGGTGGTAATGGTGGCAGTGGGGCTGGCCTCCGGAGACCATCCGGCATGACACTGGACAATCTGACAAATGGTCACTCGAGGAAATCGAGCACCTCCTCAGTGGGTTCACATAGAAGTTCCAAGACACCAGAGGCTCCAGCTGTGATAACATTTTCTGAAGTTTCCGATTTAAAAGGTAGGGGCTGTTTAGTTTAACTTAGTTCAACTCAGCTTTTTACTTGTACCCTTAGTTTAGTTATCATGGTTTATAATGCATGCAGGTAAGGTCTGTAGTAAAGATTCCATCGCCAAAAGCGCGAACAAGTTCAACTTGACAGTAACATACCAGGTAATGTTACATGGACAATCAATAAATGTGATTTTGTAGACCTGTCGTCCATAACAGCGAAAGAATGGAAGACTGATACATTTCGAAAGCTTTTAATCCTTTTTGGGAGTTGAGAAATACATTTAAATACAGACATACTATGACGTACCCAAGTACAATATATGTATGATTGAGACTTTGACTATCAACATGTTAATCGAAATAAGCAATATGATGAAGAATCTGTATGCCATTCAGAAATTGTGGCAATTGTTTCATTGCTGACATGACTTCATTTCAGGGAGTAGTCCTAGTACGCCAGACCAATCAACGAGTGGATCTCCAGATGAAGGGCGAGCTTCCCCAAAAGCTACTCAAATTAATCAAGAAGAGAACACATCGTCGCAAAATAAATCGTCACTTGAATTAGAAAACCAACTGTTAAAGAACGAAATTAGTTCGTTGAATCAAGAAATGACCTCAGTCATTAGAAGAGCAAAGGAATCTCAAGAAGGTGAGTATGGAATACTCGGTACAAGCTCTTAAATAGTATCATATGCGCTACATGACATGGTGTATATATGGGTCGATGTGACCTGTGTAGAAGGCAAATGAAATGGTTTGTGTAAGATCTCACGACACAGGCCACATTTTGTGCAGGTTTTCGGCAACACTAGTTCTAATATTAATTGACTAGTTTATTTACGATGATTCATGTATAGAATATTTTCCCATAAATATTCAGTCAACTTTGGTCCTTGTTAACGTGTAAACATAAGGAATATATAGAGGATCCCAGGTACAAAAACATAATATGTTCATCGCAATTATATTTTTAATGAATATGCTATATTATTTCAAGTTAATAGTGAACACTATTCATCAGCTGCAAACATATGACATAATAAGATCCCTTACTAGAGATAACGGGAACAGTTTATAAACATAATAATAAGATGACATTATATTCAATTTTAGAGCTATCCAGGGTACGCCGGAAACTGGATTCACATTCATCGCAGATGTCAAGACAGGATAACATTGTCCGCGAGTTACAGTCGAGAGAAAGTGATCTAACGGAAGCCTTGGGCGCCAAGGATTCCCAACTGGCTGTTCTAAGGGTGCGCTTCGAAGAGGCTGAGAAGGAGCTGCAACAAAAGAAGAAGAGAGCTGATGAATTAGAACAAGAGAGACACAGGTAATGTATGATGATCTTCTCAATGAACTACATGTACAGGCTTAATTGAAGATATGTGGTGTGGCGATCGATGGCAGATGCAATGCACCAAACCAAAATTAATGTATTGAAAATCACATCTCCAATATTCTTTCATAGGGAAGTTAAGCGATGAATTGTCTAATCATTTAATGTTAATGTATCAAATAATACTTTTAGTGAGGCAATATGTCTCTTTTCTGTGTAGAAACTAAACGCTTTGGTTTACCCTTGATTAGGATACTGAATGACCACACGTCTGTGAGTGGGGCGCAAAGCCAGGCCCTGGATGGTCTGAAGCAGAAACTGGCAGACGCTGAAGAGGCACTCAAACGTGAAAAGGAAAGCTATAATAAAGCACAAGTGAGTAAAGATTAACCAATCAAATTCTCAGCGTAGAACATATAAATGTTCATTATCAAGTTCCCTAATGATACTCGATTACCGTAATATTAAAGTTTGGGTCACTAGATAGTTCAACTTTTTACAAAACCTCACCTATAAGTCGAATTAGACTTTGAGCAATAGGTTTCCTAATAGCAACAAAGAATTCATATAAAAATCGACTTACAGGCGAGGTTTTAGTGTACCGTAAACCCCACCTATAGGACGACCCCACTTATAAGCCGAACCCTCAACTTGAGAAAAAAATTACTATACAAAATAGGTTTAAAACTCATTTTCTCTTTATTCTAATATATTAAAAATCAACCTATAAGCCGAACCCCAATTGCGGAAAAAAACCCGGCTTATAAATAAAAACGCCAAATAAAATTCATCTTAGGCGGGGTTTTACGGGTACATGTCGTTTGGACACTATTGCGTCGAGGACTCCTGTGTTTGATACAACATTCTGAGAAGTTTCTCCTTTCATTAACAGCAAGAAGCAATGGACAGACAAAGTAAGGTGGAAACAGAACTACAGAGTGTAGCAGACTCACTCAAAGGTGCAGAGCGAAAGGCTGCTGAAGAGAAAAGTAAGGAGGTTCTCTGGTTGTTTTTAAATTGCATGCAGAATCTATAAAATACTTTCTATATGGACTCGCATTTCCGAATTTTGAATGATAGTGGTGGTCACTTCTACAGAAGATGATAAGTACCGGTAAATGAAAATCTGGTATATTGATCAATATTGTACTCATAGCAATAAGCCCATTGATAAACATGGCACAAAAGATGTACAAAAAGGCCTTGTTTGATAGAGTTTTGCACTTTACAGCACGCAGCACAGAGATGTCGACAAAGTTGCGAGCTGCAAAGGCGCAGGCAGACGCCGCCAAACAAGAACTGACGGACTATAAGGACAAGGCAGCCCGTATCCTGCAGGTGAGTGCAGATACTGGTATTTAAAGAACATTTTGTCTATTTTGATGGTGTGTATGAACTTAAATTATTCATTTTGAATTAGTTGAATCCACTCGAGGAACAAAAATACACACTCAAAACTGACCCTGTACATGTGTTAACTACAAGACAACATATCGGTTTCAAAAAGACCTGCACAAATACTCTTTGTGAACTGGGGCAAAAGGGAGAGCCCCTCCGAAATTGATCATTTAATGAAACAATTCACCAAAATAATAGTAAGTTGAAATTGTTTTGGGTTGCGACAGTCACGCCCTGAGATCCTGGAGTCGACCATTCTCCAGTTCCAAGCTGTCCATAGACTCATTATGTGATGATACTTACCTAAAAACTGTTCACAGTTGGTGATGGCAAAAACGTACAAACATTCAATTTTGTGGTCAGTCTTCTACTGGCTGGAAACTGGCGAAAACTATGTAACTACAGTGTTCATTTAAAACACAGGGTGGCACCACTAGAAAGTGTTTTGTTAAAACAACAGGTGGCAGTAGTAGCAATACTGCAGCAGCCAGAAAGAAGAAAGGGAACTAGTCTAAACCTGGGTGGAAACAGGAAGATGGGGTTAGGTCGGAACGGGCCTGTTAGGCCTCGGAAGGCATGTGAACCATGGAGAATTATTAAAATGTCCACATATATATAGGCTATGATGAGGGGTAAGCGACTAAGCTCTAGTCTATCCTTTATTGGACCAGCCATAACCCCCATGAATCACACTGTAATGTATAGAACCCACCTTCTTCTGTTACAGTCCAAGGACCGTTTGATATCGAGTCTGAAGGAGGGCTCCGGGGAGGCAGGTGACACCCAGAGTGTGACGCAGGCCGAGCTGGAGGCGGCCCGACAGGAGCGGGACATGCTGCGGGAGGAGGTGCAGCAAAGCCGCATGACCCTGGAGACCCTGCGCACAGAGATCCAGGTAAAGATTCTGATAGAGAGGTACTGGGTATATAGGAATATAGGTGTAGATACAAGATAGAGCACTTCGTTTTTGGCTTCACAGTATTCCAAAGACGTGGTGCACTGGTGTGTTGAATAGTTCTAAGAAAATTTCTTAAAGTGTGACAAAATGATATATAAACTACCCCCCGGTAGTATAAGTAACCTCGGCCTTAGAAATATTTCTTTCCGTCTTAACTTTTTTTTTTAAATTGACTCAGGATGGTAACCCTGCGCACAGAGATCCAGGTAAAGATTCTGATAGAGAGGTACTGGGTATATAGGAATATAGGTGTAGATACAAGATAGAGCACTTCGTTTTTTGCTTCACAGTATTCCAAAGACATGGTGCACTGGTGTGTTGAATAGATCTAAGAAAATTTCTCAAAGTGTGACAAAATGATATATAAACTACCCCCCGGTAGTATAAGTAACCTCGGCCTTAGAAATATTTCTTTCCGTCTTAACTTTTTTTTTTTTAATTGACTCAGGATGGTAACCACCCAGAATCTTATGCGACGCCTCATGAGGGGTCGCTTCAAGATAGTGAAACTTCATTTTTGTGTGTGAATTTTCACATTTTTTCATGATTCAAAAAAAAGTAAAAACTTGACAGATATACAGATTAGACACTCAGGTTAATGGAACATCAGTCACTTATATCAATATTCACCTCTAACCATATGAAATATTGAAAACAAAAAAAGTGACAAAAAAAAAGAAAAAATGTGTGTAGAGAAATTAAACTCTTAAGTACTAGAAAGGATTTGCGTCTACATTACAGTCCACACAATTCCAGTGCTAAGTCAATGGGAGGTATCTTTTTGCTATATTTCTCTTGAACTATCTTGAGTTATCTTGAATTACATTAATCTGTGGACAATGTTGATGGGCTACTGGCATGTGTGTCTCAGGTGGGTACAATGTCGCTGTCATCCAGAAACAGCGGATGCAACACGTGCAGAGCGCAACTGTTCCACCCATATCTTAGCCGTTTATGGTCCAACCGACTCACTTTTTGACAGGGACAGAAGGTGGTACATGCCTGCCGCCTGGAACTGTCGCCCACTCCCACCTGCACACCCACACCCACCTGCTCTCCCACACCCACCTGCTCACCCACACCCACCTGCTGGCCCGAAATGGAATAATATACATGTATGACACATGACTTGAGGGTACTTTTTAACAAGGAATTCATTTCTGATGCCAGAATTAACCAACAATTGGTTATAAAGGAGTACTATATCTAAGCACATGGTAAGCTAGAGACCCAGCTCACCCTGAGTCATCTGTGAAGCCACTCACACGTTCAATCTTTTAAATTTCTTTTTCATATTCATAAACATAATCCGTGAAAATATTATCCTTTTAATCAGAAATAAGATTCAGAGATCAAAGGAATATAAAATTGAATCTTGCCACTTTATCCGCCAGGACCTGGAGTTGACAATGCAGACGGAGCAGGAGGCGGCTCTGGACACCCAGCGCCACCTGCAGGAGTCGTTAGACAGCGAGCGGGAGCGGCGGGAGGACAGTGAACAGGAGGTGGGGCGGCAGAAACACGAGTTACAGTACGCCCGGGAGGAACTCATCAACCAGAAGACGGGCCACCAGCGACAAATGCAGGACCGCGACACAGAGATAGACCGCCTCAGGACCCAGGTGAGACTCTTAGGGTGTGAATATACAATGTATTATAATCTGACATTAGTATTCAAAGTCAGAATACACTTTTATTTTGGAACCCTGGTGAAAGGAAAATGTACCTGTAGTGATACCAGTAGGCAATAATTTCCATGAATTTGATAGAGGAAAGAAATATTCCCACCAGTTCCAAATAATCAATTTCTGCCGTAACCTTTCCCCAAAATGTTGTATGAACAAACCGCTCTGTGATTACAGTTGACTACCAGATCTGCAAGTTCCAGTAGTCAGGTTGAGTTGGAAAACCGCCTACACACTCTGACCGAGAGCCTCATTCATAAACAGACAGTGGTCGAAGCACTCAGCACAGAGAAGAATTCCCTTGTTCTTCAGTTGGAGCGACTCGAGGTAAGACCCAAAGTAGTCAGTTATGAACCTACATGTGACGAGTAACCCTGATAGTATTGTGTTTTTTTCATCATCAATAAGCAGTGTGGCATCCCCACCGTGCAGGAATGATCGGTAATCGATATTAAAAAAGACTTTGGAAAGCCATTAAAACTTAGAGGACATTGTCAGGCTGGATAACTCCGGTTGCAAAAAGAAAGAGTTGATAATTTAAAAAATAATTTCATCTATATATATATATATATATATATATTGTAGGATGCTTATTGAAATATCAAATGAAAACAACTTTCACTAAAGATTTTACATGTAAAAGATCAATTTGTTTGTTGGTTGCAGCAACAGCATCAGCTCCTTCAGGACACCACACAACGTGTGAATACCACAGCGGTACACATGCACGATGATGACGAAGGTATGTACTTCTGGTGATAATTTTAACAGTAACTACATACATGTAATGCGATGTATTCACTAGAACTGGCAGTAAATTAATTATAGCTGTGAAATATAATTGAAATGATTTTTTTTTTTTTTGGGGGGGGGGGGGGGATTTGTGATGTCACGGTGCGACAATGCCGTTTATTCATATAGCTCCACAATTACATGTGTTCTACCTATGGAGCAAATACTGGCCCACACATAAATCTAATATCTAATAATACATACATTTATATACAATTTAAGTTTTTTGTTGGGTACTGATTACTTCATGTAAACCCATCTCACTCTAATTCTATACGTTTCAGTGCGTCAAAGATTACCCGGTTTCATGAGGGAGTCTCCACTTGATGGTGATGTCGCTAGACGGGTTAAGCGAGCCGCTAACTCTATTGATAAATTCAGGTAAAACAGAATAGTGCAATTCTCATTATTGATATTTAATCTGTAAATAATAGATATCTTCAACACGTGAGCTCTACATTCTTACAGGACAGAAAACATTGATCCCCATATTGTGGTACCATTAGTAGCAAGTATTTGGCTTCGGCAGCCCCCCCAAAAAAGTGGGGTCAATAGATGTTGTGCATATCATATTGCCTCTTCTCTATAAATAAATGTGTCATCTATTGCAGTGTTCGATTGGGGGTATTTCTCCGACGCTATCCAATTGCAAGAGTGTTCGTGATATGCTACATGGTGAGTAGTATTATATATCATAAGGTCTGTCACTCTACAATTTATAATGGCCATACTTTTAACAAGTGCAGTCGGACCAGTCCTCTTGTTAATGCCGCCTCTAACCACATGTCATGTATTTACACCCAGCAGAATAGTGCATATTACTAGAACATTTGCACCCAGGATCTGCATTTCAGAACAGACAATTTGAAAGTTAAAATTGATTGCATATTACTATCATTCGTGGTAAAATAAAATCTTAGAATAGGTAAAGCTGAGGTAGATCGCCCCATTATTAATCAGGCAACATACTTACATACAACAAAAAGTGGTTTTAACCAGTTTGTTTATCTTAAAAGATAGCCTTATTAGAACGTGTTGCCTTATTTTCAGGTGTTGCTCCACCTATGGGTGATGATCGTACTGCTGACGTACCAACCAGAGATGCACACCCACGACTACGCACCACAAGCACCGTGATCTCCTATTGTCTGGTACATTCTACCCCACCCTCCCACCCCCAGCCCTCTACCTACCGCCCGTACAGGGGCATGGCAGAGTCGGGGCACGGCGGAGTCCGGTACTTCCCTCTGCCCACCGCCCGTACAGGGGCACGGCGGAGTCCGGTACCTCCCTCTGCCCACCGCCCGTACAGGGGCACGGCGGAGTCCGGTACCTCCCTCTGCCCACCGCCCGTACAGGGGCACGGCGGAGTCCGGTACCTCCCTCTGCCCACCGCCCGTACAGGGGCACGGCGGAGTCCGGTACCTCCCTCTGCCCACCGCCCGTACAGGGGCACGGCGGAGTCCGGTACCTCCCTCTGCCCACCGCCCGTACAGGGGCACGGCGGAGTCCGGTACCTTCCTCTGCCCACCGCCCGTCCAGGGCTAGGCGGAGCCCGGTACCTCCCTCTGCCCACCGCCCGTACAGGGGCACGGCGGAGTCCAGTACCTCCCTCTGCCCACCGCCCGTACAGGGGCACGGCGGAGTCCGGTACCTCTGCCCACCACCCGGGTACAGTGGAGTCTGGTACTTCTATCTCTCACCCCATCTCTAATGACCAAGCCCACACTCTTCTCAGAGCTGTATCAAAGCTGTATAACATGTACAATTTAATATCAGGTGGAATTGTGGAATATTGTCTTTTTTGTGTCTGTCTCCCCTCTCAATGTAATAGAGTTGATACATGTATCTTCAGTCATTTCATTACTAATGAAATCGTGCCATGACCATATGAAGAGAGCTGTGTTCGCATCACTTGAGTTTGTCATTTATTTGGTGGAATTGTTTATAACTGGTTATTTAGGGCTTCAGCAATGAGCACGCCTTGGTCTGCACTGCATTCACGACGCACATTGTGAGCAAGGGTATGGTATACTAAATACAGCTGCAGCTGTTGTAGATACAAATTAATATAATATACAGATGGATATATACAAGCTCTTATTGTCCTTTTACTATCGATCAGGCAAATAATGCTTAATGGGATATACTGTACCGTCGCAATATAGCACAGATTTTAAAATAATGCCGGTATTGTATAAGAGTCATGGGTAGATGCGTCGTGAAATGGCATGCATAACTAATGAACTTAAGTCTGGTCTGGTATGAGCGCCTGTCCTGGGAATAAAGGCGATGAAATGCTATCTTTCTTAATACTTGGCTGCACATGGGTTTTTTGTTTTGACACTATGCGACACAACACTTTTATATTCCAAACTCATGTTATGGTCAGATAAAAGTATAACCATCTGCCGGATTGGGTCAGAACAAAGCTCTCAAGTACAGCCAAGGCATTAAGTTTAGGGATTGGTCTTCATAAATTGGTGTTTGAAAATATCTCTGGTTGATTCTGAAATATTTCACAAGTTGCTATCCTTGCACATTACTTTCGTGTTTTAATACATGGTATTATATATTCAAATGGGAAATGTTAGTTTGGATTATGTCAGGTCTTCACATTGATCCGATAAAATCTCAGATGCAATTGAAGGAGAGAGGCAATTTATTGATGAAGAACATCTCCCTTTGCAAGGTGATGAATGTTAATAAAAAATAAAAATAATATTATGGGTTGATTTCATCTTTAATAGTATACAGGATATATAAGTTAACATGTTACATTGCGAAAATATGTGCTTCATTTTAATAGGTTTGTACTACTGATACACTACTGACGGTAACTTAATTAATCACCACGGTATTTTTTATCTGATGTGTGCGAATATATCATGTATTTATTTTTTATGGAATACGGCTATGCCATTGATTTAACCAAGGAGCTCCGTATTACACACCCCCTGTTAAATAACCCATCGTCGTATTTCACGACCCTGTGACGTCATCAAAATGGCAGTTTGTTTACATTTTGAACGATGTAGAAAAATTTCATTTTAGCCCCCCACATCCCTATATGCCCTAATACTTTAATTTGAATCGAAAAAGGTAAAAAATAAACACAAAGGCACACTAGTTTCTGGTCTTTTGAAGGGTTATTTCACTTGTTGACCCTCGGGCCGCATTTCACTCGGCCTGCGGCCTTGTGAAATACGGCCCGAGGGTCAACTCGTGAAATAACCATCCAAAAGACCAGAAACTCGTGCACCTTTGTCTATGTATTAATATGATACCCTATGCAACTATCTTTGTTTTGTATTATCTACTTTTAACGACAGGACCGCTATGATTACATACTTTCCTATATAGAAAGATTGCACATTCCCCTTGGGAATTGGTCTGCTCACACCTATTGTAGTTTAATACATGCAACTATCCAGGCTTATGCATTTGTATGTGTTCCATACGGGGGTGGGGCGGGATATCCAACTCATATTGCAAAAGATATGCCTAAAGAATATAGTCCATACCACATAGTCCTTACATTGCTCTTTATCTAAATGTTAATTGAGGCCAATTAGAGAGAGCATATACCGATTGTTCCAAAGACAATAAATACCCAACTTAGCATCAGAGAGAGAGAGAAGACAGCTTTTGATAGCCCTATTATTAGTAGATGGAATGTGTTCACTGAATAGAGCCATATCATGGTTCTTGATTTTCTTTTGTTATTCTCTGTTGAACGGAGAGCCTTATTTTCAATGTTATCAAAGCATCAGCCTAACCCCACGCCTATCTTTTGGTAGTTGGTGTAGCACGTGTATATTAAAACCACATAGACGCTCTAAATCTAGAATGCAAAGTTGATACCTTAATGCATATTAGAAGAACAAGGTTATACTATTGCTAAAGGTTTTTGAATAAAGGTTTCTGAGTATGTTAAGAACATCCTATGTGAGGCCTCTGGGGACTTTCTTGGTTAATACCCATGGGAAGGAACCTAGCATGTAATACAGTGTAGATATTGGATGTATATAATATGAGGTTATGAACATATATGTACAATGTACTAAAAGTGGATGGGAAATAGCTATTCTTTACAATAGTAGAATAGCAGATATAAGTGGCATATATCCTACAACCAATGTATGTGTGTATGTGTTAATTTCTGAATTAACAATTAATACATCAAAATATTTATCTGATAAAAGAGTGGTTTACCGATATAGGAGCTTATAACACCATCGTCCTTACCGTGGACATATTTTCAATACTTCAATAAATCATGCATAGGTATGATTTACTTTTTGAATCTTTTGAAAGTACCGGGTAGTAACTCTACTGCAGATAATATTTTAAAGAACGGCATGCTCTTAAAATAATATTCATGAGTGGAGCTATTAATTATCATGTTCGAAAAGAACAAAAGCTGTTTAAGTTGAATATGTTGATAATCTTCATTGACATTAACGTGTATTTCTGTGGTATATAATGTATGTATAAACATAACTAGTGTGTATATATAATAGCGCAGGGCTAGGGACCCTTGCAGTGTATATATTATTTCGTGAGCCTGCCAAGAGTCATAGGACAAAAATGAAGTTTCTTTTTATCACTTCTGTGTCTTGGGAACATGCTTAGTTTGGTCAATAAAAGGTGAAAAATGGACTTCATTGTACTGTAATATATGCTCTCTTAACTCTTATAGATCTACACTATTTCTCAGAGATCAATTTTCCCCTGATTTCAAGGTTGTTTTTTTATGTCGCGAAGACCTATACTTAACTATAGAAGACCTTTATTGATTTCACTAAGTGAGTTCCTCTACAGCATTTTGGGCGCTCGGTCAAATATTGAGCTCCACATTATTTCCATACGTATTATAAATAGCTATATATGAGTGTAATACGATTCTATAAACAGCATAGAAAGTGAACACACGTTCTACAATCATATATCTCATGCAATCTCTCAGACAGTTCAGTACACAATCATTACCATACACTTGATATGCCCTAAAGTCTCATGCACATTTCCCGTATAACCCGCACCTGAACTTTGAAAATATGTTATAACCCGCACATGGGGTTTAAGTTTAAAAAAATGCTACTTAAGAACTTTTCCGTTCCAGAAACGGGTTATAGGATTCTTCTGAGTTGGGGATGCGGGTTATACGCGAGATGCGGGGTAGTATGCGCATTGAGTACGCGGGAATTTACGGTGCATGCAAATTGATGGAATGAATAATTATCACATTAACATATTTGTACAAAAAAAGAGAATCCAGAACGCATCGATACCATTCAAACTAGTGTAGCGCCACTTTTTAGCAAAGTCCCCCTCCCCCTCTCCTTTGTGTAAATATTGATGCGAAGACAAACCCATATGCGAGCATAGTGGAGAGTAACACAGCACAGAGCCATGCACAGGTGGCAAGTGTGGCGCTTTATAATAAGGTTTGACAATAGATTTTCACCATAGTCTGGTGGTAGAACCCCCATCTGTATCCCAACCTCAACTTCTCTGATATAGTTTTTAACGAAGGCTACCATAGTTCAAATGCGTCAGGCAGGGACCTGATATTTTGGTGGGCTGATTTTAGATTCTATACATACCGGAACATGTATGTTGAGAATGTCAAATATCTCGTGCAATTATGGTCATATAGCAGAAAAAAGACATTGACAATTGACAAATAAGCATAGGTTTCAATGGAGAATTATGAGAATGAAGTTGAGAATATTGAAATATTGCTTCAGCGTATTGATTATAAATTTCAATATAACCAAGCTTACGTGAAACATGAACCTATTTTAAAAGCACATGCCACATTCTAAAAAGATTTCACCGACCCGTTTTTGAGCAAATTACGAAATAAAAACCAAAACATTCTCCTATTAAACAGTTAAACAGTCAAGTCCAGAAATATAGCACTATGGTCCACCCTGTTTCTCCCCCCTGAAGAATAACCAGACCTAGAACGGTCTTAGGCGGGGTCTAGCACCTGGGGCGGTGAGCCATTCTTCAGGCTGGGGAGTACCGTAAATTTTTTGTAAGTATGGTACAGTACTAAAACGGCAATCACACGATCAATCTTTGGAGTCTTTCAGATTCTGAAAGCCCAGACTATTTCCCACGTCACTGTCGCATTTTCCAAGTGCCCTGTCACACAGTGCCCTCGTTTTTTTCTCTGCTCATGCAGTTCAAGCCCTCTATTCCTTTCTCTGCTGATTATTGACGTATAGGGTCTAGGTGAAAATATCAGGGTGGGTGTGGAGCTCTCACCCTTGGGCAGTTTGAGATATTCAAGATGGCCACCAGAAAGCTCCCGAAAACTAGAAATGTGCCTATCTTGGCTTATAATCAACTTATTTATGAGGTCAAGGAATACAACCCTGCCATTTAAAAAAAAGAAATATGGCAGCCATTTTAAATTTCTAATGGAATTATTCCTGAAATATGCCTTATTCTGATGGAAACTGGGAAAATGACAATCATAGTTTCTAATCATGGTTAGGGTCCAAATGGTTAGGGTCCACATGGTTAAGGTCTAAACGGTTTGGGGTCCAAGTGTCCTATTCCCAGACAGGATACATGACAGTTGGACCCTAACCAGTTAGACACTAACCTGTTGGACCCCAACACAAGTTGGACCCCAAAACCAGTTGGACCCCAAACTGTTCGGACCCTAACCAGTTGGAACCCCTGACCAGTTTTAACCCTGGTCAGTTGGACCCTTGGCTATTTCAAACTGTAACCAGTTGGACCCTGACTGGATTGACGCTACTCATTTGTTTGCAAATGTTAACCATTTAATTCACCCTTGTTCCAATAGACTTTGTAACTCTAATTTCTAAATGACTTGCTTACTCTTTCTGTCCCTAAAAAAGTTGTCAATTGTTTGCATATTTCAATACATTCTTTCTTGCACTGGCTGCCCTATGCCCTTGACTTGCTATTTTATGCCATGAGGACAGCCCTTCTTTGTTTCTTTATTCAGGTTTGAGAGAACAAATGATCAAAATACTAGACTTGATACATGGACATAGCAATATAGGGAGTAAAATGCTTTTTAAATCTAGTTCCTCCACCAAATATGGGTTGAGATATGGTTACCCTCTTCATGCATGCAGGATATTTTTATGTGGTCATCACAATGATGACCTAAGGTCGTCACCTTGACTACCTAATGGGTGTGGACCACTAAATAGTGACATGTGACTTGGGCATTTCTTAAAATCGACAGGGTGACAAATCAACAGGGCGATATGGTCATTTCTTAAAGCTGCTATACTACTTGGCACACTCAAACCTATAGTATCTTCATTTGTATCTCAGATGATTGCATAAACCTTTCCCTATTATAATATGTCATTTATTTTGATAAGAGATTCTTAATATGTGCAATATAAGACTTTAATTCCAGCTACTATTTATATTCTGGTGGGCTTTGATAAGTTAGTGTTAAAAAATGACATCAGGTGGCAGCACCGAGTGGACTGTCTTTCATTGCTGATCTTACCAACAGAGTCAACTATTTCCTGGTGTAACACTGCAGATGGCGCCAACTTGTTGATATAATTACGTGCTGAATAGAATGCTGGAAGCATTCTATTTTTTCTGATCTTTATCTTTGAATTTAGCACAGTTAAAAGCCACAAATTTGATTGAGATCTTACCAGTACACTGCACTAAGGAGACCCTTTATAAAGATGCAGAAAGTGAACGTTCTATATATCTGAGGTAGTATGGCAGCTTTAAAATCGAAATGGGAAATGGTGACCTCCCCCCATCCAGACCCCCTACCTAAGGTTGTCAAATTTTGGTATTTTCAAAATGACGACCCTGAGGTTTTCAGTGCACTCATTTAAACGCACACCAAACCCACCAAATAGCAGGTAATTTAGTATTTACGGATTTTCTAGCCCATATCAGACAGTACAGCAGCATAAACATGTATGCACCAAAGCATTTCATTTATGAGGCCCTGAATGGGTTCAACAGCAGGTGACTAGGTGACCAGTCGCCCTATGTGTCCTGTAACCAGGTACGTTATCACAAAGTCCCTTCCTGGTGGAGTGGGGATCAGCTAGACAGCCATGCAGGAAATTACATAATGAGTCTGCACGCGTCCGTCTAGAGCATCTGAGATTAGTGGATCTGTCCTCTTACAACGTGCATGCAAGAATCCTCTTACTCTCGTTCCCAAATCCTTCTGAAGGAAGGCTCTGGTAACTGCCACATGACCTTGAACATGTGATTTTGCTAGGTTTGGGCAATCCCTGCTGGTAGCTTAGAACCAGTGGACAGGAACCAGAATATATGATGGTAGTTTTAACATAATACTTTCTGGTTCCAAGCTACCAGCAGGGATTGGCCCCAAGCAGTGGGGCCGATGTACAGCTTTATGTTCATCTCAGAAGATACAGAAGAAACTGACCAATCAGAAGCTGCCAGCTGCTGCAGCAGATATATTTGCTGCTTTTCAAGATGGCTGACCTGGAAGTGTATCTGTGATACACATAGGGAGGAAGTGTATCTGGGATACACTAGGGGATCGAGTGAATCTGGTAGATAGGTTTCCTGAACCCAAAAATGGTTCTGCATGTTAATATACAGAAAGAAATTCATATATTTGCTGACCGACCTTATTAATCTATCCAAGGGAAGTGAGGCGACACAGGAACTGTTTGGGATCCGCGCCGCTGGATAGACGGCCTATTTATTAACATAATAACATGATTATTGAATAAGTAGAAAAGAAAAAAGAAATTTTCTAAGTGTCCATGATGAAGGTGTAGCAGGCCGGCAGTGATGTCACGGCGTCACTGGCGGGAGAGCTGGTAACACCCCCTGTCGATTAATAGTAGTACTAATTCATTAGTCCATGTCATTAAAAATTCAAAATGGCTGCCATGTAGGTTCTCATAAACCATAAATCTGGATTCCCTGCCCTCAGGAATACATATGGAACTATTAGTCATGTTTCTATCTTGATGATAGTTGGTGTAAAATCTTTATTACTAAGGGAGTGCTCATTTTTTAACAACAGGGGGGGGGGCGGTGAGATTTTGCGCGGAGCGTGTGAAATTTTTTCACCCCCCCCCCTAGAGGGGTCGAAATATTTTACCCCCCCGGCAGGCCGAAAATCGCACGCATTCGCGCCCCTTTGTAGCATAGTAACGCGCGGGCTTTTTCCCTCAAAACAGGTTGAATTTTTTTGACCCCCCCAAGAGGGGTCTAAATTTTTGACCCCCCCCGTCAAGGGGTCCAAATTTTTTACCCCCCCCCCAAATCCACCACCCCCCCCCTGTTGTTAAAAAATGAGCACTCCCTAAATGGGAGACAAAATAGATATTATTTCAGCTTTTACCAGAATAACAGAAAATGACTGCGTTTAATCAATGGCAGTTTTCATATAGCCTGCACGAGATATCATTACTACAACATCATTTTTCATGGTTGCTAGGGTCCCATCAACTTAAGAAAAAACATGCTATAACTTTTAGTAATAATTCGAATTAAATCACATCTGATGGCCCTGCTGCTGCTTTCCTAACATGTCCCATGTCGATTTTAAGAATAAAGCATGTCACCATATCGAATTTAAGAAATGGCCATGGCGCCATATCAAATTTAGGGGTTCATGGCCATTCCATTGTATTGATTTATGGTCAATAAAAGCATGGACGTAAAATATCAAACTTCAAAACTGCAAACTTCGTATCGATTTTAAGAAATGTCCCATGTCACTAGCTATTTTTCGCCATGTCGAATTTAGGGGTCTAGGGCCATCAATGAGTCATGTTCTAGACAGAGGTGCCAAGAGTTGGAGTCGTGCAGACCGGCGTGCAGACTGGTCAGGTGTTTGTATTGCACACCTGTCAGGTGAGTGGACATTGGTCAATCCTGGAGAGGGAGAGGGAGGGTCAAGTATACTGGCCCTGATTACACACCATGGATATGGCGTGGGATCGCCCAATCTTATCTCTATTTGCGCCGGAAAATTGGCGGGAACGTGTAGTAAGTGCACCCGTCGTCTGCTGTATAACATACCGACATTTAGATACAGTCGACAGGGTCCGACATTTGAGATATTTTTTAATGTGAATATGTTTAGGGGGATTTTTGAACGATGCCCCCTCCCCTCTCCTTTCAAAAACTGTACCCCAAAATGTTGTCCATCACAGAATTTGTCTACAGTCCTCTACATGTATGCTTATACTATAGTAGTACATTTTGAATGATACTCGAAAATGCAATCGAAATCAAAGGTTCAATTATTCACTCAATATAAATAATCTAGAGTTTCTTTTTTCACTAGACCACGTAAGGTTCACGCTTATGGGTGTACAGCATGTCATTCGGATGTGATCACATATATTGTCATATATATGTACAACTGATAAGGAGGCACCTAGTCAGGCCATCCCGGATACGTACCCTTGGTATCGCATTATCGGCAAGAACCTCCTAGGCTTGGGAGAAAAGTGATATGAATCTGGTAAAAAGATAACTCTTGTTATCTTGACGAAAAGCTAGAATATTTGAGCGAAAACTGGGACATTTTGGCAAAAAAAATCAAGACAAGCCGGGAAATCTTGGTGAAATCTCCAGACATTTAAGCAAAAGATAGACCCTTGTTATGAAGATTTCGTAAAAGAGGATCCGTTTTATGGCTATTTGTCTGGAAAAGTTACCCTTGCAGACGCGTTTATACATAAGATAAATATATTAAATGACCCTCATCCCGGGGGTGAATTTCGCACAAACGCGCGCTTCCCTTTCTAGTAACACGCTAGCCTTTTCGTTGAACTCAGATGAAATCACCCCCACCCACACCCCTTATGAATCACCAGGGCTATCGATACGATAACGTCATCGATTCAACGCATGTAGAATGTTCTAGAAGATGATTATCTTTGTAGGAAATGTCAGAGGATACCTGCTTTATTGACTCGAAATCATTATGAGTTTACAGACAAATGGTTGCATGTAGTGTCTATGTTTGATAATGAAGTTCCTTGTTCTGAGAGGATTACTGTCGTATTACAATGTGTGTAGATCTATCATACATAAAGATTAACTGGACTGATGGATCATTTACTGTCCAAACATCCCCCTAATCCATTAGAGCGCCGCGACGGTACATGCACTCAACAAACACGTATCGTGACCTGTCCAATCATGTGTAGTGTACATGTATAGTATGTATATGAAAACATAGTATTAGCAAAGGTGTGTCTCTAAAATGTTGAAGAAGCAAAAAAAAATCATGATTTGGAAAGAATCTAATTGCCACCCCTCCCACATATGACCCTCCCCCTCTCCTATATACATGAATACCTGCCAACATAGCAATATAACCTTATCAGAATCAGAAGATAACATATTGCGTACATCCGCTCCCCCGACACTGGGCATTGCCTGCCCAAGTAGTCACATGACCTAGGTCCACAAATGTGATTGGTCAAATCACACATCAACTTTTGACTCCCCTTATGACGTCACAAATCGCCCACCTGGTATATAAACGGTGCTCGTCTCGCGTCGTCACCACTCAGTCTTCCCGCCAGTTTTTTGTCGTCTGCTTCGCGTAAAGCACCACTAAACCGCCAACATGCCCCGCAAGAGGATGACAGAGGCCGAGATTAAGGCTAACCTGCAGGAGGCCTTTGATGGAGTCGATGCTGACAAGGATGGCGTCATCGACTACGCCGAGCTTAAGGCCGCCCTCCTTAACGCTGGCCTCAAGCCCACCGAGGGAGACGTTGCTGTAAGTGCATTTCTACAGTATTTATTGTATTCATGATGAGCAATATGAGTGTATACCTATTAGATAGGCTACCAGGTAATTGTGTTTTCCAGCTTCTTCTTGTCTAGCAATAAGAGGGCGCGTCTCATCCATGAGTAGCCACACTTATCAATATCAAACATGAGGGTTTTGAAACTGACCTTTCAGATGACAATTATACGTGAAATGTAAATTAGAAGTAGAATTATATACCAAGAGATATTCAATGTTGTGTTTGATAGAATACAAATCACTTTGTCCCCTTAATGGTAACATAGCTAATGGTCTGCATGGCCTGCGGACGGCTGTGACGCCTGGGTGTGACGGTGTACTGGATTATTGTTATCTGGGAAAGAACAGAACGCACATTGAAACATAAGTTAATTACAATCACATGATAATAAATAATGTAGTGTGTGACTACAGAGTTCAGTTTCCCTCAATACAATCCGTCAAAGTCGATTCAAATTTCTCAGAAATTTGATGTACATTTACTATAAAGTATAAATGCATTTACAACATCAACTTCCACAAACCAAGCTTTATTTAACGGTGACAAAACAACCAGCCGTACCAAGTCCCAGATAAACCTTGGTCATTGATAACAATTGATTACACGCCCATCTGCCCGTGAAGGGGTACTGACCACGCAGATAACACGTCACATGTCAGGGAATGGAGTGAGGCAATAAAGCAATGCTTTACCAGTTGTCAAGGTGACGCTATCGCGGCTATGGGCCTTTATCATCAGCATGGGTAGTGGTGCCTGTTACATAATCCTATGCGTCTACACAGGCTTATCACAAGCTCCTATCAGTACTTGGCCATAAGTCAATCTGATGCAACACAGAGCCAGACATTACCATATAATCATACTATAGGCATGGTCTATGATTAATCTCCTAATATGGTCATGTCCAGGGTGGCGTCCCCCGGGTGTTTTGTGACGTATTCTTGTGAAATGGCTTTATATCAAAAGGGAACAACGTAGATTAATAGAGCATAACAACTTCCAGTGGAAATTGAATAAGCCATTTTTTTTCAAACTATATATGACGCATTGACTCACGGCATTGACTACGACTCGTGAAATACAATGGGGGAATCTCAAGTACAAGTATTCTTTTGGTAGTTTTATACAACCATAGTTCCCAACTTACTTAATCACAAATGTCATGGAGTTGTGCATTAATGACGTCATTGGCAGGGAAGGGGGCAGTTAACATGACGAAGCATGGCAAGAAAGGGAGCGGGGGTCATGTGGTGCATGACCCCATGTTTGAAAATTTGTGAACAAATATAAAACTGAGGAAGGATGGGAAGCAAGGCAGAGGGTCAAGGGGGAAACAGCACTGAAAAAGTAAACTCGTCTCCAGACTCGTCGAAGTGACTGTCATAAAATTAACGAGTCAAAAGTTGTCTAACGTATCAGGTTACCATCCCACAAATAGAATCTGGAGCTGGCAAATGTCAGGTTTTGGGCTGGCACATACCAAGTGGGTCTTCTATCTCCAGCTAGAAGACCCGCTTCCTTGTCACTTAAACAAGTTTTTGACTCGTTTATTTTATGACCGTCACTTTGAAGAGTCTGGAGACAAGTTTATTTTTTGAATGAGGGAAACAGGCAATATCAATGAAGAATTCGCCTTTTGCCCTGTATATTTCTCAGAATTGTCTGCAAGGTGGGGTGTGTATAATTTAACTTACTGCATTTCAGAATTTTCTAGATCCCCAAACCTATTCATTGACAAGTTATGATACCTGGGCTGAAAATACTTTTAATACCATTGTTTGACGAGATCTGCCTCCCCTTTCAGATAATCATGATATGCCACAGAGCATCACAGACTCAGCGCCCCACCAAAAACAAACAAACAAAAAACCACAACTTCCAAATGATTGTGCACTAGGGCTGGGAAATGTAGTGCACTAGGAGGGGGTTATTGGGAAGATGGGGGGGGGGGGGCGGGGGTCATACCATGAGTGAGTGGGGGGGTAGCCGGTAGGGGTGGATCCATCCGTGACTGGTGGCAGTAGAATTCTTCAAAAAGAAAAGGAAGGGAGGGGGGAACGCAGTCTAGGTCTTACACTCGGAATGACTCCCTTTCTTACTGAAAGGGGGTCAGCACTTAGAAAAGGGAGTCACTGTGACTCCCTTAAGCAAGTCTCCGTGACTCCCTTCATGGAGTCCACGTTTTGCCTTCAGAATGACTCCCTTTTAGTGTCATCTTCGACTCTCTTAGTATAGGGAGTCTAGCTAATATCTGACTCCCTTTATCAAGAGAGTAATACATCTTTGGTCTTGGTAATATGCAGTCGCTTTTGCACAGGTGTATCTATTAAAAAGGGGCGAAATTCTTTTGGACCCCTGCAAGAAATGTTTGGTTCACCCTATATAGCCTGTAGAGGAGTTCAATATTTTTTTATTAGTCCCCTCCTCCAAAGCCAAAAATGCTAAATGCTATATATTCATCCTCTGTCCTTGATTCGTTACAGGAGCTCGCCGCCTCCGCCGATGTGGGTGGAACTGGCAAGATCGACTTCGAGAACTTCGCCGGCGCCATCGTCGAGACCTTCGTCAGGTACCGGATGTAAGTATTTTTATTGCATTTTTCAAAATTTAAAATTCATAAATGTCTGATTACTGTATGTGTCCACCCGCCTGATCGCTGTAGTGTTGTATCAGCCATGCATGCAGTACTTATTTACCGTGTTAATATAAACACCAAATTGATACCAGAGAAAATGAATCATTTCTATATACTACTATCAACAAGTGAACTGAATTTTATACTCTCATAACGCAAAATTAAAAAGTAAGAAATATTCATGAAGAATAATTTTTGTCACAATCCATGAGTAGTATAAGCTAGATCTAACGTGTTTTAAAAGTAACTCAAAAGATGCCTTCATTCCACATGAGCAAACCTGTCAAGGTCATCAAGCCTTCCCAGAAACAATACCCCATCAAATGCCTTATGAAAATCTATAAAATCTGTTCCAAATGATAGTAAAAAATGTAAACACCCGAACTATAATTCCACATCTGACCAGTCGGCTAGTATCTCTAGTTCTTCTGAACCAATGGCTTTAATTGATAAATGACCCACGTCATGTAACTTATTATTGCCAAATTAACGAAAAAATCTTAACTCAAAACTCAATCTCACCCCACAGTTCGATCGAGCTCCGCAAGGCCTTTGTGGAGTTGGACGTTGACGGCACTGGCTTCATCACCCCTGAGAACATCAAGGAGGTGTGTGCGGCGTACGGCGAGGAGATCACAGAGGCGCAGGTGGCCGAGCTCATTGTAACCATGGACCAGGACGGTAGCGGCAAGATCTCAATGAAGGAGTTCACTGAGGCCGCCATGGTCATCATTGAGGAGAAGATCAAGACTAAGCTGGAGAAGGAGGCTGCCAAGGCTGCTGCTGGACAATAGTGTGTCTTATCATAGTTTATATTATCAAAAATGTCACCCTTTTCATTTATTAAAGTATTATCTCTCCAGAAGCCAGATTTGGTGACTGCATGGGATGCTTTGAGCATGCACCATCTGCTGAACTCCATCCGTCATTCACATTTACCAAACGCCAAGATTGTCACTGTCAATAAATCACATCTGGGTTTACTGAAAGTTCGGCTCCTGTAAATGTTTATACTCATCAAAATAAAAGTGTTTACCCACAATGTTATGATTGCGATGTGTCTTTATTCAAATGTGTATATGTCATAGCTACGTCTACGATCTTAACTATATATATATATATATATATATATATATATATATATATATATATATATATATATATATATTTATATATATGTATATATATATTATATATATATATATATATATATATATATATATATATATATATATATAAATACATATATTTATATATACATATATATATATATATATATATATATATATATATACATATATTTATATATATATATACATATATTTATATATATATATATATATATATATATATATATATAGTTGCACTGATGTAAATTATACGATTGACATGCCAATAATTTTAACCCAATAGTTATGCATTTTTTGAAATACAAAGAGAACACACTTTCGAAAGGTTGAGGAACGTTTACAAATAATGTTACCCTAGTAGGATGTCATTGGTGACCCAAACATGACACAGTCCCCTTGATTTATTTCATCAGGATTGTTCATTCATACTAAAAGAATAATTTAGCTTTTGTTGTCGTAAAGACAAGTAATAAATCTATACCATTTTGTAAAGGGCAGAAAGAATTATCGGCAAAGAATTTTCATGAGACTTGAAATATTTGTTCTTCGTCATGAGTAATTCAAACATATTATGTTGGCTCTTATAATGAAAAGTAGTAATGATAGTTTGTCTAGTAAAGAATGATCCATCATAGACGACCTCATCATCTGTGAAAGTATCCCCGGACCGTCGTTATGGATAGATCCCATGGCTTGATCCACCAATGAGATAGAGCACTAGGGTAAATTCATCCAAAAATGGACACACACAACAAGTCGGAAACTTTTGACCTTTTAATTCATATGTACATTAGTGAAATCAAGTAGAACCCATAGTAGAGATTGAGAGTTCATATGTTTTTCTTGGTACCTAAAGCTGCTATACAAGCTGGCACACTCAAACCTAGATCTACATTTTCTTCATTTGATTCTCAAATGATTGTATATCCATTAACCTCTTATAATCTGCCATTTATTCCGGCTAAAAAGTCTTAATATTATGTCAGACAGGACTACAATCTCAATTATTATTTATATTCTGGAGGGGTTTGATTATTTAGTGTTGATAAAAGCCATCAGGTGGCAGTACTGAGTGGACAGGAGCCTGGAAGTCCCCCATTGCTCAATTCACAAACACTTACTGTAGTACCTGAATGCACTACCTTGTTAATGATCAAGTGCTGAATAGAGTGCTGGGACTTTTCCATCATCTATTTCCTTAAATCTGGTTATATATGGTTATAAGACACAACAAATGCTACTAGTACACTTCAACAAGGAGACTCTTTACAACAATGCATACATTGAACTATGTATCTGAGGTCGTATAGCAGCTTTAAGAAGATTATTTCTGAGAACTTCTTTGTATTCAGGTAATCATGATATCCAGGACAGAGAATTATTATAAAATAAATTGAAACAGTATCTAGAATAGGGAGGGTCATTCGTTGATCGTAGGTTGTCCCAATGACTACCCATGGTGTTGCACATTAGGGCATGTACTGGCACAGGACTGCCCCCGAGAGTTAATTGAATGAATTATCTGCATAGCTCTTTTTATCATGAGCCATAAACTGGTGATAGGAAGCAGAGTGGTCTCTATAACTTTGGGGCCATTGTTCTCACCCATTAGCAACTTATTTATAACAAGTAATGCTACTTAGTTCAATCAAGAGTAGACCCAATCTGTGAAAGGGATGCCTCTGGTTAAGAAGTGAATGGATTAGAGACTAATAATTATTCAGAGGACAGTACTGCCACCTGCCATCATTCATTATGACAACCTAGGTCGTCATACCGACAAGGCACCATTCCTCTGGGTCTTCTGATGTGATATTGCTATATTTCGATTGTTACTTCCTGTCAGGCTGTGCCCAGGGGCTCGATTCATGAGTTTCTACGACACAGAGGGTCATTTTACTGCTACGACCATTGCTGATCGTCCAGGGGTCATTTTATGCTATTCTTACGACACCTCTTGAACAGTTGTAATGGTGGAGAATAATAACCACACATACGACCAGCTTATTTCATGCGACCAGCTTATCTCAAGAAAATCGTAGAATGCTGTCGTACAAAAAAAGGGGTGCATTTCAAAAGAAAATCGTAGCAAATTTCCCATCTGCCCTATTGAACAGAATACATGTATATATGGTGGTTGTAAGGAGGAAAATGCCCATTGCACAACAGACGGCTGAGACAGTCTCTAAAGTCATTCTCTAATCTCATCGTGAAATGATATCAAAATATTTGTATTAGAGCCTTGTATGATGCATTGACTACTACCTGTAAAAAAATACGATTTGCCCTCTTTTCCCTACAAGCATGTTATTTAGTGGTCGTAGCCTTTCTGAGCTGTCGTACATTGTTATGAATCGAGCCCCAGGAACTGGTCTACAGGATTTGATTGGTCAACTCCTGAAGACAAGTTAGTCAAACAAGTTTTTCATATGGGTTTTCCCAGATTCTAATATTACAGAGTCGGGGCCTTCGACTGGGTATAGGTGGCAGTGTGGCCAGTACCTGCCAGGTGGAGCCCTTGTGAATGTCACAGTGTCTAGTGGTGACATCTGGATGGTCTTTGCTCTTGAATACTAGCAGTAGCACCAATATAATTGCTTCTGCGCAGCAAGTTTGTCCGTAGGATAAGAACATATTATTTGAAATCCTAGTATGGTTAAAGATACATGAAAACAAAAAAAAAACAAGAAAAAAATGCTTAAATCAAGAATCCTCTTCAGGAATCAAAAGGTATTTCCTGTGATATATCTGAATAGTGAATTTTGATCATTTGCTCATTGGGATATGCCAAAACCGACTCATACCATCTGTTACTCTCTGACATGTACGCATGCGTCATAATGCCTCTATTGTACTTGTTGGCATTCAATTAACAATACATAAAGGGATGCTACTAATATTTTATATACATATATCATGTATCAGTTATGATGGTGGCCAAAAAAGAACCCCTATGTTTGGCCAAACCTAGCCATCGGCTTTTTTTTTAGTAAAACTAGGAAAGCTACTCTATCTATAATTCTATGGGCATCATTCCCCAGAAAATGACAACATTGACACAATTTTGTGTCGTTGGTAAGTAGATTAATATCAAACAATGAATGTCAGGTAAGGCATGATATTTGTATAAGAACATGCCAAAAAACAATCCTGGTGCGTTTCTTTCATTCCCTCAAAATGGGTCTGTTGCTTTGGAAAATCAGCTGTTACCAGACAACCCCTTTTCCTATTAACAGTCAAGTGAGTTGGTTCAATGTGATCATTGGGGCCAAATTCAGGGCCAGGGGGAGGTATCATTTTACCTTCACAGATAACTATTTGTGCTAGGAACGGTGGGCTTATGGATTTTGAAGCGAAAAGAAAAGACAATGAAAATATGAAGAGACTGTGCCATGTTTGGGTCAATTTCCTTATAACATATTACATTATTATATAACATAGAAAAATGTGGCTTGTTTGGAAGGTCTGCTGTTCCCCTAATAGGTAATAAACCAGTCAACATGTATGCTAGGTATACAATGAAGGGGGCTATAACGACATAGGCAATTCTTTTGACTTTAAAATAGTCTTTGGCATTGCTGTTCACTTAGATTTACAAAGTTATGAATCTGCTTTCCTTTTATCTGGATCTGTCAATGGCACCTTGATGGTATACCTATTATTCCTGTTTATAAGTATTTCAATAATAGCATATCCAATTGCAGCAATGATAAGAATCCCAAGTGCTAGGTACAGTTGAACATCCACACATAGGAATTTCCCAGAGACATATACAAGACTGTTGAACAAGGCACCCCAGAGCTGGTAGTGTGCAAAGGCAGCCTCCTTGTTATCTGTGAATAAAAGTCCAAGGAAAGCTGAAAAAAACCAGAAAGATTTCAAAACAATGACATGCTTAGAACACTACACACTTATACCAAGATTAGTCATACTTAGAACACTACACACTTATACCAAGATGAGTCATACTTAGAACACTACACACTTATACCAAGATTAGCCATGGAATGCCACATGCTAATACACATATATAAACAGAGAATTATCTAGCAAGCTATGTAATTATATGCCTATATTAAAAGCTGGGATAATGTCATGTGTACACTATTGAACCAAATATGTACCTGCATTGAGAACCCTCAGACAACCTGTTCCTAGCCCTTCTATGGCCACCAGAACAAAGAATACAGCTTTCTGCTGTGGGTCTGGGGTCCACAAAAGCCATCCAAGTCCAGCAACACCCAGAAGCGATAATGTCATGATGTATAGATAAAGGCGATGGACATATTTAGCCAGGAGCCCCGGTATTAGACATGCCAGGCTTGATGTAATTCCTCTTGCAAGCATGACATATCCTACCCAGCCAACACCTAATGAACAACTGATATATGCCTGAAATATGAAGTGAAAAGAATACTTTAAAATTTGATGATGGTAACTACAGCATTCACAGAGAGCATTACATATCAATGCACATATTTATCTAACCACATAAAGGCCATACAGTGTCCTGCAAGTGGGTTACTTATTATGCAACTTTTTATAATGTGCAGTACAAAAGTAATAGGTACAGGTGAACTGACAACCCTGTCACTATGTGGATCCAAGATAAATGTTTCCTCTATCTAACCAAAGGGTAAAGACCACTCGTTGCTCTTTGGGTTAACCTTGCACAATCTGCTCAACCTTCCATTGATCTACCCGCTGATAATTGATCATCTTTACCAATAAGATAACATGATGCAATGATGAGATGTATGATGACTATTAACAGAAATACCTACTTGTGTAAATCCTCCAAGAGAAATGGCTTTAAATAATCCATAAAGACTCAGTAGGGGAAGAATGCAAAGAAGACGCAAATCCCTCATCAATCTCAATGCCTCAAAGGCTTTAGAACACCCACCTGCTGCCTTGAGAGAATCTGAATTTAACTTTTGTAAAAACACAGTAGCGATGATACCCACGGTCATGATACCCACAAACACTGAGGTTAGGATATACACTAGTCTCTGATTGGGCTGAATAATCTGGTCAGCATGAGTCTGTTTATAGGCGCAGTACTGAGCCCCACACACTGTCTGCTTCTCAGAGCCAATATGTGTTACATTGAGAGTTTCCAATCCTTGGCTTATAGTGTAGTTTAGAAAGTTTCCAGTTGAGTGGTTTATGTAGTCACTCTGGGTATTATTCAGGAGAACACCGCCAGAGAGAATAACCCCAGAGAGGATGTTACCAACCACTTTCACAATGGATAAGAGAAAGAAGAAAATACTATTGTACTTTGCTAGCACTATTGATACCTCTTTTCCAGATGTTTTAGCCACTAACACTGCCAACTCTGTGATATATACTCCATTAGCTACCCAAGCCACCGCACTCCAGGGCCCAAGGATAGCAGCTGAGGTTATAATGGTCCACCAGGTAGGGTAGAAGTTGGAGAGGATAAAGAGCACATAGAAAAACCAGGAACTGAAGAGACTCCACTTGGGAGTTAACAGCTTCACTATCAGAGGTGCTATCAGGAGACCAGCCAGAAAGAAGGTACAGTAGAGAGCCCCAATGCTGACCAGTCCTAATCCCCCATGGGCATAGAGACTGGACTGAAGGGTCTCTGCAGCATCGTAAGCTGTGAAGATACAGAAGAATATGAAGGAAAGATGAAGTAGTGTCCACATGGGTGAGACTGGAAGATTGCCTGGTTTCTCTGACGGTCCAGTATTGGTAGAAATGCTAGCAGATGAGCCATCTGTGAGGCTATAGGTGACCTTCTTTTTCATTGTCTCCATTTTGATATGCAGAAAGATTGTAGACGACGAAAGAAGGGTGTCTGCAAGTCGGGCTGACTCAGTAATGTATATATTTGTCCACAGGTATGGTGGTGCGATGCAGGTGCACTCAAAAAGTAGACTTGTCTGCAGACTCTTCTAAGTGACAAGAGAGTGGGTCCTCTAGCTGTAGTTGTCAGATAGAAGATACACTTGGTATGTGCCAGCCCAAAACCTGACTCATGCCAGCCCTAGACTCGTCAACCAGGGTCTGATTCAGGATTTTCCCTGTAGGTGGCATCAGAATAACATGCATTCTGTATAAAGTTGGGGAATGAATTGCATAATTTCTATGTTGATATTTATGGGAATACACATTCATGTTATGGAGAATCCTGAGATTTGTCTATTGGGGATGCTAGAAAAGGTAAAGGAATCAATGTTTTGATATAATCGAGACAAAACAAATATGTGTAGAGCACATACACCTCTTTTGTGGTTATTCCTATGGTACAATAGCTGCAAGGAAACTCCCATTGGTATGACATCCACATATGTGTTAGCAGTCTGTAACTAAAGGGTAGAAATACTCTCAATATAGACTTGGGGATATGGCAGGAATTCCCCTAACCTACATACCTCTATGTTTGTATGAATTAGCTTTTATAAACCTCAAAAATATAGACAGACATGAACAACAATTATGCCTAAGCAGAACCCAGTTAGCTCCACCTGCAGTGAAGTAGAGGTTATATTGCACAGGTTAACCCTCTAAGGGGTGCATAGTGCTTTAAGGTGCCATGCTCTATGTGATCATAATACATGAATTCAGCCTTGGCAAGTATACTCGCCCAACTGTTGATTCATTTCCAAAGGTGCATGAATGCAGGCTTGGCGAATAGACTCACCAGGGCTACATTCATGCATCATGCTGACAAAGGGATTCAAGCACATTTAAAGCAGTTTGCAGTCAATAAAGGGTTAACTATTCTGGGTTGTGAATTTGACGACCTTAGACTTGTCACTTGGAGTGGGCCACTGCCTGGGCTAACATTTTCAGTTAGATGACCCTAATCTTGTCTTGTGGGATGGTAACCGGACAGTTCATCAAATAGACAACCTTTAACTCGTTTATTTTATAACCGTCACTTTAAAGACCCTAAACTCTTCTCATAAGACGACCTTTTGACAAGGTTGGATCCCTTCATTTTATCAGTGTGGTGGACTGTTATGAGAGGACTGAGGTATATATATACATATGTGTGTGTAAGGGATTATTGGAAGGGAAGTGTAGGGGGGGGGGGTAGTCCCACACTGTCACACTCGCCCATATGTGGGATATATTATGTATCCGTATCCTACACCAGAGTCTGACCCAGTGTGTTACCAAGGTCCGGGATGGCGTTGGCTAGCAGTACTGTCGCCTAGCAGATGTGGCTGCATACACAAAGGTCACAGCAAAGGGCTTATCATAAATATATCCCATCTAAGACTGTGCTGCAGCACTGAAGAGCTTAGATCATTATTTCTAGTGACACTCCTCACCAAAATATACTAGAGTACACTCTATAGACTCTACCACTTGAAAGCTCTTGTTTTGGAGACTACAGATATGCACTGAAAAACTCTGGACAGCTCTGGAGTCTGTAAGGTCGTCTTGCAAGAAGACCCTAGGGTCTTCTAAGTGAACAGCATAGAATCAACTAGCTCCAACTCGTCAAATTGACAACTTGCCAGGTTACCATTCTACAAGACGACCCTAGACTTGTCAAGGTCGTCAAACTAAGATAGTTGATGCAGGCCTAGAATAGCCACAGCTGGGGTTCATCATTGCATAATGGTGTTAGGGCTAGGGTTTCAAATGTATGAGTTTGGTCTGGTTTCAGATGACATGATTATTTTATCAATTTGTTTAAATACATAACCACATAATTGTGAGCAGGCAAGCAGAAAGGGGTATCCCCGCGGGAATAGTACCAATTTTAGCCACCAGGGGGCTCCACCATGGCCTAAAATGGTAGAAACAGGCTAATATTTGCTTTTTGGTACTTTTTTCTGGCGAATTCTATACATTTATACAAAACATTCCATTTTTGGTGGAAAGCTTCCTTATTTGGAATGTAAAAAGAACGTTTTAGAGCCTAAATGGGTGTCTTTGTTGATATGTGTTGCCATGGAAACATGATTTTCATTCCAAATAAAGAAAATAAAGAAGCCCAATGATAGAATGATTCACGAGGATTACTATGGTCAAAACAGAATAAAATTATCACTTCTATATCAAAATCTATGGCCTATAGAATGAAAATATATGGTAATTTTCTAATTATGCTAATTATGCTCATTAGATAGAGATATCTTAGAAACTATGATACTTAGAGCTAGTTTGAGTTTTGGATAGAGTAATGCCCACCCATATTCAAACAGCCATTTCTCAAAAACTAGAAATGATATCTTCTTGTGTAATATATCACTGGAAAGCTTATAATATCAATTTTAAAGTTAACATTTTCGTTGGATATCCCTTTTCCCTTGCCTGTACAAATATAGAAGTGATATTAAATACACTAGTGCCACCAAGGATTCACATAATGTATCACCAAGTCTTTACTGAGAATAGGCTACTCTCCAGCAATGGACTGTAGGCTTGTGTGTGTATAATACCAATATAAGGTGCATGCACCTACTTGTGCCCTGGTGAAAGACACAAAAGAGGTGTCTTCCTTCTACACATGTGCTCTATTTTTTAAATGTTGTCAAAAGTATGCATTCTTTACATGATCTTACTTTTTCCCTAGATACTTCACATAATCCTCCATATTAACATATATGTATTGTAATACTCAGTATTATATCAACATAGGAATTTATGGATTTGTTCCCAAGGGTACATATTTATGCTAGGTAATGGCCACCTGCAGGGAGAATGGTGAATCACTTCTAGACAAGTTTAGGGCTGGCATATGCCAGGTAGCTCTAGATGGGTCTTCTTACTGAAGAGTTTTGCTTGCCAGCCCCTCTCCTTGTCAAATTGACAAGGCAGTGCCAGGTTTGCTGACTCTGGATTTTTTCTGTGTATATTACATATATTTCATGGAATCTGGTGGCTATCGTTTAGATTTTGGGGGTCAGTACCCAGACAGCATTGGTCCCTGGGGCCCATATGTGTTTTACTTGGGTCAGGTGGGTTTGCCCATATCTGGGTTATGATCCTTTTTGTCCATGGCTAAAGGTGGGAGCCCAGATGGGTCAGCCCAGGAAAACTTTTTTTCATAAATACCAGAATACACTGTAAATAATTCAAAATATGCTGACAGCTGATTTTCTTCAAAAAATCACCATTTCTTCAGGCTTTCTAAAGCTTTAGGAACTTCATAACATATTTGACCACTAAGTAGGTCAAGGTTAAGAAAGTAAAATCTGCCAAAAATTGTATTTCGGAGGAAATGCGTCAATCAGGCTTGACCTGAAGAGTCAACCTGAAGACATGGGCTAGGGACTGTGCATTTGGAGTATACCTCCCAGACGTCTTAAAAGAATTCATGATGTCTACAGAGATATCTTGGGGTCATCATCAAAATATGATTATGGAGGTCATGACTGAAATGCATGCTTTAGATATTTTAGACTATCTTGTGATTAAAAGCAATGTGCTGCTCATATTATATATTGCATGCAAAATTAGATGGTGTTAAATTGGGCATAATAGGTCTCAATAGACTGGGGGTCATTAGAACTAGGTTAATTATTCAGCTCCACCTTTTAGCTCTGAAATACTAATAATTTATAGCTTAGAAGTCAACCTAACATGGTCAATTCCTATTGGGTTCAGATATGCTAATGTGTACTCAAAGGGGCCGTCCATAAAGTATGTCACACCCGAGGGGGTGGGGGGTCTTTTTTTTGTGTGACGAAGTGTGACATGGGGGTGGGGGGTCTATGGACTTGTGTGACGTCACACTTTCAGAATTTTGTAAAAAATATAATAAATGCTGCATAAATTAGGGACATCTCCAAGTTAAATACATGTTGGTGGTTGTAGCAGATCTACAACTCCACCTTTCACTTCACAAAAGTCAAAACCTTAGGTATGACAAAATTATCAACTGTGTGATAGATCCATTTATTTTTTGCAAACTTGGCTGCACATTTGATAGCCACTAATACCCGAATTTAACAGGGGCGATCTGCGGATGCCTTCTCTAGGAAGGGCCATGAATCCAGAGCTAGGAAATAAAGACTTTCCACATACTGGAAAGGTTTTGACCAAAGTTTTGTCACAGACCATGATAGATAAACACCAAGTGGTTGCAGAGTATAAAGAAGATAAACACCAGCAAGCAACACATATTAGGGAAAGCCATTATTTCCTGCAGATTGTAAAGTGTCCAGACAAAAACGTTGCTCGAATCCAAGGAGCTCTTAAATTGACAGGGACAGGTTCAGGTTCTTACCGGACCATTGGCTTTGGTCCACACAGCCAACGATGGCCTGCCAGTGAAACTAGATGGGTCAGGGAACTACCTCTTAGTATTTGTTTGCTTTGAACCCAGCAAAGACTTCCTTCCAAGATATCCAGACATTACCCAAAAGGTCTGCCCCATTACTTTGCATATCCTAGTGTACAGGATGAGGCATCTAAATTAATCAAGGAATGTGGATTATACATAACATCCATTAAGTCAGTTACTTGACATCCGAAGACATCTGGCCAAAGGAAGAATAAAGGAGAGAAATCAAAACAAGGTTCTTCCAGCATTACCTACAGTTTGCGTCTACCATGTATCCGTCCAGTACGTAAGCAAAAATGTAAACTGGTGTATGTTATCCAGAACATGAATCATGAAGATCTGGTGTGGATAGAGCATGAGTATTTGCAGGTTGGATCAAGAAGGGAGGCGGGACTCAGGGGAGGGGGGGATGCGAGCCTCAGGGTAACCGGCACGCCCACACTGGGCCCGGTCGCAGATGGAACGTTGGGCTTAGTTCCCGAAAATGGGTGCACTCACCAAGCGCAATTTGGTGACGTTCTATGGGATAGCTGAATAACGATTGCCGAGTGTTAATGTGGCTTTCTCGTCTCCTATGCAAGAGAGTGCCAGCTCGAACGATTTGTAGCACTGACCCCAGACTGAGTAATTCCTCAGTCGGGAACGCTGAGACTGGGGGCATCCCCCCTTTTTGCTCTAGATTTTAATGTAAATGGGTCCAATGCCATCAGTATATTGCCTATATTACGCTCACTACATTGCCTATATCACGCCCCCTTCTTCTCAAATTCCTGAATCCAGCCCTGCCACAGGTCTTTCAACACAAGAGGAGTCAGAGGATAGCAGTGGCAGACCTGTTATTCCTGTGAATACTGTCAAGAATCCATAGATCAAGGATACTTCAGCCACAAAGATCTAGGGTGCCATGGCTATCAGTGTAAACATGATACTGCCAATTTAAACAGTTGTAATTAAAGGGGTCTAGTCAACAAAATCCATTAACATTGGCTCCAAAGATTTGACTGATGTCATACCGTAACACATTTTAATAACATCTAATTGTAATAAACCTTATAAACAAATACTGGATTAAGATTATGCATGTATGCTCTTTTATGAGACTAGAGTGATCAATACCTAACTATATGCAGACAGGGGGGGGGTGTCAGCAGATTTGTGACATACTTTTCTGGGGGGTGTCGGAAGAAGTGTGACAAAGTGTGACATGGGGGTGGGGGGAGGGGTGTTCAAAATGGCCCAAAAAAGCGTGACATACTTTATGGACGGCCCCAAAAGGCTACCCAGTGGGCACAGAACACTAAATCAACATTGATAAATGGTTGTTAATGTTGATCCAATGTTGATTCAACATTGACCTGAATTTTGTGCCCACTGGGTAATGCCCACCAAATTAGATGGCCTCATTCATGTGTGTAACTTAAATGCGTCAGCTTTTCAGATCGAGTTTTTGGCTCAGGAATCCTAATATATATATATATATATATATATATATATATTGTAGCGGGCACGGGGGTGGCCTCGTACGAGAATCGGCGCATTCTCGGCCGAGAATGCATATCGTACGAGAATTGGCACATTCTCGTACGAGAATGGAGACGCTTGGGGGGGTATATAAGGCAGGACTGACTCTGTACTCAGGAGATAGAGATTGGACTTCATGAATAAAGGATCACTTGGTAACCCTTTAAGGACGGCTGTCGTGTTATCTATGATATGCTTCTGATATCCTTACATTGGTGACAGCGGTGAACTCAAGGATATACGGACCCATTGCATGACGGATGGATCTATTAGAAGCAGAGGTGGCAGGGTGAAAGATGCAGAGAGAATAAACGGGTGAGGCAGATGAAAACTTGAGTGTTAGGGTCACGACGATGCCTGTGGGAGTAAGGGTGAGATGATCGGACGGAAAGGATGGTGGGGGACAAATACCATTCGCAGGACAGCAGACGTGCATTGATGGTCATTCTGGGGACGAGAATGATTTTATATTGTTGGTGTTCTGTTGCTGTGTGTGTTATTGGCTATTGTATAACAGGGCTGGTCGCGGAAGTACAGCAGACTGTCGGACGATGCTGGCGACCGGCGGACGATTCTGTGAGGTCAGGGATCGTACTAGAGAAAGTCGGACGAGACTGGTGGCCGTTAGACAATGCAGACAGGTCGGGAGTCGTACAGGACGATCTCGGACGATGCTGGTGGCCGTCGGATAATGCTGTGAAGTCAGAAGTGGTGCAGGAGGGTGCAAGAGGAGGTGGGCAGGCCGTGGATGATGCAGACAGGTCCTGGCTCATACAGGAGGGTGCAAGACGATGCTGGCGGCCGTCGAACAATGCTGGACGGTCGGGGGTGGTACTGGAGGAAGTCGGACGAGGCTGGCGGCCGCCGGACGATTCTAGCAGGTTGGGGATCATACTGGATGAGGTAGGACGAGAGTGGCGGCCGGTGGACGATGCTGGGATCGTACGGGAGGATCTAGGACGATGCTGGCTGCCGTCGGACGATG
Source organism: Harmothoe impar (assembly GCA_947462335.1). Lineage (NCBI taxonomy): Eukaryota > Metazoa > Annelida > Polychaeta > Phyllodocida > Polynoidae > Harmothoe > Harmothoe impar. The sequence continues at coordinate 29,138,569 of OX381704.1, read as the reverse complement.
CTGCAAGGTTGGGGATCGTACTAGATGATGTAGGACGAGAGTGGCGGCCGTCGGACAATCCTAGCAGGTTGGGGATCGTACTGGATGAGGTAGGACGAGAGTGGCGGCCGGTGGACGATGCTGGGATCGTACGGGAGGATCTAGGACGATGCTGGCTGCTGTCGGACGATGCTGCAAGGTCGGGAATCGTACTAGATGGTGTAGGGCGAGAGTGGCGGCCGTCGGACGGTTCTTCCAGGTCGGGGATCGTACTAGATGGTGTAGGACGAGAGTGGCGACCGTCGGACGATTCTAGCAGGTCTGAGATCGTACTAGATGGTGTAGGACAAGAGTGGCGACCGTCGGACGATTCTAGCAGGTCTGAGATCGTACTAGATGGTGTAGGACGAGAGTGGCGACCGTCGGACGATTCTAGCAGGTCTGAGATCATACTAGATGGTGTAGGACGAGAGTGGTGGCCATCGGACGATTCTAGCAGTTTGGGGATCGTACTAGATGGTGTAGGACGAGAGTGGTGGCCGGTGGACGATTCTAGCAGTTTGGGGATCGTACTGGATGAGGTAGGACGATGTGGGAGGCTGTGGGACGATCCTAGCAGACAAAGGATGGTCCAGGGAGATGTAGTACGATCCTGGCACTGGGACGTGGTGGAGATGCACCGAGACATGGTGAAGATGCAGCGGGACGTGGTGGAGATGCAGCGAGAGGGGCCGGGGATGCAGCGGGACGTGGTGGAGATGCAGAGAGAGGGGTCGGAGATGCACCGGGACGCGGTGAAGACGCACCGAGAGGGGTTGGAATTGAACCAGGACGCGGTGGGGGTACACCGAGGGGGGTCGGAGATGCACCGGGACGCGGTTGAGAAGCACCGAGAGGGGTCAGAGATGCACTGGGACGCAGTGGAGATGCACCGAGAGGGGTCCGAGATGCACCGAGAGGGGTCCGAGATGCACCAAGACGTGATGAGGATGCACCAAGAGGGGACGGAGATGCACCAGGACGCGGTGGAGACGCACCGAGAGGGGTCGGAGATGCACCAAGACATGATGAGGATGCACCGAGAGGGGACGGAGATGCACCAGGACGTGATGAGGATGCACCGAGAGGGGACAGAGATGCACCGGGACGTGGTGGAGACGCACCGAGAGGGGTCGGAGATGCACCGAGAGGGGTCGGAGATGCACCAAGACGTGATGAGGATGCACCAAGAGGGGACTGAGATGCACCGGGACGCAGTGGAGATGCACCGAGAGGGGTCGGAGATGATCCGGGACGCTGTGGAGATGCACCGAGGGGTCGGAGTTGAACCGGGAAGTGTCGGAGATGCACCGAGAGGGGTCAGAGATGCACCGAGAGAGGTCAGGGATGTACCGGGATGTGGTGAGGATGCACTGGGACGTGATGAGGATGCACCGGGACGTGGTGAAGAGGCACCGAGAGGGGTCGGAGATGCACCGAGATGTGGTGGAGATGCACCAGGAGCGGTCGGAGATGTACCGGGAAGCCGTGGAGACGCACCGAGAGGGGTCGGAGATGCACCGGGACGCAGTCGAGATGCACCGAGAGGGATCGGAGATGCACCAAGACGTGATGAGGATGCACCGAGAGGGTACGGAGATGCACCGGGACGCGGTGGAGATGCACCGAGAGGGGTCGGAGATGAACCGGGACGCTGTGGAGGTGCACCGAGAGGGGTCGGAGTTGAACCGGGAAGTGTCGGAGATGCAGCGAGAGGGATCGGAGATGCAGCGGGACGTGGTGGAGATGCAGCGAGAGGGGTCGGAGATGCACCGGGACGTGGTGAAGACGCACCGAGAGGGGTCGGAATTGAACCAGGACGCATTGGGGATGCACCGAGAGGGGTCGGAGATGCACCGAGATGTGGTGGAGATGCACCAGGATCGGTCGGAGATGTACCGGGACGCCGTGGAGACGCACGGAGAGGGGTCGGAGATGCACCGGGACGCAGTCGAGATGCACGGAGAGGGGTCGGAGATGCACCAGGACGCGGTGGAGACGCACGGAGAGGGGTCGGAGATGCAGTGGGATGTGGTGGATATGCAGCGAGAGGGGTCGAAGATGCACCGGGACATGGTGGAGATGCACCGTGACATGGTAGAGATGCAGCGGGACGTGGTGGAGATGCAGCGAGAGGGATCGGAGATGCAGCGGGACGTGGTGGAGATGCAGCGAGAGGGGTCGGAGATGCACCGGGACGTGGTGAAGACGCACCGAGAGGGGTCTGAATTGAACCAGGACCCATTGGGGATGCACCGAGAGGGGTCGGAGATGCACCGGGACGCAGTGGAGATGCACCGAGGGGGGTCGGAGATGCACCGAGAGGGGTCAGAGATGTACCGGGATGTGGTGAGGATGCACTGGGACGTGGTGAGGATGCACCGGGACGTGGTGAAGAGGCACCGAGAGGGGTCGGAGATGCACCGAGATGTGGTGGAGATGCACCAGGAGCGGTCGGAGATGTACCAGGATGTGGTAGGGATGCACCAAGAAGGTTCGGAACTTCTATTGGGACAAAAACCATTGGCATCACTGGTTGATGGACCAGGGCGCCGGGTGGTGCAAGGAAAACCATCGAGATCACTGGTGGATGGACCAGGGCGCCGGGCGGCGAGAGGAAAACCATCGGAATCCCGGGTTGATGGACCAGGGCGCCAGGCAGCGAGAGGAAAACCATCGGAATCACTGGTTGATGGACCAGGGCGCCGGGCGGCGAGAGGAAAACCATTGGAATCTCGGGTTGATGGACCAGGGCGCCGGGCGGCGAGAGGAAAACCATCGGAATCACTGGTTGATGGACCAGGGCGCCGGGCGGCGAGAGGAAAACCATCGGAATCACTGGTTGATGGACCAGGGCGCCGGGCGGCGAGAGGAAAACCATTGGAATCTCGGGTTGATGGACCAGGGCGCCGGGCGGCGAGAGGAAAACCATCGGAATCACTGGTTGATGGACCAGGGCGCCGGGCGGCGAGAGGAAAACCATCGGAATCACTGGTTGATGGACCAGGGCGCCCGGCGGCGAGAGGAAAACCATCGGAATCACTGGTTGATGGACCAGGGCGCCCGGCGGCGAGAGGAGTAGTATAGTATGTATCGGAACGGGACTATAGTTTATTACTCAATCGACCTGCAGCCAATCAGAGGCCTCCATTTGGTCACGTGACCCCCTCATTTGCATAATTACGTAATAGGCCACGCCCCCTCATTTGCATAATTACGTAATAGGCCACGCCCCCTTGATCACCAGCCAATCAGGGGCCGCCATTTGGTCACGTGACCCCCTCATTTGCATAATAGGCCACGCCCCCTTGATCACGTGACCCCCTCATTTGCATAGTAGACTACGCCCCTTTGATCACCAGCCAATCAGAGGTTGCCATTTGGTCACGTGACCCCCTCATTTGCATAATAGGCCGCGCCCCCTTGATCACGTGACCCCTTCATTGGCATGATAGGCCACAACAACATCACGTGGCTATCTTTGTTTGTAAACAACACCACGTGGCTCTCTTTGTTTCGTAAACAACACCACGTGGCTCTCTTGTTTGTAAACAACACCTACTAAGTTTAGTCATAGGTAGCAGTAGTGTTTGTAAATAACGCTTACTAAGTTTTCAGTCATAGGTGTCTAGAGCAGCAGCAGCAGCAGCATCTTCAGCAGCAGCAGCAGCAGCAGCCGCGTCATAAGTGTCTAGAGCAGCAGCCACGTCATAGATGACTAGTGCAGCAGCAGCAGCAGCATCTTCAGCAGCAGCAGCAGCGTCATAGGTGTCTAGAGCAGCAGCTGCAGTAGCAGCAGCGTCATAGGTGTCTAGAGCAGCGGCAGCAGCATCTTCAGCAGCAGCAGTAGCAGCAGCGGCAGCAGCAGTAGCAGCAGTAGCATCTTCAGCAGCAGCAGCGGCAGCAGCAGTAGCAGCATCAACAGCATCTTCAGCAAAAGCAGCAGCAGCCGCGTCATAGGTGTCTAGAGCAGCGGCAGCAGCATCTTCAGCAGCAGCAGTAGCAGCAGCGGCAGCAGCATCTTCAGCAGCAGCAGCAGCGTCATAGGTGTCTAGAGCAGCAGCGTCATAGGTGTCTAGAGCAGCAGCCGCAGCAGCAGCAGCATCTTCAGCAGCAGCAGCGGCAGCAGCAGTAGCATCTTCAGCAGCAGTAGCAGCAGCAGCAGCAACATCTTCAGCATCAACAGCATCTTCAGCAAAAGCAAAAGCCTGTAACTTAGCATCATGTGCATCAGCCATAGCCGTAACAGCGACACTGCGACTAGCATAAGCAAAACAGGCTATTTTTTTAGCAGCTGTACAAGCATTTATAGCATTAGCCCTAGCAGCAGCCGCAACAGCGACACTTTTAGCAGACGTTGCAGCATCAGTAGCAGCAGCATCGGTAGCAAGAGCGGAAACAGTAGCAAAAACATTAGCAGCACGAGCAGCAGCGGCGAGAGTAACAGCAGCGTTGTTAGCAGCATTGGCAACTTCGTATGCAGCATGTGTAGCACGAACAGCGATACGAGCTTCACGTTTTGCACGAGCAGCAGCAATAGCTGCAGAAGTAGCCATCACACTTTCCAGCCACCCGTACGAATCTTGATAAAAACCAACCTCCACCTTGCTACTTGTTAACTCATCAGTAAACATGGACGTCTCCTCGTGTGGTGTTGTCGCGGCTCTGTAGTAGTGTTCACATTTGGTAGAACGTAGAGTGATTCCTGATGACGCCATGCTGAAGGTGGTAGAAGAAGTGTGTGGGACTCATGTTTCACTCTCGCTTATGTACTAGGCTCTGAGATAAGCTTCTTAACTCAAGAGGAAAACTCTCACTAGGAAGGCGACCAGCTGTCTACCTGTGTAGGTGCGGGTTCGTTACATCTTTAATCCTGTTCGACCCCCCGAGGAAATAGATGAAAAAAAACAAAAGACCATCTTTCAAGCACTCGAATCCGCAGTCAGTAGGAAGCTATAAGGAGCTTAACTTGTGTTTGATTTAAGCTGTCTACCACACGCACGCGCTTGTAGTCACAGCTAGAGTGGCAGACTTCCGTCCGCCCGCTGGCGCATGACAATCGACTTTAGACACCCCCTGTAGTTTTTTTTTGCATACACAGTTGACTAGCATCTTAATCTCTTACCCAGCTATAAGCCCATATACATGTAACGCGCATTACTCCTCTTTATGGTAATTATCAGATCGATTTAAGGGTGGAAAAGGCTTAGGTGATTTAGGTCCCTCTCTAGCTGAAAATAGGCTTAGACCATAGCATGTAGGCAGCCGGCCGCGTTAAACACCCCCTGTAGGTTTTTTTTTGTTTTTTGTATACACTCTCGATCCCCTCTCTAGGTGAAAACAAAGCTTAGAAGATGCGGTGATCCGGCCACCGGCTGGCGCGTCACACCTGTCGTTAATCACCCCCTGTAGGCTTTGTATACACTCTCTAGGTGAAAACAAAAGCTCCCTCCACGGGCTGGCGCGTCACACCTGTCGTTAAAACGCCCCCTGTAGTGTTAGTATACACAGTTGCCCCGCCTTATCTATTCACCAGCTATAAGCCCATATACGTGTACATGTGATTTTTGATACCCTCTCTGGAATAGGGTGGGGCTCAAGGTGAAAACAAGATTAGACCATTCGCTCTCTCAGCTATATAAAGAGCCTCAATTGTTCTTGCAACAGCACTTCACCACCGGTACACTATCAGTCACGAGGCAGATGTTTGCGGTATGGGTCATACAGGTTACCTACTAATAGCGGTTTGGTGAGTAGATCACTTTTTTTCTCCTAAAAAAAACAACAAAAACGCCTCACTTATGACTCAGGTATATATATGTAGCACTGTTAGTGTAAGTACACAGTAGAATCTACTGTACTATAGACTCAACCCTCTGAAGACGGTGGAGCGCGTTAATGCGCAGGTCTGTGTCGGCGTCACTTGTTTTTTATTCTAACTAAAAAAGAAAAAAAGTCAGAAGTCAATCTACGACCTATAAAAGACAAATTTGTGATAAGTTCAAACTAAATAAGAGACAGTTTGAGCGTCTCTTAGTCGCTGTCAAAGATGCGAATAACGAACGCGCTGAGGGCGGGGTTCAGGTCACGTATAGTTCCCCGCTCTTTCGTCAGATGGCGCCACAATAGGGGTTTTGTACATTCCTACGATGCTCGCGAACATTTCAACGCATAATGAGCTATATAGGCAACAAAGTGCGCTTCTGAATATATTAAAATATAAAAAACAATTCAATATTGTGTATTTCTGATAGAAATGAGGCAGTTTCTTTGAATACCAACTAAACTATAGCGAGATGAAAAATACCACACCATATCTAAGGCTTTATAAAAGATACATAGTCAGAAACTCTCGCCGAGTCGGCAATCTGAAAAACGGATCAACTCGTTTTGACTCGTTGTGCCACAAGGGCCCCCATCCAACGGGGGCCCTTTGAGGTCAGTCTGTCAAACCACAGTGATCCATGCTGCTTAACACTAGGCGTAATTAATTACGCCCATGTTGTGCAGCATCTAACCAACTGACAGTGTCAGTTGGTTGGCCCCTCTTTAGGGGCCACACAATAAAATAAAGAATAGAGGCCTAAGGGAACGTTCACAAGCGTCTCCCCTTCCTACGGGGTGGGTGGGTCTTTGAGTTTAGTGACAAAACAGCGACATGTGAGTAGGAGTTTGCGTGTCAGCTCTCTTTTTTTTCTTTTTTTTTCCAAGTCTACATATTATTTATGATTAAAATTTTTTTTTTTAAAACCCACGATAATATAGTGCGCTGATCAAAAACTGAATAGAAAAATAACCAAAAATAGGTTGGGGAAATCTCTGCTATGTAGCTGATCGGTCGTTGTCACACGGTGCAGAAAATTTACTTTTTTTTTTTTTTTTTTTTTAGAAAATCTATATTAGGACCACAGACGGGGCACATGTGTCACTTGTCGAATATAAGAGATACCAATGGGCTTTGTCGAATTTAAGAACTAGGTCTTGGCCATTGGCATTGTCTATTTTGAGAAGTAGTCTTGCCCGTCTTGCCCCTTGTCGCCAACTCCCAGCACCCCCTGTGTCTCTTTGTCCATATTGGCTAAAAACAGGACATTGTTGCCTTGGCTATTTTACCCCCCGTCTGGGTATCTTATTACTTAATCACTTCGTCTTGACCCTGCGGGGCAGTGGGTATATGGAATAACCGTGTCCAGGTGTACTCTATCTGACACATAACCGAAGGTTACTGAGTTATGTAATAATACCTGACCTATGAGGCCGCCAGTCAGTTTGCCGTGATTATTTTGACACACTCTCAGTTACTCGTAGGACATCTAATACATAATTAGACTCAGCATCATATAAGACAGTCTCGGCCACGCCGGCTGCATATCGGGCCAGGGGGATAGTCTGGCAGCGACTCGCCACCCCGTCCACAAGCTGTGTACAGCACCCCGTTTCTCTTTGTCCATATTGGCTAAAAAACAGGGCATTGTTGACTTGGCTATTTTACCCGTCTGGGTCTTATTATTTAATCACCTCGTCTTGACCCTGTGGGGCAGCGGGTATATGGAATAACCGTGTCCAAGCGTACTCTATCTAACACATAACCGAAAGTTACTGAGTTATGTAATAATAACTGACCTATGAGGTCGCCAGTCAGTTTGCCGTGATTATTTTGACACACTCTCAGTTACTCGTAGGGTATCTAATACATAATTCGACTCAGCATCATATAAGACAGTCTCGGCCGCGCCAGCCGCATATCGTACCAGAGGGATAGTCTGGCAGCAACCCGCCATCCCGTCCACAATCTGTGTACAGCAGTCTGGACCAGACCACCAACTCTGGGTATAGCATTCGGGATGACTGGAGCAAGACTGGATCTAACCCTTTAATAGTCGCATAGCGCTTTAATGTGCAGTGCCCGTTGTCGTCATAAGCCATGAATGCAGCACTCAGAGTTCCTCACCAGGGCTGCATGCATGCATACACTGGCATATCGACAAAGAGCGTAGCGCATTAAAGCACTATGCTACCTTTAGCATTAAAGCGCTGAGGGGTTATTTTTTGATAGTGTAGAACCAATATCTGTCTAATTAAACTACTTATCAGTGCTGTTTTTTTTTCACATACAAAAGAATTAAGTAATGGCGCTCCGCCATGTATTGGATAACCACTGCAGCGCGACTCTGAAAAGCGGCGGCGGTGAATTTCCATTTAGATCCTGAAAAGGGGGGCGGTCAGATGTCGTCAAGGCCCTGATAAGTAGGGCAGTTCAAATCATATGATTACATTGAGCTAATTTTCTTGCTGAAAGGAATGAATAATTGTATTTGTATAAGATTCACACACACACACACACACACACACACACCCGCCCACCCACACACACACACACACACACACACACACACACACACACACACACACACACACACACAGGACACCTGATGATCTCCACACGATGACCTGATTGCCCTTCCTAAAAAAAAAAAAAACACAAAAAGCCCAACTCGATCTACCTACTCAACAGTGTTTCAGTGTAGAGCGTATTAGGGGTTTTTCTGATGCGTATATTATATTGAGATTGATTTTCAACTTTTGTGATCAGTGGTTGGTCCTTAAAAGGACCGTTTGGTAGAGAGAGAGGGTCGCAGGGACCTTGCTGCTGAAGCGGAGGGCGTGGTCATAACGCGTGGTGGTCCTTCAGCAGCTCCTCCAGCACGGCGGGCGGTAGTCCTTCCTCCATGCAGACTTGCTGCTTGACTCGCTCCACGCACTGGCGGATGAGTTGATCAGCGACGTTCGCGATCAGCTCATCCACCACACCCTCTGCTTCAGCAGCAGTCCGCTGTCTCTCCTCTCTCTGTAGCGAGGCTACGAACTGCTTCTCCACGGCCGCATCGATCATAGATCGAGAAACGGCCACGAAGTTCTGTCTCTCCGCCTCCTCTCTCTGTAGCACGGCTACGAATTCCTTCTCCACGGCCGCATCGATCATAGATCGAGAAACAGCCACGAAGTTCACTCCGTGAGCCATTTTGTCGAACTGACTTCCTAGCCGCCTGAGAGATGCTGACGTCACACTATTTTCGACGACGCTATGACGCGCACGAGGTAGACAGACGACGTCGTTTCACTTCCTTATTTGGAGTTTGGGACCTTGTGACACCGAAGTCATACCGTACGGTCGCGATAAAGCAACTAGTGTTGAAAAGCGCGCCGGTCTTGTATAAGCGCCGGAGTATAAGAGCCTCCAAATGTTTTTTCTCAAGCACTAAAATCGCGACTTTGAATAAGCGCCAGCGCCTGGCTTGTATATAGCTCCTGAGTAAGAACTTCACCGAATTGAAAAGCGCTCCCTCAGAGCCCTTAATCGCGACAGTACGGTACAAATCTGATGTCAACCCGCGCCAAAACCAAAAAGGGTGTTCCGGTCACACGTACCTACGACGAGCGACCTTCAGCTATCACCACGTGAAGAGTTGGAAATAAATTTTGTACGGCAAGAAAACTGAAAACTGATAACGATTCCATTAGATAAGTATTTGGTTCCAATCTATGGCGAGATATTTCCACCAGAGCGATTGATTTATATGTCTGTAAGGTTCAGCTCTCCAACACTCTCCAATATCCGCCGGTGCACGACGGTCGCCGCCCATCATTAGTGACAACTAAACTTCTGCTGGAGAGTGAAAGTTACGTTGAGTCTTGAGGTGCGCAGAGATACTATCTGCCGCAGCCTGATTTTAGTTCCACGCTATTTAGATAACCGCCCCATTTAAAATCTCTCTCTCGATCCTAGAAAAGGAAAAAAAGGCTAGAGTTTATCATGGACGCGTCTCAGTTTTAGTCAAGCCGTAAAGTGAAGAACCCGAGCTTGTACATATACCCACGTGAGGAGTGACATAGCGGGGCGTTCAGTTAGTACTGAGTCTATAGTCAAGGTCAAGTTCCACTCTCTAAACAGAGCTTTAGCGACTCCGTCATCTAGACTAGACCGCGCGCGCGATTTTTTTTGCTGAAGCAGCTAATCGATGGAAACGTAGAGAAGACGTACTCGATCAAAAACTGCTTCAGAGACTTGTTATCAGGTATTAACAGTTAAATCAAAATATTTCAAAACATCCAGAAAAGCAGAATGACATGTCCTACGAGCTACAGCCGGGCACTGACGAGCAGACGCCGCTGACGTCATTTCAATCAGGTCGCAGCGCTTTTTAGACACCTTTTCTGTAGGACACGTCTCATACCTTAGTATATAATACCGTAAACGCCGGGTGATTAGTATATGATCACATTGACAGTCGCGGATCCACGAAGAGGCTGGATAAGCCACGAGCGGACCCGCGACTGCAATGTGACATAATCTTACCATGCGCTTTGTTTTGTTTTTGTTTCTATTTACAACAGCAAACATTTCAACAGCCTATTGTTTTTTTAAAATGATGAAAAATCGGCCCAAAAAAAAGTAAACATTTTAGAGCTAAATTTGTGGAGGATAGCCGGACATGCTGATGTCACTAGACCCCTAAATTCGATATGGTGACATGGTCATTTTCTTAAAAATCAATACGACGACACGGACACGGACATCTAAGTGACATGGGCCATGGGGCATTTCTTGAGTCCGACATGTGACATGGACCATAGTGACATGAGGAAAAATAAATGTTCGAAGAGTGCATCAGAAAAAGTACCATTTCAAACCTAAGCATTTCGCCAAATTTTTTTTTTTCTTTTTTTTCTTGGATGGTACCCGGCTTCGCGGTGTCTGGGTCCTTAAAAATGTACCAGAATGCTCAAATTCGGGTTCTAAATATTTTCAAAAAACGTTTTCTCCCTTAGTGACGTGTGACACGGGCATTTCTTAAATTCGACATACGGCTGCATGGGGAGGACCCACCCGTCAAGGGCCCCATGATGACTCATACCCGCCGCGTTCAGTCAATCAACCGAGATCTTTTTCTGTGGTGGTGTAGAAGGATCTCCCCCCTGAGGTTACAAAGTCACCTCTTTATTTAAGGGGCTACGAGCCGCAAAGTCGCTTTCGCAAAGTCGCAAGAAATATTCAAGTCAAAAAGTCAAATTCATCAACTATCAGTACAGTCGTTTGAAAGTCATCAAGTCACCGAAAAACTCCTCTACAGTCACCTCCGACTCGCCTCCTCCCTACCCCCCCTAAAGGGGGGTAGAGAGGAAGCGAATCCCTAGAGATCAGATAATTTTTTTTTTTCTCCCGAGCAGACCCCAAAGGCCCCCCCTCCCCCCCAAGTGCCCGCCCACCCCATAAATAGTGCCCCCCTCCCCCCCTCCCCTCCCCATGCATCTTAAAGTGCCCCCCTCCCCCCCTCCCCTCCCCCCCTTATAGAAGCCTCCCATTAGCTAGTCCAAGTCATGTGACCAAAAAGGGGGCCTGGTCTGTCTATTGTCTATATTATGCAAATGAGGGAGGGGGTCAGGTCACGTGACCAAGGGGGTGTGGCCTATTTTCCAAATAAAGAGCGCTTCCGGTCACGTGACCAAAGGGGTGTGGTCCTATTATGCAAATGAGGGGGTCACGTGACCCATTATTATGCAAATGAGGGAGTCACGTGACCAAATGGAAGCCACTGATTGGCTGGTGATCAAAGGGGCGTAGTCTACTATGCAAATGAGGGGGTCACGTGATCAAGGGAGTAGTATAGTATGTATCGGAACGGGACTATAGTTAAGTACTGTTTATTACTCAATCGACCTGCAGCCAATCAGAAGCCTCCATTTGACCGGAAGTGACGTCACATGCCCATATAAGGGCATACCGGAAGTGACGTCACGTGACCTTGACCTAGTTAGAGGTCAAGGTCATGACGCAGCCAATCAGAGGCTTCCATTTGACCGGAAGTGACGTCACACGTCCATATAAGGGCATACCGGAAGTGACGTCATGCGACCTTCACATGTCCATATAAGGGCATACCGGAAGTGACGTCACGTGACCTTGACTTAGTAAGAGGCTTCTGATTGGCTGGTACACCGGAAGTGACCCATTATGCAAATGAGGGGACTACTTCCGGTCAAATGGAGACCCCTGATTGGTTGGGTCATGAAGAAATATGTCTCTTAATTTTTTTTTGTTTAGGAAGTGATCGACTTTAGGATCACGTGACCGGAAGCGACCTGATGAGTCACGTGACTAGAAGTGACGACGACACATGCTTTAATTAGGCGATCAGCAGCGACTGGAGGAAGTGTCACTTTAAGAGGTCACGCTAGTTAATTGTTATAATTTTTTTTACTTACTAATAAAAGAAGACGTATGAAAATAAAACACAACAATAATTTTATTTATTTTTTTATTTTCTTTTTTTCAATTCTAATAAACACACTATTTTTGAATAGATGCGCTCAATCAATCAATAACACACTTTTTTTTCATATTTTTAAAGGACTTGTTGTCACACCGTTAGAATGCACGCGACGCTTATAATACAAGTAGCGCACGTCATCTTTCTCTATGGTGTAAGTGTCCATTTTTGGTTCGTACCACTTTGAAATTTCTATTTACCGCAAGGAGAGTTTTTCGTTTGCGAAAACATCTAAGATGACGACTGGTTCTTTAGGGTTTTGTTACTTCTGTACACTTTTTGCACGCCATCTCTTTTTTTGGGATTTTCTTTCACTGGTGCTGCTGACTCGATCGTAGCAAATGTAAGTCTTAGGGTTGAGACTTAGGATCCCGTCACCTTCCCACGCCGTTTACATAAGCTCTGAAGTTCTCAGATCGTGAAGGTAACGTCTCTCACAACATCCGCCGGGCGGCGGACACCATTTTCACACTTTTTTCCGTTTTATCTTCACGAAAAGCTCTAAGTGATCGTCACACACCGATGTCGGAATCTGCTTTTGTTTCTTTCTGAAGTATGTCTCTCTCAGGCGAGGTTTGACTACACAGAGGCAAATATCAGAGGCACCCAATAGCGCTAATTCTACTCTCAGACAAGGGTCAGGCACTGCTGGACTATAATAGATGGGTCAAGGGCTATTGTAGTGAGGGTCAGGCTACGCCTGACATTCAATAACAAGCTGGACTTTGGCAAACTTGCTTGAAAGTCTGACCATGCGGGATCCTCATGCCATAGTCTGGCAATGCTGAACTCTTGGGAGAGTATGCTGGACTCTTGCTGACCAGACTTTCAAGCAAATTTGCCAAAGTCCAGCTTGTTATTGAATGTCCGGCGTAGCCTGACCCTCAGTAGAATAGTCCTTGACCCATCTATTATAGTCCAGCAGCGCCTGACCCTTGTATGAGAGTAGTATTGGCGACATTTACCCGTGTGTACGGTGGGAGGAGGGGGTTCACAGCCACAGCTTGCGCTTATAGAGCGCTACTAGCGGAGGTCTGGATGAGGAGACTACGGCGTTTGTCTTAAAAAAAAATAGCCATGACACATGTCGATGTCGCTTAATTATGCTCATATCTCATGGCGATTTTAAGAATTGCTCATGTCACCTGTCACTATGTTTTTCAAGCTTCATGTCAAATGTCACTAGGTCTCATGTCGAATGTCGATGCTAAGAAACAGACATGACGTCATCTCGAATTTAGCGGTCTACACTACTGCTGCTGCTGCTGCTGCTGCTTGTGCAGCTCGTGCAGCTGTTGCAGCTGCTGACAGCTGCAGCTGCTGTAGTTGCTGACGCTGTCACGGATGCTGTTGACAGATGCTGCTGCTTGTGCTGCGCGTGCAGCCGATGCTGCGGCTGCTGACGTTGTCACGGATTCTGCTGACAGATGCTACTGCTTGGGCTGCTTGCGCTGCTCGTGCAGCTGCTGCAGCTGCTGACGATGTCACGGATACTGTTGACAGATGTGGCTGCTTGTGCTGCTTGTGCAGCTGCTGCTGCTGCTGACGATGTCACGGATGCTGCTGACAGATGCTGCTGCTTGTGCTGCACGAGACTGAGTAGCCGCTATTACTAATGCTACTAATACTAGTATGAGAAAATACATTTAGTCAGTTGATTAAATCAAGGAGGTTTTCTGACTTCAGTGGATCGTTTAGCCATCGGCCACGGGCAAAACTTGAAACCATTTTATACATGGGACAATTGGCAGAGTCGAAACGTGTTGGTACGATGGGGTCGATCATGTTCATCATCAGTTCAGGCAAAGGAAGTGTGTCGACAGCACGCGAAAACTTCATGTCTGAATGTTTCAACACAAGACTTTTTATCACACTCACACAGCTGCTTTGAAGAGTGAATCCTTGACCAAACTTGTGCTTTTCCAACACAGCTTTGGCCTCTTTCTGTGCAGTAAGGGATCTCTCTTTCGGGTTCATCTCAGTGCTGTCTAGCATGTCCTCAAAGTCTCAAAGTCTCCTCGCACCATATTGTGTCTTCGTCTGTTTCGAATTCCGTCATTTTCTTGACAATCTCCTCCTGAGTGCCTTGCATATATCGAAGCTCCTTCAAGGAGTTGATAACTTGTATGGCGAAGACTGACAAACTTGAAGGAATTTCACCACAGTCAGGCCAGGTATACGGAGCTAAGAAAAATAGCTCTAACAAAATCTTCTCCCTCTGTCCAAATGAAACTACTGTTCCGATGAAGTTGAAGCATGCTTCTATCCATTGCTCCTTGGTGACGTCCTTCCAATGTTTCTTTACCTCACATGCATCATAGGGCACTGTTTCTCTTCTTGCTTCAAGTGGGAGTTGCTTTTTCTTTCTTGGACTCATTTCGAGAGGGTTTCGATGCTCTGTAGCGTCAACACTTTCATAAATAAAGAAAATAGCAGAACTAATCATCGTAACGTGCTGAGCGAGCGTAGAGTGGACGATGCTACGAAGATGAAGGGCGGGTGGAGAAAGTGTGACTGGTGAGAGCGGCGTTTCACTCCTTATGTACCCTGTCCTAGATAAGCCTCTTAAACGGCTGAAAAGACTCTCTCAGTACAGAGCTTCTACCGCAGGTGGGTTTAGACTTAAGCAGCTTAGTTCACACACGTGTCTGTTAGAAAAGCTACTTGCACACCTGCCTTCCCTTTTCACTAGTATTCACCCTCTGCCGACTTATAAGACACCTATACACTCCTTCTCGTGAAATCTATGGAAGATGATGGAAGGACCACCGACTAGATTTTCTTTGATCAGAGCGTGGAGGACGGCGTCGAAGGGAGGGAGCGTTGTGAACACAGCTTATAGGTTTTGGAAGAGGACCTGTAAAGTCCAACTGGCGAGAGAGATCTCGTCTTTCAACATGACAATGCTGCGATCTTGGAAAAAATTAGCGTGATTTTTTCAAAAGCTTAATGAAAAGTTTGACGTCTTCGTTGTTGTAGTGGATCAAGTAATCTCTCATAGTTTGCATCTTCTTGTCGTACTAAACTTTCTGACATGTGGCGTAGTCGGATTTCGGCCATTTTGACGCCCGTCAGTTCGCTGTCAAAAGCCGATCTCGGTGGCAGGGTTCTGTTTACCAGTTTCTTGGTATACGTCATCCATTCGTAAGGAAAGCGACTTTTCTCTTCGTTTCTGGTGAAAGCTCACAAATAATTCGCGTAGCTGTAACCAAGTGCCAAATAGTTGACTACTATGTCCAAGAAAACTGTGTGTAAACCGTCAAGTATTGATTGCTTCTCTTTATGACGCTGAATTGTTGGTTTCTTCGGTCTCCGGAGGCAAAGAACGAGTGAAGGCGTATTTTTGATCAGGTTCAAGTCGTAACGCTCCGTGTTGAAGCTCACGACTGGAGCTTGACGGATGTATCTCAGAAGCTGCTTCTTCAGTTGAACTAACGGTTGTCTAGTGTGAGCTGCAGCGAAGCCGCCTGGAGAAGGGGTGAATGTCACTTCTTCTAGCAGGAGAGCTTCACCTATCGCCACATGTAACTTCGCTAACGTTGGTCGGTAAAGTTCTAGCACAGCTTTCTCGATGACTTTGGCGTTCTCGTTTATGTGATTTTAAACTCGGTCTAACAAGGGGTCGGAATCTGCGTCGGATTCTCTGAGGTACACCGTCCCCTCTTACCCCGGAAAGTCGGATGTGACGCTAGCCGACAAAGGGACGTGATCCCACAGCAGGGACACGTGTTCAGTCGACGGTTCTCTGCACGGTCTGAAGAAAGCCTCGAAATCGAAGGTAATGTTGTAAGGGTAGATTCTGGAATGTCCGTCGGGAGGAAAAGTTTCACGTGTGGCAGCGGGACAGAACTGACGTAACAAATTTGAAGCGCGCTTGCTGGTGTTGTATAAGTGAAAGGAAATGTGGCGGAAGACGCAGAGGTTGTCCTTGTTGGGAAAATCTAACACAAGGCTTCTCTTTCCAACTCGACCATCCTGCCTGTTCCTACCGCCTATGGGAAAACCTCCAGGTCCCATGTAAACGCAAATGTTCAAAATTAGTAGGAAAAAGAGCGCACCGCTTGGTGTCAGCGTCGCAAAGTTTCCGTACTTCTTCGCAAGCGACGGTGTTTTCCATCTTTGAGAGGAGCTCTTCCAAAGTTTCTGAATTAGTTATAGTAGGGAGCGGTTGTAATGAGAGTTGCGTTGTTCTGGGAGACGTGAAAGTAGCGCAGTATGTTCTTGTCTTCTCTGTGTTGTAACAGTAAGCCTACCGAGAAACTCGCTTTTTATCATTGTGTGAAGCGGATTGCGACGCATAGTATCTACAGCGTCACTCAACTCGCCGGTTGGTAGTTTGACGTTTGTTACACTCACGCGAGTCCCGTGCATCCTGACACTCGTTCGTATTGCAGGCCAATTCGCCGTGAACGTTTCCTCACCGTTCGGTACAGCGCATGTACGTGGAGGGATAGTCACCTCGTCCAGAGATTCGCGTCGACAGGTGATCTTTTCAGCAATCGACATCGCCGCATAGAGAGCAAAACTTAGGTATTGTTCTTCATTTTTCTACGGGTCACTCGTGATTGTACGGTCTTTTAAAAATTTTGAAACACTTTTCGCAAACGTCCTGCGTCATGTTTTTCTTTTTTTTTGTTTTTTCACTTATTTACCAATTATTAAAAAAAATAAAACGTTATTTATCACTTCGAATACTAGACACCTCTTACCACACGATACTAATAGCATTGTGAAAGGTGACTGTAGTCTAGGATCGAATTCAACAGATGACCATCTTACTGCAGGGATCAGACAAGAGTGGTCAACACTGGAGTGTCACAGCTCACTTTTATGTCTTTGGGTACAGCTGCATACAACCCTTGAACATACATTGCGACGTCGCTGCGACCCATGTCGTCTTGCAACACTTTCATCAGAGCCATAGGCTCAGACGTCTCGTTGTACTTCCAAGCTCTCAGCACTTCATAGACAGGGTTCTTCACAGTCCTGTCAGAAGGCACAGGTTGAGAGATGAAAGCTATTTCATGAGAAGTCAACCCTAAGTAGATCCCTATGGTCTTCCAGTCTCTAGGGCAGAGCTCAGCTAAAAGAGAGAAATATTTCTGCACTTTCCACTCCATGTCTCCACTCTCTAAGCCATCCCACATGTCATGCTTGTCCATGTACTCACGTGAGAATTTGATGAGGTCCATACGGTAAGATTCTTCCAAGGCGGCGGCTAGGTCCTTCCACCTAGTAGTACAACTTTTCTGGTACCAAGTAGTGAACATTTCTCTAGCTTGAGTTATGACACTTGTCTCACAACTGAGATATCCCATATCCTTCAAGTTCACTTCAAGGTATGAACCTAACCGTATGTAATCTGATGTCGGCAACTTACTACTTATTTTCAGTAGCATAGCGTCTGACAAGTATCCTAACGGCTCTGCTTTGAAGTATGATGATACAGGTACTACTGCAGCACAACCAATAACAGGAGCAGCGTCTGCGCTGGTATCCGACGACTCGTTGTCGGAACAGGGCAACCACACGACTTCGTAAGGTGGTGGTGAGGGCAGTCGCCACGGACCGGACGCGCTACCAGTGGAAATGAGGTCGAAAAACGGACTGTGCGCCTCGTCGTCAGCGTCGTTCTCTGTCTCACCCTGTTGCTTTAGGGCATGTATGTCTACTACGCGCTGCTGGGGCTGAGTGTCCGAATAGCTGTAAGTCTCAGCGCGAGCGGCGTTGATGGCGTCGGTTGATGTAGCGGTGGAGAGGTTCTGTGCAACGTGCTGCGTGTCAGTACTAGTAGCGGCAGTCGCAGCAAGAGGTGTAGCAGCAGCAGCAGCAGCAGGTGCAGCAGTAGCAGGCGCAGCGGTAGCAGGCACAGCAGCAGCAGGCGCAGCAGTCTCAGCAGGCGCAGCAGTAGCAGGCGCAGCAGTAGCAGGCGCAGCAGCAGCAGCAGCAGCAGCAGCACTAGCAGCACGAAGATCACCAGCAGCCGCAGCAGGCGCAGCAGTAGCAGCAGCAGCAGCGTGCTTAGCAGTAACAACCGTCGCGAGTGTAACAACGTCGCTACCACGACGACTACTACTACCACTACTACTGCTGCGTGCGCTCGCTACAGCGGGAGGGTGATAAGACCAAGCGGTTGCGGCGGTAGTCTCAATTTCTGTAGCAAGAGGAGACGCTGACGCTAAACGATCACCGTTCTGCGTACTCTTCTTGTTCTTGAACTCGATTAGATCCTTGGACGACACTAGTTGTTGTGTTTTGCTCATGGTGGTGACTGTAGAGAGCAGCAAAAGACTGAGTGAGTGAATGAGTGTTTCCAGCCCCCTTATATACTCCTTCTCGCTTCTAGAGCTAAGCTACTTACAGCTCTGTTCAGCTGCCGCCGGCTGACCAGCGGCCATTCACAAAGAGAAACAAAAAGACTTAAGGTATGACGTTTTCAGCTGGATCCCTTTCCCCCTCCCCTTTGAGAGATCGACTGACATGAGCTAAGCTACTTACTGCCTTGTTCAGCAATTCAACGTGCGTTAGCTGTATAAAGGATTAAGCAGTTGCTGCCGCCGGCTGACCGGCGGACATTCACAAAGAGAAACAAAAGACATAAGTCATGACGTTTTCAGCTGGATCTCTTTCCCCCCTTTTTTGAGAGATCGACTGCCATGAGCGGGCGGTGTACCGACTGTGCTAATTCAACGCACATTAGCTGTATAAAGGATTAAGCAGTCATGAGCTTAGAGTGTGTATACAAAAAAACTACAGGAGGCGTGTGGTGTGAAGCAGGACCCCCTAAGACGGGTGTGTCTGTCTGTGAGTAGAGTCGTGTGCATGTGGTGAGCGACTTAAGTGTAAAACAAAAAAAATCACCGCCTCCTGCCGTGGTGAGTAGACTGGCCGGCGGCGGCTGGCTAGTTCAATAGGGGTGACAGCTGACTAAGGCTGTGCATGAAAATCTGATTTTCACCTGACCTCTGACGTTTGTTACAATGAATGCCAAAGGGGGAGAGAGTCGTCCTCAGGTAGGGGGTAGGAGGTAAAGCTATGGATAAGGAAAAAACACCATTTTCAGCTGGCTTCCACAGATGGCGATGACATACCCCTCGTCATCTAAGCTCTTAAGAAGCTCTTAAGGAGCGGAGCAGCTGCTAGACAGCTGGGGTGCTGTTGGAAATAGGATTAAACTCCCTCTGTATAAAAGCTCTGATTTCTGTTGGAAAAAAACCATATCAACTCTGACCACAGTAACGTATACTACCACCACCACCAGCACCACCGCCGCCGCTACTGCTGCCGCCGCCAGTCACAGCTGATCGCCTCATTAAAGCATGTGACGTCGTCACTTCTAGTCACATGCTTCATCAAGTCGCTTCCAGTCGCGTGATCTTAAAGACCCTCACTTCCTAAACAAAAAAAACGAAGAGACACGCTTCTTCCTCTCGAGAGGAAGAAGCGTGTCTCTCGATTGAAATCTTTTTCTTTTCTTTTTTTCTTAAAAGAGACAAACGCCCCTTAGAGTGCCCCCCCACCCCCCTAGAGTGCCCCCCTCCCCCCTCCCCCCTCCCCCCCCCCACCACTCGCCCCATGCATCCTAAAAGCGCCCCCCTCCCCATGCATCTTAAAGGGGCCCCCCTCCCCTTCCCTCCCCTCCCCTCCCCTCCCCCCCTTTATACACTCTAAAGAACGCTTCTACCTAGTTCAATAAGTCACTTCCAGTCGCTCGTAAAACAATAAAAAATGAAAAAAAAAACAAACTTATATCGTAGTGTTTTTTATTAGTTTACCGAAAAAAATAAGAGACTCGCCTCCTTCTCCTCCTCCTCCTCCTCCTCCTCCTCCTCCTCCTCCTCCAAAAAAAAAGATATCACATTTTAAAGCGCGTGACCCCTTAAAGACGCTCATCTCTTCATTAAGTCGCGTGACGTCACTTCTTCTTCTTCTTCTTCCGGTCACGTGATCAATCAGGTCACTTCCGGTCACGTGATCCTCAATCAGGTCACTCACTTCCGGTTGGCCATTAGGTCATGTGACGTCACTTCCGGTCACGTGACTCATCAGGTCACTTCCGGTCACGTGATCCTAAAGTAGGTCACTTCCGGTCCCCTAAGTAGGTCATATGACGTCACTTCCGGTCCATAAGTAGGTCATATGACCTCACTTCCGGTCACGTGACCAAATGGCGGCCTCTGATTGGCTAACTAGGTCACGTGACCTCACCACTAATCCCCTAAGTAGGTCACTTCCGGTCACGTGACCAAATGGAGGCCTCTGATTGGCTGCAGGTCGATTGAGTAATAAACAGTACTTAACTATAGTCCCGTTCCGATACATACAATACTACTCAAGGGGGCGTGGCCTATTATGCAAATGAGGGGGTCACGTGACCAAATGGTGGCCCCTGATTGGCTGGTGATCAAGGGGGCGTGGCCTTTTACGTAATTATGCAAATGAGGGGGCGTGGCCTATTACGTAATTATGCAAATGAGGGGGTCACGTGACCAAATGGAGGCCTCTGATTGGCTGCAGGTCGATTGAGTAATAAACAGTAGTTAACTATAGTCCCGTTCCGATACATACTATACTACTGAGAGGAAAACCATCGGAATCACTGGTCGATGGACCAGGGCATCGGGCGGCGAGAGGAGAACCATCGGAATCACTGGACCGGGATGTGGTGGAGATGCACCAAGAGGGGTCAGAGATGCACCAGGATGCGGTGGAGATGTACCCTGGGCAAGAGGGGTTGGAGATGCACCGGGAAGAACCAGAGGCCATACCGACCAAGTACCCTTCCGAGCCAGGCAGTGGTTTCAGCCCCTGGCACTTAGCTTCAATATGTCTTGGAGATGGAGCAGGGAGTAGTGGACTCAGCCCTCCCTTGGTGCTAATTAATAATATGATAAAAGTAAAAACTAGGCCACTAATAGATACTTCCTGTACAGCCTTCTGGCTTTATTGTGATACCTTAGTCAGGTTGGGCTTAGTTGCTTGTTGTATTAGAGGGGGCTTAGAAATAGGGTGTGGAGAGTGTAGCGGGCACGGGGGTGGCCTCGTACGAGAATCCGCGCATTCTCGGCTGAGAATGCATATCGTACGAGAATGCCATCGTACGAGAATTGGCACATTCTCGTACGAGAATGGAGACGCTTGGGGGGGTATATAAGGCAGGACTGACTCTGTACTCAGGAGATAGAGATTGGACTTCATGAATAAAGGATCACTTGGTAACCCTTTAAGGACGGCTGTCGTTTTATCTATGATATGCTTCTGATATCCTTACAATATATATATATATATATATATATATATATATATATATATATATATATATATATATATATATATATATATATATACTGGAAAATTGTTATGAAACTTGGTGTGCGCATCTTTGAGTGTAATAGTGGAACTGCTGGGCATTCCCAGTGTGAATAACTTAATCAATAAAAGGTCATATTTTTCAGCTCGACTTCAGAAATATACAATATACTAACTAGTCTGACATAGTGATCATCAGAAAATGTCTTTATTTTGTTATTATCTTCATTTAGCTCCTTCCCAGGAGAAAAAGACGACCCCATCTAGTGAGAATTGTATTGTACTAATTCATTGAGATAATTATTATGGTCTATAAGCATACAGGTTAAGAGTTTTTCTTAAATGATTAGATATTCTCATATTGATTATTTCCACTGTGTTTGTTTAATTCTGCTGTGTTTTTTTTCCACAGCGTTTGTTTATTTCCGCGGGATTGCCATTTTGAATTGCGCATAGTTCATGTGATCTTCAGAGTGTTCAGAACGGCAAGAGTGTGCAGAACGGGTTAGCTTGCTACACACTCTCCTAGTGAATGGCCCTCCCGTAGGTTAAACATTGACAGACCACATTCACCATGAAATATAACTTGATTCTGTATGGCTACAGTTAGCCTAGTCGTGCTGTTCCTATTCACATACAGCAAAATATGCCCGTTAGGTATTTGCAATATGAATATTGCAAGATGATCTTAATAGCATCCCTATCTAATGCAACTGTATTTGGCATCGTTACCAAAGATAAGTAGCAAAATATGCCTGTTGCTAGGTAATCAACAGGAGAAATAAACCTCACTGCAAGATTCCCTATATTTGCTTTTTGGGCGGTAGTCATGGATAATACCGGTAATATGGCGCACCTAGTGACGATATTACCCAAATTTTCCTCCTCACTCTACTCCATTGTCATTAAGAACGATTTTTATTTGTAATTTACTGTTGAAAATTGTATAGCTCTAATTCCTGGAGAGCCAGAGCCCCACTTAGGTGTAATTACGCTAATTAGTCCAATTAGTATAAAAATAGCTCAAAGTTAATAGTAAAATATAACATGGAGCGTTATCATATTATTTTCAACACATTTGAAATTATATATAACAGATGGGGAAACTGCCATAACTACAAAATTCCCACGGAAATACAATTGCCCTCCTACCCCCTATTAGTCCAGGTGAGTTACCGTCGGTCCAGTTTTACCGCACACACAAGTATGTGCTGCAATATTTGATTTCACATTGTCTGTTATTATCCATTGATGGAGCGGGCTATCAAAGCTGCCTTGAACTATTGTTCATTTTGTTTGCACCAAGTGATGGGTCTGCTTATTATCTGGATCTGTCAATGGCACCTTGATGGTATATCTTTTATTTCTATAAATGTGTATTTCAATACAGGCATATCCAATTGCAGCAACAGTCAGAATACCTAGTGCTAGGTAGATTTGGACAGCAACGCACACAAACTTCCCAGATATATACACAAGGCTGTTGACTAAGGCACCCCAGAGGTTGCAGTGGGCAAAAGCAGCCTCCTTTTTGTCAGTGAATAAAAGTCCTAGGAAAGCTGAAAGGAAACAACAGTATAGTTTAGAGCAATATGGTCCTAAGTACTACTAGAACAGTATGAAAACTTCAAATAACAACAATAACTTGATATTTAAGAGAGAAAAAAGAAACATATACCAGCATGACACGATAATTGTTATTACTCATGAAATATATTATGTCATATTCAAGAGTGCGTTTGAGTAAATTATAATGAACCGTTAAAAATTACTTTTCATGTGTAAACTATATTGAACTCAATGTACCTGCATTGAGAACCCTCAGACAACCTGTTCCTAGGCCTTCAATAGCCACTAGGACAAAGAACATGGCTTTCTGCTGTGGGTCTGGGGTCCAGAAAATCCATCCAAAGCATGCAGAAGCCAGCAGAGATAGTGACAAAACATATAGAAGTATACGATGGACATATTTAGCCAATATCCCAGGTATTAGACATGCCAGGCTTGAGGTAATCCCTCTTGCAAGCATGACATAGCCAACCCAGCTAACACCTAATGAACAACTGATGTATGCCTGAAAGATACAGAGAAAAGGGGTTCAAGGTGGATTAGATTTAATCAATTTATCTTTTATTATTGCTGTTTAAACAAAAAAAATAGGGTAATAACACATAATGTCCTGTGTACTGTATTCTATCCAGACATGGCAGATATGACAATGCTACATCATGTACCTAGTCCCATTGTTCAACCCCCATAGGACCAAGTCCATCAAGTGATAAACTATCAGACAAAAGACAGCTGAACCGATAAGAATCCTCCAAACGGATTACTGCCATATGTGGATTTCAGGTAAGTTAGAAGTTACACACTCTGTTGGTAATTCCACAATCTGCTCTTCATTATTCCTAAACAGAGAAAGCAACAGGGCGAGCTTGCCTTGTTTTAACAAACGTAGTTGGAGTAATTCTACTATTGTCATAAACAGAATGCTGTTGAGTCACCTTGGTTCGAATTTAGTGGACGATTTACCAACACAATACAACCCATATATATATATATATATATATATATATATATATATATATATATATATATATATATATATATATATAAAATTATGTATCGTTTCCTCTGCATGTTTCTATCTTCGGCTAATCATCAAATAAATAGTAACAGGATAGCTGGATATCATGTCAGGATTAAGAGATAGATGATAATGAATGATTGTGTGTATGTAAGTTTTACAGTAAGTCTTGCTGGCATGGGGAAAAACATCCGCTGGAACTTCAAGTACAGACATTATGAAATTATAAAATTGTAACATCTTTCTGTTTGTTGTATACTATGGTTCTAATCATATTATGTTGGTGATGTACCTCAGAATACTTACTTGTGTAAATACGCCCACAGAAATAGATTTGAATAGCAAATAAAGACTCAGCAAGGGTAGGAGGCACAGGAGACGTGGATCCCTCATCAATTCCAATGCATCAATGGCCTTTGAACATCCACCGCCTGCCCTGGGAGAATCTGAGTTTAACTTCCTTAAGAATACAGTGCAGACAATGCCCAGCAATGTAACACACAAAAATGCGGAGGTGAGGATAGTTACTAGTCTCTGATTGGGCTGAATAATCTGGTCAGCATGTGTCTCTTTATAGGCACAGTACTGAGCCCCACACACTGTTTGGTTTTGAGAGCCCATTTGTGTCACATTGCTAGGTTGCCATAGAAATCCAATTTCATGGTTTATGGTGTGGTTCATAGGGTTTCCATATGAGTTGTTAACATGGTCTTTCTGGGGAGGATCAAAAAGAGCACCCCCAGATAGAATGGTCCCTGAGAGGATGTTCCCAGCCACATGCACAGTTGAAAAGATGAAAAAGAAGATACTATTGTATCTGGCCAGCATCACTGACACCTCATTCCCAGATCTCTCAGCTGCCAAGATGGCTAACTTTGTTATATATACCCCAACAGCTATAAAAGCTACTGCATTCCAGGCTCCCAGGACAGCGGCTGAAGTTATGATGGTCCACCACCTGGGGTAGAAATTGGAGAGGATAAAGATCACATAGAAGAACCAGGAGCAAAATAGGCTCCATTTTGGTGTCAATTGCCTCACCACCAGGGGAGCCAGCAGTAGTGCAGATAGGAAATAGGCACCATAATGTCCACCAATGCTGACCAGCCCCAGCCCCCCATGGGCATAGAGACTGGTCTGAAGGGTCTCTGCAGTGTTGAAGGCCATGTAAATACAGAAGAATATGAAAGAAAGATGGAGTAGTGTCCACATAGGAGAGGCTGGCCGCTTGCCTGCTTTCTCTGAAGATCCCATGTTGTTATTAATGTTGGTAGACAGGCCACTGGTGAGGCTATACCTGACCTTTTCATCCATCGTGCCCACTTTGTGTGGAGATATTAGTAGAAGCAGGTGAATGGAAGAAGGCTTGACTAGATTGTGGCTGACTTTATCATACAGTTGGTAGTTCGTAGACCTGTATGTTGGTGGAATGCTGGTTGCATAGAGGGAGAGCCCAGCCAACACGACCAAATGGGCCCCAGATGTGTTACAGATGGGCTACCATATGGGGCCCAGATGAGCTCCCGAGCTACAACCCACTTAGTCATGACCAGGGCTACCTGGTGGGGCTGATATGGGCGTTTCTAGATTTGAAGGGTTAAAGTCTAAGTGGGGCCCAGGTAGGCTCCCTCAGTTGGAGGTCCATGCATTGGTGGGGGAGGGGGGTGGCTGGAACACAGTAGTTTAGGCTATACGCCTAGTTTGACACTGTCCTGTAGTCAATGGCCACTTGCTAAGAATAGGTACCAACTAGCATCCTAGTGGGTTGATCCCTTAATTCAAAGTCATCATCTGTTATCCATGGAAGAAAAGCAAACTATATGTCATTTGACAGACTACAACTCTGATCACATTGAATGACACAGCTAGGGTGCCTGTAGTGTAAGCCTGACTTTGAAAACTGAAAAAGCGCAAGGGTTATGCTCATGTGCAGAGGAAAGGTGTTCGTATCAGAGTGCTATCTGTTTCTCTATTTGTTTACCTAAGTACTCCTTTAAGGGAGCTTTATGTTATAAATATAAACATCTGCGATGATAAAATGTCTATTTCATATATGGCTCACTCTCACCAGATCGATGCAACTATTATTTGGACGTACATGATCGGCGGACGTACATGATCGGCGGACGTACATGATCGGTGACGTACATGATCGGTGACGTACATGATCGGTGACGTACATGATCGGGAGTTATTGACTGCCCTACCCTTTCTGACCATGTTAAAACATAAATATATCTTACCAAGGTGTGCATATAGTGTGTGTCTTGACATATTCTATGTTAGAAATGTCTAGATGCGACTATTAAGATAGTTTTAATTAACATTTCAATACCGATCATGTACGTCATGTGACGTACATGATCGATGACGTACATGATCGGTGATTTATTGGCTACCTTACCCTTTCCTACCATGACAAAACATAAATAAACCTTACCAGGGTGTACATATGATGTGTGTCTTGACATGTAATATGTTAGAAATGTCTAGATGCGACTATTAAGATAATTTTAATTGACATTTCAATCCCGATCATGTACGTCATGTGACGTACATGATCGGCCGTTATTTATTGACTGCTTTAATTACCTTTTCTGACCATATTTAAAACATAAATCAATCATAGCAAGGTGTACATACGATGTAAGTCTTAACATGTATTATCAGAAACATGTGCAGCTGTGGGGTAATAAGAAAATTTTACATGACATTCCCAGCCGGTCATGTACGTCATGTGACGTACATGATCGGTTACACATTGAGCCCCCCCCTCCGGCCCCTATAAATATTTTGGGAGTTTTTTTTTCTAATAAACTCCCCAAAGATACATTACAGCCTGTAGGTATGGTTGGGAGAGTTAAACATCGTAGTGCAGGGGGTAAAAGACGTATTTTGTCCTCTGCCGATCATGTACGTCCACCGATCATGTACGTCCACCGATCATGTACGTCACTTTTTTAGTTGCACTGATTTGGTGAGAGTGAGCCATATACTGTATGTAGCAAACAGGCCCTGGGCTTACCTTATACAGTCTGAATAAAAGAATTTCAACTCAACTCAACTCAACTATTCATATGCAAAATGATGTAAACAATGTCAGATAATATGAACTAATTAATTGTGAAAACTGTTTCATTTTCAATGCTTTTCAAATAATTGAGAATTCATGCCCCAGTGTAATAAGAATAAGAGAAATGACTATAGGCTATTAAATCTCCTGTACTCTTAACAAAGACATCTAGTGGACAGTTCAGGAACATCACAAGCCCATTTATGTTTTGGAAATTTTTGTCTTGCCCTAAAGAGGGTTTAGTAAGAAATGTTCCTAAAACAACCCATATCACATAAAAGTGTACCCAAAACAACCCATATCACTCCCAGTAGGGAGAGACAGACTCTGTTATCTGAACCAAATAACCCAGCTATGGATTTAAACCCCCACCACCCATATAAATAGCATTCACCTTTGGGTATATGCAAATGACCTGTCAGACCATGGTTTGTCAGAGGGAGACGATATATTTGTATATTGACAAGTAATAAGCTACTTACCAACTCTATATTTTGTCAGGGTAATCCATGAATACTTGCAAAAGCAAAGTATACCAACAAAATTGTAAATGTGACACATGGATTGTGACGGAATAATGGAGTACAATTCCAGGTTTATGTGGTGAGTGGGTGATTGGGGATGTGTTATTGACAGGTCAGGTAGGAGCCGATCCTGAAAACCCCAGGGTCGTCATTTTGACAATACCAAAATTGACAACTTTAGGTGGTCAAGGTCATTGTGACGACCTAAGGTAGTCATATCTGATCCATATAGACCAAAGTTGTCATAATGATGACCTTAGGTAGTCACATGGATTGGGTAGTAAGAATGACTACCTTAAGGTTGTTGTTTTAGGTATTGTAAATTTGAAGATCTAAAGTCATCAGTAATGACAACTCTCAGCACTATCAGGTAGTCATTGGGACAACCTAGGGTATATCTGGGTGTTGGACATGGCACATGCCCTGTCGCGTGCTGCCACCCAGGGGAAATGGATTGAAGTGAATTTTCTGTCATGAGATATAAACTGGTGACAGGGAGCAAAGTAGTCTCTATACCTTCAAGGCCATCATTCTCACCCATACACAACTCATTTATAACAAGCAAAGCTACTTAGTTTAATCAAGAGTAAACCAAATATGTGAAAGGGATGCCTCTCATTAGGAGGTGAACTAATTAGAGACTATATTCATGCACCATTCTCCATAGTACTTTTCATTAGCCATTATGATATCCTAGGTCGTCATAATGACTAGGGACCTTCCTCTGGGTTTTCAGTTTACGGCCTATTTCGGCCTATTTCTGACCTGTCCTATATACCAATGACCGGTCATGCCCTGAGCTATACCTGACCTCTATAGGTCATTACTTTTCCTGAATATGTTCAAAACCAATAGAGCGTTCAGCCATTATGATCTCGTCCGGTCCATCCCCTTGCTATCTTTGCCCATGACTGAGTATCAGCCCCAATGCACCTTTATTTGGACTGAGGTTGCTCAATGATAATACTGCTTAAACTGCTTGTTTGCCTATTTACTTAGGTATTAAAGTACTTTTTGTTCCCTAGTCAAAAGTCAACACATTTACCTGCATATTTCCTATAAATATAATGAAAGTGGTTGATGGCTTGTGCCGTCTAGCTTTGATCTTAGGGGTCGACGCCAACTCCCCTGTAATTAACAAATGAGGTGTCTCGAACCCTAGCTCCTATTACTCATCAAAAGATTCAATAGTCGGGTGTATTGTGCATTGCCTACAGTCAGTCATGTCTTCTCTTTTTTAATTAAAAAAAACTAACAATTTTTTTTACAGATTTATATCATATAATATTTCACATTTCTCAAAACAAGATTGCTGTGGCGTGCACGGTTTTTGAGTAAATTTACCGGCAGCCTAGGGAGAAATCAATCAGTCAGGCAATCGACAATCATACAGGTTTAGCCTAAGGCTTAGGCTAAGGCAAAAACGTTACTATCAATTCAGGGACCTACTGGACGAATGGATGGGTGCTAACAATGATGGACAGGAATTTGCGAGGTAAAAATAATAAGGCCTGCAGCACCTTCAAAGTAAATAACCGATACACACATACAGGGTATTTTTATTTCATATTTCATTGGTATTCAAGAAAATCTTTCCCTTGTTTTCTAATACATGTAGTATATAGGATGTATACCATGATCACCTTGCAGGGTGGGGTGTCTCTACCTCGGTGGTTTCCAGGCAGGGAGATGCTTGTCCCACGATTAGTCCACAGTCAGCACTATCAGTATCAGGCCTGAGTCTATGATAACATTGTCAGTGTAGCCTGGCGGGGGTCAAATCTATTATATGAATGTGGCCTTATCTTATTCTACATAAGATAGATCCACGCCAGTTACCATTAAAATAACCGCCGTTTGTTTATTACAGTATAATGATTCAATGTAGTGGCACCACATTCTTCCTAGAATACATTTTTGCAAATAAACCTGGTCTATGACCAAATTAACTATACATGTGTTTGTCCTAAGTGCCAGCAACTTTATAATTTAGAAATGACGTGAAATGATGTGTATCTAGCAGTAGTCTAGAGACATGACGTTAGAGAAAAATAGTTCTATTTTTGAATTTCCTATTTTCTTTATTCTAGTTTAGTTGCTTGTGCTTGACAAAACTGTTAATGGACACTTTAATGTCAGATTGCCCGCGTAAGGGAGGAATAGTGGGAGCTTTCAGATCTATTTCGAATTGTTCTCTCCAAATACATCAATTGCTCATTTCGTCTGAGTGGAGTCTTTGATCTGCTTTTTATCTGGATCTGCCAATGGCACCTTAATGGTATATTTTGCATTTCTAGTAACAAGTATTTCAATACATGCATATCCAATTACAGCTATCGTTAGAATACCAAGAGCTATGTAAAGTTGGATGGCAACACACACAAACTTCCCAGAGATGTACACAAGACTGTTAACCAATGCACTCCAAAGTGTGTAGTGGGCAAAGGCAGCCTCCTTATTATCTGTGAATAGAAGTCCCAAGAAAGCTGAAAGGAAATATTGGTAGACGTTTGAAGAATGACATGCAATTATACACAGAAAACTTATGACATATATGAAATTAATCACTATTGACTAGTTACGGGAATCACGCCCAGCTGTTTAAGGTCATCACAGTGATGACCTGAAGTTATCATCTCAATTTCAATATTTGTGTATATATTATATATATATATATAAAATATGAAATAGATGAGGCATTTTATCATAGTAGAAACTCAAGTAATTTACAAGTGAGCTTTGAGAGAAACACATGGACACATGACAGTGTTTAGCCTGAAACGATAGTGCTCTCAATTAAGGTATGATGACAGTAAGAGGGGGTAATTATAAACCTAGTAAGGATTGATACCATGTGCAAGTATTATATGAAATTAATTATAGATGACTTAAAAAGTAATGATGCTGAAGACCCAGGGTCATCACATATGAATACTCTAGTGGCAAGTGTCACCATTATGACCAAAAGTAATCACCCTTGATTACGTTTTCCCACATAGAGTTTTCAGGTAAGCCTACACCAGCAACATACCAGCATGCTATTATGCTGGTTAACACGTTATGGTGGACCATTCCACGTTGAAGTGCACCGCTATATGTGGATCAACAAGGGAAAAGGGACCTCCGCGGGGGATTTTTAGTACCAACTTTGGCCACCAGGGGGCTCCAAATAGCCAACAATGTTCAAAATATCATAAAAATGGTTCTATACTGCTTTTTGATGAAGAATACAAAAAGCCACTTTAGAAAATTCCAATTTTAGTGAAAACCTTCCATATTTGGAGTGTAAAAAGAACGTTTTTGGACCTAAATTGGTGTTTTTGCACTTGTTGGTTGCCATGGAAACATTCTTTTCATTCTAAATTGAATTTTTCAAGAAATTAATGATTACAGGCCCCACAAAGATTTCTATGCTGAAAACGGAATGTAAATCCCATTTTAAGATTAAAAGCTTTGACCAATCGTTTGAAAAAGTTTGGATATTTGGGAATTTTCATAATTATGCTAATTAGATAGAGATATCTCTAAAACAAACTAAGATAGAGCTTATTGGTATCTGAGATTGGACAGTGCCTACACATATTCAAGGAGCCAGTTCTCAAAAAATAGAAGTGGTACCTGCTAATGAAATATATCACTGGAAAGCTGATGACCTCAATTTTATAATTGAGTTTAACCTTTGGAGGACCCTTTTCCCTCGACTGTCCACATATATCTAGATGAAGGGCCAAAACGTTAATGAATTAACTTCTGATGTATACAGCATGATATATGACCTTAATGTAGGGCATGTGGCCTATAAGCCGAAGCCACCTGGCCAATATTATTAGTTAAATGAAATATTAATGTATATAATATCATGCTGTATATCAGAAAACCACTAATTGTGTAGGAGGAAGTAGATCAAGAGGCTTGTACATTCGTTTCAATGAGATAAATATAATATAGAGATGCTCTTTAGTTCTACTCCCTTATCAAATTGGCGTCTAGGTTTTGTAGGATTGGTTAAAGTGTCTCCTGTACCTCAACATGTTAACTACCGGTAGTGTAACTAACCCACCTAACAAAAAAACGTTATTTTTCGTCAAAATAACGTTTTAAACTTTACATAACGTAATGTCATACTAAAGAGCCTTAGAAAAACGTCGACATATAACGTTATAAAATGGTGTATAACGTTATTTGTTTACTGTGAAACCGCTATTTCTGATAACGCCACAGGACCATGGTTTTTCTATGGCTGTAGAACATAACGGTACCTTGGTTAAACCAACGGCACTGTAATATTCCATAAAATGTGATACCTGTAATCTTACTCGCAATAACCTGACAAGTTAAGTATCTAAATAAAGAATACCTGCGTTGAGAACCCTTAGACATCCTGTTCCGAGTCCTTCAATAGCCACCAGCACGAAGAATACAGCTTTCTGTTGTGAGTCTGGAGTCCAGAAAAGCCATCCAAGGCAAGCAGCAGCCAATAGGGATAACGATGTGACATAAAGATACACACGTTTGACATATTTAGCTAGTATCCCAGGTATAAGAGATGCCAGACTTGATGTAATTCCTCTTGCAAGCATAACATACCCGACCCAGTTGACACCTAATGAACAACTGATATATGCCTGAAAGAAGAAGAAGTATATTTTTATTAACTGGTTCATCAGACATCGTATATTTAATAAGAAGATACCAATAGCGTTATACACTCAGATGCCATGTTTAATCATATCATGTACTAAATGATAAATAATGATATGGGTGAATGATAAAACTCCAAAGTAATAAAGAAGCTACTTCGGTATCTCTATCCTAAGTAGATCCCAATATACGTGTATATCCTCAGCTGATTATTGACTAGCTATCTAGTACTAGGATACCAGCATAACCATGCACGTAAGGGTCGCATGGGAACTGTTCATAGATCATCATGATTGTTAAGACCAATTTAGTAGCATTCTCTAGGAGTAGCTTGAAATAAGAATCTACAAAGATGATTAAGGTTGTTAAATAAAACACATTTATTTATGTTTTAATTTATGTTTTAGATTGCATCCTAACATAACAAGTCTCATCTGCAAGGTCAATGGGGCGTTAAACTACACAAACAAACAATGAAGTACAAGGTATAATAAAGCACCTACTTGTGTAAACCCTCCGACAGAAATGGCTTTAAAAAGTCCATAAAGACTCAGGAGGGGAAGAAGGCATAGGAGACGTCGATCTCCCATCAACTTGAACGTATCAAGAGCCTTAGAACAACCTTGTGCTGCTTTAAGAGAATCAGAATTTAACTTTCGTAGAAATGCAGTAGCGATCATACCCATGGCCATAATGCCCACAAAGGCTGAGGTGAGGATAGTTACTAGTCTCTGATTGGGCTGAATAATCTGGTTAGCATGTGTCTCTTTATAGGCACAGTACTGAGCCCCACACACTGTCTGCTTTTGAGAACCCATATGTGTCACATTGAGGCCTTTCCATTGAGATCCAGTTTGTTGGAGTGTTTGGTTCAATAGGTTTCCATATGAGTGGTTTGTGTTGTCACTTTGAGGGGAATCAAAGAGGGCACCTTCTGTGAGAATAGTCCCAGAGAGAATGTTACCAGCCACATGCACTGTGGTAAAGATAAAGAAGAAGATGCTATTGTATCTAGCAAGCATCACTGACACCTCTTTCCCAGATCTCTCAGCTGCCAAGATGGCTAATTCTGTGATATATACTCCATTAGCTACCCAGGCCACTGCACACCAGGGACCGAGAAGGGCAGCTGAGGCTACAATGGTCCACCAGGTAGGATAATAGTTAGAAAGGATGAAGAGCATATAGAAGAACCATGCAACAAATAGGCTCCATTTTGGTGTCAACTGCCTTACCACTAGGGGAGCCAGCAGTAGTGCAGCCAGGAAATAAGTACAGTAGAGAATCCCAATGCTGACCAGCCCCAGCCCCCCATGGGCATAAAGACTGGTCTGAAGGGTCTCTGCAGCATTGAAGGCCAGGAAAATACAGAAGAATATGAAGGAAAGATGGAGTAGGGTCCGCATTGGAGAGGCTGGAGACTTTACTGACTTCTCGGATGACCCCATGTTGGTGGTGATGCTGGTGGGAAATCCATTGTCGGAGGTATGGGTGAGCTTCTTTTCCATGGTGATGTAGAGTATACGTTTGTGGTAGGGGAAATGGTGGCCACGAGATGTCTGGGTCGGGGACACGGTGACCGACTAAATGGTGAACTGGTCGTGCGGAGGTGATATGTGGGCAATGGTGTGTTGAGACACATGCAGGTAAAGGACGAACCATTTGATACATGAGGGAAGGATTTTATTCAGTAGATTATTGTATGATAACAAACATTTACTTTTAGTAAGGCGTCCCATGTCATAGATGGATTTGATAGGGAAGTGTCGTTTCAAATACCATCCGCGGGGGTTTCTTTTTTAACCCTCTAAGGCCGCCTTGATTCCTTGATACATTATGCCCTTGGTCGTCATGATGCTGGAATGCTGGTCAGGGGAAGAACTTGCCAGTGCTTCATTCAAGCATCATGCCGACCTTACAGGACAGAGACACTCTCAAAGGGTCAACATGATGCACCAATGCAGCACCAGCTAGGGCTGCATTGGTGCATCAGGATGACAATAACCCCCCCCCCCCCCCCACCCCCCGCGTACATGCGTACCCGCCGGCCAGATCGGCAAAGCGCTTCATCTAACAATGAAGGACTGGTCCCTCTACTGACCTGGTCAGTCCCCCATATACATGAACTTTGCTGTAGTTAAGCTTATTTGAGACTTGTGAATATCAGTTCGTCATTCTGACCAATATTCCCATGACTTACCTGGGAAAGCCACTACAGACTAAGGGCTGGAACATTCAGATTATCTTCACGACGTTGTAGTCCTGCCAAGTGACTCTAAAACGACCATTAGTATTTATTTGAGACACGATCCCAAGATGGTAAAAAGCACCGATATATTCTGAATGGTAGAGGTATAGTTCCGAATATAGGTATAGGTATAGTTCCGAGTATAGGTTTACCATTGTGATTATTACATAACTCAGTTAAGAGGGGATTGACCAGACTTGATGCGAACGTCAGGTGCGTATATATTATGCTCAAAATGAATCAGAGTACTTAAGTATGCTGATGCTCCAGGTGTATACGATTAGGCCATTAAAAAAAGAGGTGGTTCACCGCGCGCATCATTAAAATCGTGATTTGGGGATATGAGCATATTAAATTAAATTAAACCTTAAGCTGTCTGTAATATTGTGTGCCGGGAATAACATACCTTTTCTCAACTTTTATTGATCAACTCCTATATACAACATTGTGAAATTTGTTTGTGAAAAGTCTGTATTTTCTCATACATTTTGGCTCCACAGAAAAAAAACATAGCTTAGTGATGAGAAACCATCTTGTTTTTTGAATGGCCTCATTTTTTAACAAGGAGGGGAGTTTTTGCGCGAAGTACGCAAAATGTTTTAGACCCCCCTTGCCGATCGACGGGTCAAAATATTTTACCAGCCTTTAGGATCGAAAATCGGCTCGAGCGCGGGCCCTTTGAAGCATACTGACGGCTTTTTGGCTCAAAACAGGTTAACTTTTTTTGCCCCCCCCCCCCCCAAAGAATGAGGGGTCCACATCCCCGCCCCCTCCAGCCCCCCCCCCCCCCCCTGTTGTTAAAAAAATATCACTCCCTTACATGTATACGGTCATGGAGTTCTGTAAATCCATAATGTAAACTAGGGTCACCTAGCTGATACTGT
Organism: Harmothoe impar; assembly: GCA_947462335.1. Classification (NCBI taxonomy): domain Eukaryota; kingdom Metazoa; phylum Annelida; class Polychaeta; order Phyllodocida; family Polynoidae; genus Harmothoe; species Harmothoe impar. The sequence continues at coordinate 29,102,956 of OX381704.1, read as the reverse complement.
TAACGTAATATATTTTGCGCTGTACTTATTTCAGCGTGGAAATTTATCCAACCGAAACATATAACTACCACATCTGAAAATCCGCAATTTAAAATCCGCGCGAAATTGTAAATTTTAGCATATCCACAAAAATGTATACATATGTACCATCGAAAATATGTACGTTTCCAGATAATGCGAGATCAAAGTACAATATTTTCTTCGTGGAATGATACACATAAACTTAAGGCCACCAAATATCTTGCGTTACGACTTAATCTTGTATTGACTGAGGCACAGAGATGATTTGGACCAATGCCCAGTACAGGTCATGTTGAGTTTACATTGAACTGACCAATGTGCCAACTGGGGGAGGGGGTAAGTCTCTCACGCTAGCAGACTACATCAATTGTACAATTATTTGTAGCGGCATAGCACACTTTCCCAAAAGTGTTCCCGAATAGTTATAAGACACTGGAATATTTAGCAGGTGCTCCATCGTTACGGGAAAACACCATATAATATACCTGTGCATCACCAAGTGGTGAGTGCTACAATGTATGACCATGACCGTGAGTATTTTTCTCACCTTTTTGTACGTCATATACAGCCAGGTCATTTATTTTGTTCTCTCACTTAAGTGTCGTATAATTTTATATAACGGTTTCTGCTTATTTAGTAATTGGGGTATGCGGGTGGCTTTCATCATGAATAGTGGCTAGAGCCATGGATGAGACACATGCAAGGCTGTCACTGTGGATAAGGGAACATGAAAAAGATATAACCTGATGAAGGCCAACTTCTACCGAAACTTTGTGATCAATATAATTCAACATGGTGAATAAAGGCCTATTAAAATAAAAGTTTTGGTCGTTCTAATTATGTCTATTATATAATTATAAAAAGAACCATAACGTTGTATAATATTGACATGAATGCACCTGCATTGAATGATTCACATCACTGTTTCCCATTTTCCATTAGTCGATCTGTTTATCCTATGCGGCGATACACCCACAACAACCATGGTGGAAAACGGGCCTACCCGCAGGCTACACCAGGACATGGCACATATATCATAATATACATGGCCACTAAAGTATGTAGATCCTTGAATATACCGGTAGAAATATCAAGTGTAAGAAATAGGTATTTCTGTACCAAATCAGTCCAAACCATACTTTCTAAATTATACGTATCCTAGTAAAAGATCCGTTATTCCAGATTGTCTACAGAGGGGGACTGTGACAAGTTACACATGAGAGAAAAATACAAGAATGAGCTGGAGATATTGTTTTACAGCATATTTTGACATATATTATGAGACGAGCAAGAAATTTGACTGACCACCAGTGTTTTTTCTCTTTGTCTGGATCTGGGCTTTTTTTAAAAAGGTGCCTAAGTGTTTCTTTGGCAGCAGCTTAAAACTAGTTTTATCTATAATTGTCTTAATCCTGGATGGGAGTTTATTCCACTCAGAGCCCCTTTGTAATAAAGGCTCTTCTTATAAAATTCAGTTCGCGGTCTTTTGAGTGGAAAGGTAGGGAGATGATTGCTCCTAGTTCTAGGGGCAGGATTTGCAATGAGTTTTCTGGCCATTGAGGAGAACATTGAGATTAACATTTCTATGGGTAATGTTTTTAATGATTATACAATTTTCACTCTTCTCTTCTCTTCTGGGCCCATCACACAATAAATGCGAATTCTAAATTATTTTACCACTAGATATGAACTTCCGGTTTTGTCATTTAATTTTTCAATTGAAATTCATATGATACACACACACCTACATTTGATTAATGTATAGCCAAATGTTTCTGCAATAAGCCTACACTGTGTACATTTCAGTCGCCCCTTTATTTTTTAACCCTTAACATGCAGGTCCTTCAGTCTAATACCTCTTTCTGTAGCTCGTGTCTGCAGAATAACATATGACAATAGTCCATTCCCTCATGAGCAAATATATTGTTGACATCTAATAATCAATGTACATTAAAGAAACAAGTCAATTTAAATGCAGTTTGGATAATAGAAAGAAGTTAAAAAGTCAAATAAAGCTGGTGTGTTTCTCACCTCTGCTTCCTACAGGGAGTGGTCACGTTTGTAAAGATCACAGAAAAACAGGCGGAACCATGAAGATGTATGTTAATCGTTATTTTATTGCACATAAACTGCTTTCATTCTGCAACACAAATAGACAAATACCAACACCCATTGATCCTCATGGGGACTGGGCCACAGGCTTCGTGGGATATGGCCCAGGCCCCACTCGTTAAATACGTCAGATACAGCATCAGTGTAGTTGACATTTGTGTTTATTTTTTGATTTAAAGCCATGTAATGAAGGAAAGAAAGTTTTTCCATAGCCCATTGAAAACAGCCAATTTGTGTTTAATAGGGGCCCTTAAATACGGCACTCTCAGTACTTAAGCATAGAAAAGCTTGTATTTACAAAAAAAAAGTAAAACCTGACATTGACTCAAGAAACCCGATATTAAATACCGATGTCCGATATCCCCCAAATGTTTGTAAGATAGGGGCTGTTTGAATGTAGTCCCTATGTCTCAAATAGTTGTGGGATAGGAGCTTTTTGACATTTATGGACTTCAGATGTGCCCTAAGTCTCAAAAGGTCCCTATCCCACAAATATTTGAGGGATAGGGGCTTTTTGGGACTTAGGGGACTCACGGGGATCTCATGAAGCTAAATGGGTCATGCCTACCATCTAATAGACCACATTTGAGGTAGAGACAACCTGCCCATCCAATGAACCCCCTACTATGGTGACATGTTTGTCCTCACAGTCCAACTGCCTCTTCTCGATGACGTCACAGTGGGGACAGCAGCAGATGCCTGATGCGCGGCGTCCCCAGTAGAGGGCGTACAAGATCAGCCAGAAGACAAAGACCGCGGCAAGATTATAAGCTACAGCACCAACAGCCTCCCCGGGCTGGTTTATCCAGTCTAGGTCAGTGTAGATCATGGGTTGTCCAAACTCATTGGTACCCCCGGCCAGCATGAAGACAGCCGTGAAGCAGAAGTAGATGAGGGCAAAGAACATGGGCTGGTAGAAGTGTAGAAGCCGTAGGGGGATAGCAGCAATGAACAGGTCCAGCAGGACGATGGTCGAATTGAGAATGTGTGTGTGGATGTTGACAGCATCAAGGCCATTCCCTGCCTCACCTGCAGAGACACATGATTGTTCTACTAAATATGGAGCTGAATGACGTAATTCCCCCTGCCCAGCTAATAAAAATACGTTATTTTACGTCAGAATAACGCTTTAAGCGTTATATGATGTTTTGCCACCCTATAAGGAGCCATAGAGAAACGTTGCAATGTATAATGTTTTGTTTTGTTTACTGGGTGGGTCTTATACTTCTCATATCCCTAGTCTTCATATAGAAATCCAGATGTTACTTATTTAACAAAATTATGTCTATAATGCTAACATATCACATGAAGATTCAACTTTGCTTATTACCGAAAGTGGTAAGATCTACGTTGATTTCAGGAGCCTTAAAAGTCTTAGTAGAGTTATGACAGGTTTGAGTATCAGGGATCGGGTGAGCCATTTAAAGAGATTGATTTCCCCCACAATAATTGGCGGTCATACGCACTTTATACAAATAAAAAATGTTTATAGGTACCGTGCCTTTATTTTCCAAGATACCCTTAGAACTTAAATTTTCCGGGTACTGTAATTGTAAAGTCTGAAACTACATGAGCAACTTACTGAAACCTCGTAAAAACACTATAAGCGCCTGCACACTTGTGGCTGGGGCCATTCCAGAACTGATGTTGTAGAGAACCCATTGCACCCTCAGCAGAGGGGTCATCACAGTAGGTGGGTCTGAAATATAATTTATATTGAAATAATTCAACCATGGGATTTCTCGTATCTAAGGCGTCCTGATAATCATCCCACACAATATGTACCGGTAATTGTTTATATATATTGTTTTACTTCATGACCATGTTGGCAGACCGTGTTCTATATTTACAGTACATGAGTTATGGTCAATAAACCTATTCAAAAGAAAAATCGAATATTGCATATAAACTGTATGGAGGAATTGCATGCTCCTCAGCTACGATTCTGCAAATATTGAGAAACAAATACGCTTCCAGAAAATCATTCAGTCAGTTAAAGATATCTTTCTGTAATTTGTCCTATGTTTATGCATATACCGAGGTTGCAGGTTCCTTAGTAGGGGGCACCATTGCTTGATTTGGTGACTGGCGAGATAGGCACTGTACAGCCATCACAATGGGTACAAGCTGTTACGTAATGCCCCCTAAGAATACAGCAGTGAAGGGCAGGGAGTTATTTCATTGGTTGATAATACAACCGGCTACACGCCTATACATAATATACATTTGTTCACTGTTCTTGATATAATATGGCTACTACAACAAGAGTAACTGTACTTAGTTTACGCTGGTTACCTTTGTTGTAAAGATGTTGGCTGATATAGTAGCTGGTGGCCACCCAGGCCTGCACGACAAGTCGGGCGTTTAGGATGAGGAAGGACCAGTTGGTAATATAGATCAACCATGAAATGTTGTTTCTGGAGCCTGTTCCACTAATTCCAAGCCATACCAGGAAATAAATGGCAACAACAACTCGGTACACCACATAATAGATGCCAGAGGATTTCCACTGAAATGGTAATCATGGAAAGCATTGTCAATAGTATGGTTTATATCACAGATGTTTAATATTGGATTCATTGGTATATACTGCATGGCATTACTCTGAAGATATGGGTCTGAGAACTATACACGGAAACCCTACGAGCATTGAGAACAAGTACATTTATACCATAGAAAACGCGGTGCTTCCTAAAATCGGAGGTCTAGGTGCAATATATGATATCTGATGTTCCTGTGCGTGAGACATTTAGAGCAGTGCACAAGCTGGAAATATAAACAAAGTCTAGCATCTAATCATTCATGTTACCATCATCTGACAGATTTACTTTCGTGGGAATGGGCCAGAAAATCGGTTAGTATATAGAGCTCCATCTATAGACTGGTACATGTATACTCGTTCAGATCATAACTCATGATAATTATCCGCTTACCTGAGACACAGTGAACAGGTAGGGCTTGGGGTGGTCAAGGCGGAGGTTGTAGGGCGCACATACCCCTGACCAGCACATACCACCTCTCTCCTCCTCTCCTCCATGGTCACAGTTTTCCTTTGTCCTTACCACATACATGGTTCCCCTTGTTGGGGGTACAACCACACCCCACAGAGTAACCTGTCTACTGGCTACTGAGAGTAGACACGTCTATAGTGTGAACTAAATTACCCACCTCCCAGACCTACCTCAGTGAACCTGTCTCCTGAACTAGATAATTGGCCCTGAGACATGTATACATGTAGATTGGGGGATAGCCATGTTGCATACACTATGCATGTATACCCCCACACATCACCGCCAATGCAGGTGTATAGCTGTATGTATGGTTAGAATCTCACTCTATATTAAAAGACGAGTATTTCCCCTCATTTTTGATTTGGTAGAGAAGGGTGACTACCCCGTAATATCTGCCAAATGAAGGTACTATTCATAGCACGATCAAGGAATTGTACAGGTCCATAGCACTATGCATGAATATATATCTATCTGCACGTGTGAGGAGGTGCAGGGGGTGTATGTGGGGGCATACCTTGGGTCTGTTAGGCGTGACATTCGTCCCCATGCCCTGGGATAACATTTGCAGTTAACAGAGCGTGCCTCAATTCAAGGGCAAGTAGAATAATTACATTTGAGTGAAAGATCACAAAGCAGTCCCTTTTAACTCGTTAGTGAAGGTACATTAAGAAATTGCTCTATATTCCCTATCAACTCGTCGGTGAAAGCATATTACTTTTACGTTACGTTATCATCACAGAACTCTTCAGCTGTCTGTGAATCAGTACATATTCCAACCCTGGTCAAGAGCCGTTGGTGCCGGTGGTTATATCCTGGTGTATGTCGGTATCAGTGAGCATGTTCATGACTTTTGTTCTCTCCCTGGAACTCTGTCTCTCTCACTCCCCCCCCCCCTCCATGGCCCCAGTCTCACTGAGGGGGCTCGGAGGAGGGCCGGTGTCAAAAGTGCTCATGCGAAAATACTATCTGTTGTTGAATATTGCCCCACTTACGACGAAAACCGCAGTTCCTATAATAGTAGGGTGATCCTATGTGAAATGACTCTTTTATGAAGTCTTCCCATGTTTGTTAAGGAGCAGATAGATACCTCTAGCAACTTGCTATCAAGATATATTGAATGGGTCCATCATATTATATGCTGGAGTAAACATAATACATTGCAATACAACACAATGTAATCCATACACTATAAGTACTGTACACCTACAGCAAAGGTTACTGGCAACTTTTGTTCCAGTAGATCTTGCTGTGGGTGTACAGCAACTGATTTGCTGTAAATTTACAGCAACCTCTACTGTAAATTTACAGCAATTTCTACTGTACATCTACAGCAAAAGTTGCTGGCAACTTTTGTTCCAGTAAACTTTGCTGTACATGTACAGCAACTGGGTGCTGTAAAGTTACAGCAACTTCTACTGTAGATTTCATATTGTTGTTGTCATCAATTAATATCAATTAATATGCATGCATGGAGAGTACTTTCCTGCATAATAGTTCAATTTCAGTTAGGACAATACACACTACACACTGTAATAGTTTAATCCTGCTTTAATTCAGCTGAACTGTATGTGATACCAGCTTTTTTCCAGTCCAGGCACTTTAAGCATTAATTTTTCCCACCAATGTGGTGTCTATTCTATACTTTTGCTGTTTTTTTGTATTATTCAACAAAATTGTGCAAATATCAATACACTTTATGATAACTGCATTCAGTCTCTCTCATCCATTCTTATTCTACCATGTCTTGAGAGTTTGTGTGGCTTTATTTGACTCGGGAAAGGGTTGGGTGGAATAATTACTACAAAAATGGTATATACTGCTGCCACCTAGCAGCAGAAATCTACAGCACAATCTACTGTAAATGTACAGCAACGTTGTTGGAGACCCAATTTACAGTATGTAATGCTGTAATTATACAGCAAATAGTGCTGTAATACCAACTACAGCAAAAAGTGCTGTAAATGTACAGCACATTCAATGATTGTGCTGTTTAAGTACAGTAACTTTTTACAATGTAGGAAATGTTGACAGTTCTTCATATTTCAACCCTATATTAGGCTCTAGGCCTATAAATGATTGATCTATTGAACCTGTCATATCGGGGGAATGGACACTGCTGGATGGCAAATCCATGGATCAGCCAGATTCGTTTTTATGATTCAATGTAAGAGGCTTTAACTTGGGAATTGAAGAGAGAATGATGCGTTATTTTCGAATAGACGTAATACAGCCTATCTGGGGGTTATATGAGGACTTTAATCATTCCAAAAATAGTGCAGGACTAGGTGGCAGCACTGCATCATATATGTTGAGAATAATGCCAATATTATGAAAGCTATAGTCCACATGCTGCTTTATGCAACTTGCCAAGGTCAATCAAATAATAGGAAAGGGATTCTCAGTGAGTTTACATTTCTTTTAAGGCTGGATGGGGAATCAATGAACATGCAATATATACTCCTATTGTTACATAATAAATATAAGGATGAGACGACACATAAATACTTGGCGCATATAGCTGGCTGGCTTAACCTGCCCATTTATTACAATAATAACATAAATTTTGAAAGGCGACTGTGATTCAAACCAAGCGCTCTCGTGAGACGCTACCTCCACACCCCCGGTGAGGAAACATAGAACTAACTGCCGGATAACAGAGTAGACGCGCGGGAGAAGTAACAGGGTATATACCCATATAAACTCTGTGGCCTTTATATAGTAAATATACTCCTATTGTTACATAATAAATATAAGGATGAGACGACACATAAATACTTGGCGCATATAGTTGGCTGGCTTAACCTGCCAAAAGGATAGGCACACCTATACTACCAGCCAGACAAAGAGAATATCATATATGAACGAGACAAGTATCACTCGTATCACAAGAGAAATATCATATATGAACGAATATCACAAGTATCACAGCATCACAAGCATCACATTTAGTTAACAATTATCAATGACCGCGGACAACATACTGCCCACACGCTGGTCAATCAATACCCTATCTTGTACAGGGCGACGCAAGTAGACATATACCTGATCCGACTTCCAATCCCCCCTTTGCTTAATTACCTCAATATCAATCCCCAATCTCGCCAGGAAAGTAGCTCCCCCTGACCTTAACCCATGACTGGAGATACGCTCTGCCTGAATGTTAGCATCGCTAGCCAACATTTTAAGAATGTCAGAGAAGACCCGATAAGACAGAGGAGAAACACTCTCCACCTCAGGCATTAGAAAGGCAGCATGAGTAGGCCTACCTTTTACTTCAGCAAAATGCTTTTCAACCCAATGCACCACACACAAAATCTTATTACTTATGCGCGCAACAGGAATCAACAATTCTCTTTCCTTGAACTGGATAGTCTTAGTACGTGACAGGGTCACCATCATTCCCCAATCAAAAAATTTGAATGCACTTCTACACAACATACTATCGCCATTAGTGTAATGGCACTTACACAATAAAGACCTAAACGCAAGTAGGGCAGCGGCCCAGAAACACGTGTGACCCAAGGAACTAGGCAATAAAGCAAACATCAATAACAAATGCTCAGGTAGGATAGCTAGAGCCTGAGTAGGGCAATCACCTAACACACGGCGCGCACCTCTCAGAGCCCGATACACAAGGGGATCCTGATACGGTATCTCAGGCACACGGTGGGTTTTAAAATAATAATTCAACCCCGACAGATAACATTTAATGGAGACATATTTATGGGTATTAGACAAGTGTGCTATATAAAAAGCAATACCCTCATGTCCAGGGGCTAATGGAACTATACCATACACAGAACAGAATTCTAAGTAATGCTTAATCTGGGATGCACGGGTTTTATCAGTGTTTGCTGCCGAGTCATTGTCCAATAGAAGATGTAACCGAGACACCAGCCTGGAGCATGGACCTGCAATCACAAGTAATCATAGCAGCAAAGGGAATCAGATGACGTAACATACAAAAGCTTATTACGAGCACTAGACTCACCCCATCTGCTAAGGGTGTCACAAATCACATTATCCTTTGATTTTATATACACAGACTTAAAGAAAAAATTTCTCTTTACAGCAAGCCAAAACATTTCCCTAATCCAAGACATACATAATTTATTTGTACTCCGCCCAGTATTTAACATATGCATTACTTGTGTATTGTCTGTTACAAAGACTAACTCACAATTCTCCCACAAATGTCCCCATCTCTTGGCCGACAACAATACAGGCCAGAATTCTAACTCATTAATGTTCTCATTATGATCCTGGGGGGGGGGGGGGCACCCAATGGTGCATGGCTTCATCTGGAAGGGGGCAGCGGCCCTTACCCTTCCAGACCCCCATCAACCAGTCACTTCCATGTAAAGCAGCATAACCAGAGAAAGATGCGTCACTGTATACCGCTAAATGAGTACTAGTTGGTTTTATAATTTTTGCAGAACCATTAAAAGTTTTTGCAAATTCCAACCACCAAATTATGTCATCACGGGCTGCACCAGATAATCTCACTTTATGATGTAATTTCTTTACAACATTACATAAGTCATAGATTCTACATGTAAAGCAGCGGCCACCACGCACAACCTTGCTGGCATGGGCTAGACTCCCAGCCAGGGACTGAACCTCACGTTTAGTCATTTTGAGTTTGCCCTCGGCATCCTTCAATTTCAGAAGTAACTCACACATTTTATCTTCTGGTAAAGTAAGGGACATATCCACACTATTTACCTCAATGCCCAGAAAAATAACTTTTTGAGCAACAGGCGTAATTTTTTTGAAGGAAATACTAAACCCCAGGTGACGTATCACCCTTATCAACACATGCTGATACTTCATACAAATTTCCTTATCAATATTCATCAATAGAAAATCGTCTAAGTAATTGACAATTGAATAACACCCTCTTCTATTCATACAGCGCACAATGAAGTCAGATATACAATTAAATATATACGGGCCGGAAGCCATACCAAAACAGAGGCGCCCGTCTTGGGATAGCACATCTCCCCGACCATCATCAAAATTCCAGCGTAGGCCCTGATACATCCTATCACCATAATAAATATGGACTCCTCTATAAGCGTCTGCTACGTCAGTGCCACAAAGCCAAGAATTTTCAATCAATAAATCACACACATCGTCAAGAGATTTATATACAAATTTCTCTGAGACTTTATCATTGACAGAGGGAACCCCAGTAGCCCCCCCCCCTAGAACAATCCGTGATGGGTCGTATATTAACCCCCTTATCTGCACTATCTTTCTTCTTCTCTACTGCTCCTAGAGCATGAATACATTTAGGTTTATCAATACACTCCATAATTTTACCCTCATTAATTTCATTTAATAGGGGCTTAGACATAAATTGCTTATTACCATCACGTAAAATTGAAGAGTAATTCTCTGTATCATATTCACAAGCACAGTCTGGATTTATGACTCTAAAGCCGAACGCCGAGCCCTCCAGCATGTACAACCAGTTTGAGTCCAGCTCACCCCACATCGTGCATTCACAAAATACCCTACAGGGTTTCATGGTTATAGGAGAACCATCCAGGTCAAATGAACAAGAACATACACCATTAAAGCACTGCTTTGTTACATCAAATTTAATGTCCCTTGGACCATTAGACTCCATTAGAGATACTGATATCACACAATTATTTATCATCATAGGCCAGCCGGCCTTATGAAAATTCATAATATCCAGATTCTCAACATTGGAAACCACTGAGAGTGAGTCACATTCCATGCTAGGTATAATCACCTTGTGTACACTCGGGTTACTAATCCCCTCACCTACATACTTGAACCCCTCAGCCGCGGCCACACTGTCATTAATACTACAACCAACCTGTGACAAATAATCAATTTCATGTATACATATAGGTTCAGCTTCAAACACAGGGTTAATAACAGTGGTAGGAGAACTTTCTTTAGGTGAGTCTATATCCTATCCGGAGTACATACGGACTTTGTTACATGAAGTTGACTTGTGGGTGGGATCTCCGCATTTGGAGCAAATGTGACCAAAGATGCATGTTTTAGAGTCACACCCAGAACCATTGTACCGGTTGCAGGCCATAATTCTGCCATGCTCATCAACCCTGACCCCTTCCATATTCTTTTGGGGAATATACTGACCCTGAGAAGGAGGATAGCCCTGACCACCATTGTAGCCCTGGTTAGGGTTACCCCTACCCCGGCCATAGCCCTGACCCCTACCCCTACCTCGGGATGGGTTAGAACTCTCGCGATGTAACTCCTTAACTTTTTTCAAGGAGTCAGTATCAAAGTACTGTTTGGTTAAGATGTCGTTACCAAACCCAAACTCATCTAAGCCCTTACCATGGACGCACTCATCCCTAAGGTCTGAGTCATATCCTGCGAATTGGTGCTTATCATACAACCCACTAGCGGCCTTGAAAGACATGAACCCTAAATGCCGTAGGAATTTCTTCAAATCATCTAACGTAGAAAAAGTACCATCGTCAATTCCTACGCAAGCCCAATTAAGGGACACGTACATCAATTCCTCATACAAAAGTGACCTGGGTTCACGACCCCTAGTATAGCGTTTCAAGTCAAATTTCTTTTTCACTTAAGACAAACGTTCACTGGAGGAATCTCTACCTTCTTGTAGGTCGAATCGGGGTGTAGAAGTCCGGGGGCCTTCTCCAGGGCTTGACTCTCGGGAGTCCGGGGGAGTCCTGTTGGGATTTGCCGACTTGATCCCAGCTTTGGCGCCCTTCTCGACACGTGACCTAATGCGTCCCCGGATTTTTTCCTCCAGGGTTTCGACCCTCTCTTGCTCTGCGTGGATAGCGTCCAATTCCTCGAGGTAATCGAGGTACTCCTGCTTCGATGGGAACTTTTCCTCGGGAAGCATTTGCGCCATGCTAACGTTCAGCTCCTCCTGGGTTGCAGCAACGATCTGATCCGCGGACATCTTCCCAGTGTCTAATCGTTTGCTCCTCCTGGGTTTCATGGCCTCATAACCATCCAATGGCTCAGCCTTGCAGTTTCTGCCCCTTGGTGGGCCATGATCCTTGCCACAGCGGTAGCACCATGCCTCCGACATAATGTGAAGTTGATATCAAATCGTATCAAATTCAAAGTCCAACAGCCGTTACAGCGTGGCTACCCTGTAGACCACCTGAGGAAGCGTCCTCCTGCTGCTAATTTTGAAAGGCGACTGTGATTCAAACCAAGCGCTCTCGTGAGACGCTACCTCCACACCCCCGGTGAGGAAACATAGAACTAACTGCCGGATAACAGAGTAGACGCGCGGGAGAAGTAACAGCGTATATACCCATATAAACTCTGTGGCCTTTATATAGTAATTATTCAGTGCCAATCCAGGCGAAATTCAAGTGGCCTTACACAACAGGTCAGTCGGTAATTTTGTTTGGATATGTTTTGTAGGTGTGATGTGTAAATCTATTAGATCAGGGCTGATTTTCAGAAATTGTTATTGTCCCAGTAGTTGTTATTGTGTGTTATGTATTAAATGATATAGAAGAACCATTTTCTTCACTGAGATCTGCAGCACCAATTATATTGGCTAGTATTCGGTTACACAAAAAAGCACCAGATGTCACCACCAGATGCAGTGACATTCACCTGGCTCCACCTGCCGGGCACTAGCCACACTGCCCCCTACACCAGCCTCTTGGAGCAATGTCTTAGGAACAATGTAATAATCCTAAAATTGAACCCTCAGATCTTGGTGCCCCTCCAGCAAGATCCCATTATTCTGCTAATTCAAATGTCACATTTACATCTCTTTTAGTAATGCTTACTTAGGCAAACATTCATGAGTTACCATATGTATGATAAAATATTGAGTTGGCATTTGGCTAAATTCTTATCAATATACATATATACCCATCTCCCTCTGACAAACCATGGTCTGATAGGTCATTTGAATATACCCAAGGTGATTGCTATTCATATGGGCGCTGGAGATTTTTTACAGGGACCAGAACCTTAGAGTAGAGCATGGAGTTCATAATTGTGCCACTGAACTGTCCACTGGAAACCTCAGGGTCGTCATTTTGACAATACCAAAATTGACAACTCAAGGCAACGTAAAACCTCGCATATAAGCCTAACTCGTATTAGCCACATCTAGACTTTGGGCCTATTCTATAAGCCGCACCAAGGGTTTGATTATGGTGAATTTAGTGCTGTGTTATACACTCGCATGTAAGCCGCACCCCCACTGTTTGCCGATCGTACTAGCCGCGGCCTATACACAAGGTTTTACGGTTGTCAAGGTAACGACCTTAGGTCCTCATTGTGACTACTATTCAGACCAAAGTTATCATAATGACTACCCTAGATAGTCACATTAATTGGGCAGTCAGAATGACTACCATAAGGTTGTCAATTCAGGTATTGTCAATTTGAAGACCTTAAGTCATCAGTAATTACAACTCTTAAAGCTTGACAGTCATGGTTGAAGTGAGGCCAAATCACTTTTGGATGTAGTTCAGTTTTCATTCACAAGAGGGCTCTTAAGGGCTGGGAGCTCAGCTCCTACAGGCACAAGATAGGGTGAATATGTTGTAGCTGGACAATGCTCATGGTCCCCTGTCCAGACACTGCTGCCCTCTGGTGGAACTGTTATTTTAGTCCATGTATGGAAAATGCTGAACTTATTCCCTGATGGCCCAGCTTTAAGTCCTAGGTTGTTCCAATGACTACCCAGTTCTACCCAATACTATAGCACATTAAAAATTCATGGCACAGAACTGCCTCCCAGTGTTAATATCTGCACAACTAAGTAACAGGAGCAGAGTGGTCTCTATACCTTTGTGGCCATCATTCTCACCTATTGGCAATTTATTAGTAATAAAGAATACTACTTAGTTCAATCAAGAGTACACCAAATATGTGAAAGGGATGCCTCTCATTAAGAGGTTAACTAATTATAGACTATATTCATATACCATTCTCTAGAGCACATGCCATTATTCATTATGACAACCTAGGTCATCATAATGACTACGCTCCTGCCTCTGGGGTTTCAGTGTGCTGCTGGAATCATAGTTTGGCTTTGCTTGGAATTAAATAGTCTATAAAAGCATAATAACACTAAAGTACCCTCTTAGATTTGATGATTACACATTGGCTTCTGTAGATGAGAGCAGTACTAGAAATCTGAATGGGACAATTGCTGCTTTAATATTACACTAGACTTCTAATCTAAAAAATCAGCTTCTCTAAATTGATTGTTATTATTCCTAATATATTAATAATTATCACAATCCATTTAATTTCAACAGGACAACAAATTCTCCAGGACAAAGACACAAGTACGTCTGGGTGAAAGTCTTTTTATTACTCGTTCTACTGTACTTTCTGTTGATTAGTCAGTTGACAGAATTTTATTACACAATTTGGGGTTTATTTTAATATTATGTGTATAACTATATGTACCAGTATATATCTATGATAGACCTACCTCTTTGTATCGCATATAAATATAGCATCTCCAGTCTCGTTCAAATGCACACGCTTATCAAAGGCACAACCGTAAATGTTAGACTATTATCATCTGGATCTTAACTATCCACTACTTCTCAATGTCACTGTTTAATCAATATACAGTGCCTTTCATATCAACTTTTAATGGTGTCTTAACTCATGGTTGGTTTGTGATAACGATGCAATAATGCATCATAAACAATTGACAGAATAACGGTCATGCCTGTAATGCGGATAGGGCTGATAGAAAATCGTTGTATTTCTGAGTGGATGAGTATCTGACCGACTTTGTAGAATATAGAGAGTCTGAGCTTCACAGTAGGATAGTTTTACTATGTATTGGATTACAAGGGTACTGTCGCCCCAACACTATAGACACCATGGGTGACCCGGGGGGGGGGGGTTCTAGTAAAGGGCATTGGAAGTTAAAATAAACAGATGTACATCATTTTTAACGTTGACTGATCTAGTACACATGTCTGTGTAATCATAATCAAATTGAACAAGCTAGCGAAATTATTTTGCACCAGTAAAATGTTACGCCTATATCGTCCTTATTTTATAATGCCTCGTTTGTGTGTACAACTACGGTGTATTGGTTGGTTTGAAATTAATAGAAACAATATTATGTGTAATGACAGTTGGATATGCGACAATATGCAGAAAGTACATAAGGCATGAGGTTGGTTCCTATATTGCAACCTGTTTTCCAAAGAAGAAGCCTCCAATAATCCAACTGCCTAACATTGGAGGTCTTTTATGATGAGCAGTGGAGTGTAATGTGCGAATAATTATGATATAATATTGTGTGTTTCAGACTAAACATATTTATAAAATGTTCACATAGGTATATATACTCAGTGTGGGTATCATATCATATAGGTGCAGCCTGTACATGGTATAAGTATATCCCAGTTTTACACCCATTGAACAAATTGACCTCTGAGTATCTAGCATTTATAAGTGATATAGTTAACCATATGAATGAAAGGATGAAATAAGAAGACAGACCTCTCACTGTTGACAACAGATACATAAAGGTCAATAATGAATTAAACTGCTAGTATACGATACTAATGGAATAACTCATTCTCAGAATGACATGGATATCTGACACGGAAAACACCGAGTTGAAATGTACACCTGCCCTCATCAAGGAAAACCCCAGTGGGACAACTGACAACATAGTAAAATTCATCCTAGATCATTCTCAAGGGGATACATATTAAGCTTGCCATTACACCTTATACTGTCAAAGCGTGACCAATGGGATTATACTATTACATATATAATAAATCTATCCCAAGAAAGGTCACAGGTTGGTGGGGACTAAACTATGGGAGTGGCAATATAGCTGTGTGAAAAGGCTGTACGTAGATTGTGTGTGAGATATCCGAATCCTCGTCGTCAAGTGAAGTTTTTAGGCGGAACAGGTTAACATATAACATGTATATATAAATACGGATTAACAATGCAGTTATGTGTCTGTGCCTGCGCAGGAAGTTGTAATAACCTTAGTCAACCATCTAGCAGCTCTACCTAATAGCTGTGTTCTATAGCATTAACAATGCACAATCTCAATGGGCATAATACATAGTACTACTATATAACATGTACACAATATGGAATCAACGCTGTACAGTCTGTTTTTACAAATTTAAAATTCATGGATGGCAGACTTTCATTTCCGTGTAGTCCAATTATGAAGTCTTTATAATTACTTCTGGCTAGGCTTATAAAATCTCAGGAAAATTATACGACACGATTCGGTCTGGAAGTACCATTCGTTGTGAAGTATTGCTAAAACCATGTATTTGTAGTACATCTATTTAGTTTCCTTTCAAAATGAAATAACTTTTTGTTAATGACCATCCTATCTAAGATGGCGTAGCGGGAGATAGTTGTCCCTTTTTATACATGGCCAATTTACCATAGATTTATGAAAATATCTAACATATTATGTATAATTATGCAGTTGTATATGTGTATGGGAACTGAACATGAGTTATCTGGCGACCAAGCATGCGTTATTAGCATAATTATCTCCATGTAGGAGGTAATAATCCTCTGAAATCTCTCCCAGATACGTAATCTCGTCATAACTACAGATCACCATAACAAGGAGTTTATATAGTTTTAACATTATCTAGAGAATATCTCGTCAGTGAAAGCACATTACTTATGACGGACATACTATTGTTTTATATAGAAGCACTGATGTTGAGTTTAATATATTTCCACAATAAAATGTGTTTATTGCAACCTCATTGGATCTAGCATTATAATCCAGAGATGGCCATGTTCTGATGCATGTAAGTCGCCAGGTTAGCAGGTCGTAAAATTGAGCATCCATGCTACAGCCTTATAATGTAGGTACTAACTGTTTGGACATAGTATATCTGTGTTATCAGTAGATGCAAAACATTGATAATAAATGGAGCCTCTTTGACTAAGAATGTATCCTCTTGAAATAACTTACCATGGCACATACTTGTACAGCCAATAGAATTAAAGCCAAATCTAAAGAGAGCCTATGCAAAAGAATGGTGGATTTTATCGATTTGTCTAGATATCAAAGGAGGAGGTACAGCCTTGTGTGTAATTTTATATTAAGCGCATGACATGAGTTACTATTTAGTGAACGCAAGTACTATCCTTACAGCTTATTACCCAGCTCTACACATTGAACACTGCAGCAGTCTGTATTAAAGAACAATAATATGATCATAAAGGGAACAAGGGCCTCTATTCATCATATCACCAGTAGAGAGGACAGGAAGAGGAGACACAGGGAAATGAATAATAAAAAATACAACTAGCCCTTTCTACTTATTTTGCAAAATCACCACCACTGCTGGTCACTAACGACTGGGACAGAGAAACCCCGCAAGGAGGGGACACCCTGGAGGATAATGATAAGTCTTAATCGGCTCACCTGGAGTCAGATGACCTCTGGGACCTGCCACAGGCCCGACGTGAACAAGACAACACAGATAATGAAACTGTATGTGGGAGGGGAAGGTGGCTACTGTGTTTCTTTGGGGGTGTAGGTACCGATATGGTAACAGCAATATGTGTAGATAACGATGATAACAACGACAGTTGAACTGACCACGGAAACATATGGTACAGAATTCCATGGTGCAGAACGCCTGTAAATTTATAATATATACGGTTTACATACACACATTCCCTTTCCACAGGTCTATATAGGCATACTGTAATAATATATCACTACACGGGAGTCTCTAGCCCCTTGACTCTGCTCCCACCGGGGGAACCACTACTGTTGACAGTGCCCGAAGAGCCGGCTATATCTAAAGGTTGCAAGCCTGGTCGCAGCGGTTTAGTCTGTGACATGTTGTCGCGAGGCAAGGTGAGGCCCTCTGCACTGAGACTGGTGCCGATCTTACCATTGTGTATCACCAACCCAGGGTTCGTCATCGTGTTGGGCTGCTGCTTCTGCTGCTGCTGACCCCCCATCAGACGGTCTAACGCCGTCAATGAGTTGCTCATGTAGGCCGGGGCCTCATCAGCCGAGCACCTCAATAACTTGCACTCCACCTTACACGAGGGCTCGCCCCCACCCCTGTGGTGTCCACCCCCACTACCCCCACCTCCTCCTGTAGCTAGCTGAGTCTCCTGGCACCAGGTGTGGTAAGGTGGGGGTCGTTGCTGACCACAGTTAAGTACCGCTGTATCACTGACGTCACCACCTCCTGTGTTCTCTCCCTCATTACAAGTATCATCCGGGATAAAACATGGACAGGCTACAATGTCTCTCCTCTTGAACTCTAATCTCAGGAAGATCACCCCACACACTGCAATGATGAGGGAGGGCCATACCATGGAGTGGACCACGTCCTCCATGGTATGCATCTTAAACACGATGACATCCTCCTTATCTACTGCATCCACAAAGCAGTCAAACGTCTGGGTGCCCTTGTCCCTCCACGTCTGGGCATACTCCTCCACGGCGCGTTTGTTATCGTCCGGAAACTTCAGACAGATGGTGTAGGAGCACTGTTGTAGGGCGGACATGGAAGAGAAAAGAAAAGAATTGTTATACAATGTAAAGGAGAGTTGGTGATCTAGTTTTCTTTTTATAATATGATTTATAAATTATCATGAATAGTTTGATATTTTCTACACTGAAGAAAAGCGTTGCAGTTCATCAATGACAATGGTCACTGGTATTCCCCATTCTTGCCCCCCCCCCAATCAAATAGCAGCACTATGCCCACACAAACGGAAACCAACTACCTTTATCTCAATCTGCTATCTTAGTTTATAAATTACTACAGCTCTGAAGACTTTGAACTGCATTCACTCACATACAAACTGCTTAGCTTACTTTTATTGCAGCTTATATTATAGAAATATATAAACACGTTTTCTCAGGTTTAATCTACCTCTTATTTTCACACATTGATTATCTGATTATATTGCTATATCGACACCAAGGTAATAGTAAATAATTGATAATAGCCTATCAAATTCGATACCAATGACATCCCTAGTTTTAACCTACAATACACAATGGCGGATGGATTCACTGTAACAAGTGTTTGGCAAGCATGAGGTGGTCAGCTCACAAAGTGCATTGTACACATCCAGGTTTAACATTGGACTGAGGTAGGATAGATACACAGGGCATCATACCAAATTCACTATTTGCCCATATTTATCATTTCCCTCTGACTCACCGGTTTTCCAATCAAATTAACAGCATTCAATATAGTCACACACTGAAAAAGTAAACCTGTCTTCAGACTTGTCTAAGTGACTGCCATAAAGTAAATGAGTTAAAGTTTGTCTAACCTATCAAGTTACTATCCCACAAATAGAATCTGGAGCTGGTAAATGTTCAGTTTTGGGCTGGATCTTCTATCTGACAACTCCAGCTAGAAGACCCGCTTCCTTGTCACTTAGACGAGTCTGGAGACGGGTTTGTGGGATGGTAACCTGATAGGTTAGACAACCTTTAACTCCTTTATTTTATGGCAGTCACTTAGATTAGTCTAGAGTCAAGTTTGCCTTTTCAGTGCACCAAGTTCATTAGTTTCACTAACTAAGTTCACACCAAGTTCACCAGTTTCTGATTCAACATATATATACAGTTCTAAATTACATTGGACCACATTGAATTTCTGATTTATGCCTCTGATTTCATTTATCAATTGGTAACAAAGCAATTGATTTTACGGGTGCGCCAATAGCAGGTAAATCATATGATTTAGGCCACTCAAAAACAAATGGTTTCTCATCACCGCGCGCATCATGAAAATCATGATTTGGGGGAAAACTCTTTTTTTATCCTGTACATTTTTAATGAAAAAAATGTGTTAAATTTTGAGAAATATTGTCATATTTGATATCAAATTAAAGCTTATACTGTCAGTAATGCAGTGCCATAGGAATATCTTACATTTTCCAACTTCTGTAAATCAATAAACACTTAAATACTAAAGTGTGAAATTTGTTCACGAAAAGTCTACATTTTCCTATTCATTTTGGCCCTTAAGTAAAAAAATTGAAAATTAGATAACGTACGCCCTCGTCATATTTTTCAGTGCTGGGTGATGAGAAACCAGATTTTATTTTGAGTGGCCTTATAGTAGTAAGATGAATTGTGTATGCGAAACAAATGTTACTCCGATAGTCATATGATGTATCCATAGTATACTTGTATGTTGTTGCCTGCTACAAACCCCCATTTCTACATACTACTTGGAGTTTCACCAGGGACGTCACTACTTGCTATATTCATTCTATTGCATCTTGCATGGCCACTCTGGTAATGCCTTCAGTAATGGAAAATACATAATCTAGCCACCATAACCATTCACTTGCACCTTATGACTGATGCAGGATTAAAGCTGAAGGATATATTGGTTAATTAGCACAACGAGAGCTTGGAAATCGTGATAGAATAGGTAGGGTAGTCGGTCTGCCTTTTACATACCATACATATCACAAATACCTTTTGTTATATGCAGGGGTAGACATTTGTATTTTAAACGCTGGGAAAACGAGGGATGTAGATAAACCCAGAACTGATAATCTGTGTGCCTCATACGTTGAATCAGAAGTAGGTTGAATAGGTAGAAGTAAGCAGTCCTTATTACTTTAATCATACTTGATGAGATGATTTCTGATACTAATTTTGCTAATGATCGGAATATTAGGTGATGTCATGCTTAAAACAACTAAGGACCATAACCCAGATAATAATTATGAGCAAATCAGCTTGCCCAAGTAAAACACATATGGCCCCCACTAAGCAATGTTGACTGGGCAGGGAGTATAGATCTATCCCAATACCTCCAGTCCCTCTTCCCATTCAACCACGTGTCAACTGCACTAATCATGTGATAATTAAAGACCAGTAAGTCTGCCGGCCATTAGGTGGAGGGGGTTGTGTGTGCCAGGATTACCACGTCATTGGTTCCTTGTCGCCGCCTACAGCCCACAGCCTCACCTGTAACCATAGCAACCAAGTGTTCCGAGCTGCTCTTGAGTTGCTCACTGACCTAAGGGCTCAACCCCTAATTTATTAATAACAAGGTAGTGATCATTTTGACTAACCAGCCATCATTTACTGGACTGCTTCTGTTAATTACTAGTAATAAATCCCTTTGTTATTTTCCAAGTGGAGCTAGGTACGTTGAGGTCATTACCACACCAGCAAGGCGCATTGTCTAGATGTAGTTGTGTTGGCTCAATGGATATATACTCCGGACGATCAATTGTGTATCATCTGAATCCTCTAAACAATTGAAGTTCTAATAGTCAACTGGATAATAGTAATTCGTGAGACGTATCTCATAATGTATATCCACATGCATAATGCCATTCCCAACTTGCAGTTGATCTCATCAGACTTCACCAACTAAGGACCACAGTCTGCCGTTTTACCATTGAGGAGGTGCATAATAATTCCAAATCTCCTGACTAACTATCATGAGTAGTATAGGGAAATACATTCTAGATATCATAGGGACTATAATGATTAGACTTTAGTAAGTAGTACACAAAACCAAATTTTATTTTCAAAGGACAAAAGTACCTGTTGGCCATACATGGCATCCCATACTGGTGGAAACTGCCCATTTTGCACGGGTGCCCTCATTCAGCACCCCCGTGAATAATTCACATGTAGTACCACATGCTAATGGGCCTGGTGTGATGAGCTACTAGCCTATTCACATCAGCCTGCTAATGTAACCTCTCCCCATAATATCCCTCAATCAGCTTCCTGCATGAATCCATACCACATAATATCATGATACTATGGGGAGCGGGGGAGGTGGGGTCATTTATGTTGCTATAGATAACTGTAGCCTTTTATAGCATAATCTATCAAATATATCCGTTGCTACTATTTGTAGCAGGGTGGATTATATAGAGTCATCCACGTTTTGGATAAGACTAAACAGAGTGAAAAGGTATACTGGGGTTGTATAGGCACAGATAGAAACGTTAGCTATCTATCTAACCAACTATATATCTCTATATAAATGAATAGATATATCCATCCTGGATCTAGCTTAATGATTATGTATGCATCCCATCATGCAGTTCATCAGAAATGCTATAGGCTCCGCTGGTTACTGGCAAGGTGAGGTGAGGTTTTTTTATGGTGGATCAGTGCCGCTCAGCGGTCTGACTGGGAACCAGCACAATGATGTGAGCTGCTCACAATGAGCCGAGCTGCTCTGAGCAGACCTCTAGTCTCTGACCTGTTCACCTCCGGCACATATCCCCCTGGGCCTACCGTTGTCAGGGCAACGGGGCAGATGATTGCTGTTTGACGGGGGGACAAGGCTAGGTATTTAGCTTTACTCTATGTGTGACAACATGCAGTGGTTATGGGTATATAGGGAGTGATGGTCTGTGATTGGGGTTGGGAATTCTCCACCATCTGTTTCACCATCGGACACTAATCTTTATATCTTATACGTAGCATACCTGTCACAAATGCGTTGCTTTTATATGCAGCGTTAGCCAATTACGTTTTCAGCTGTGAGGAAAGTAATGAATCTGCACATGCCGATAATGATACTTTAAGTAGAATAGTTCCTTGTCGAGGTTCTTGCATGTAGCGGATTGTGGTCAGCCCACAGGTGTTTCTCAATTAAATTGCCCGGCCATGGACAGAAAACGGCATCACTGATCCCAGGTCTGATGCTATGGTGTATACCTCTGCCTTTCGCTTTTGGGTGAAAATCTGACGGATATATCAACCATTTACACCTACCTGGGGAAATCAATAATTAGATTACTAAATGGCTAATAGGCACCCGCTTAGTGAGATAGCAAACAGAACAGAATAGCTCAAATATGTGTGTCTACAGAATATCATAGACTATAGCTACAGCTCCCTGTCGAGCAGCCTTACCCTCCGCAATTTCTGTTGAAATAAAGGAAATATTAAACAAACAAACAAAATTAATTTACACTGCCACCTCCTCTTATACATATACTGTAACATGTAACGTAAATCACGCTTAACATTACACAGACTCTGTCACTATATGAATTATGTAGCACCGATGTATTACCATGCACCCAGCCCTGATAACATGTTGAACATTTGTAGGCATTGGTCCTAGCTTGGTGATGTAACAAAGTAGGGATGTTCTAATGGACTAGACATGACAACTAAGTCAATATATTTGCCAGATATATCTGTAGTTGATTAAGAGCACAGTGTAGGACACTCTGATCAGAGCCAGATGTCTAGGTTTGAACTGTCCCATGTCAGATGTCTATTAAACTATTTAATTAATAGTCTATTCAAGTAATAGGCATTACGTAGCTGTAAGTCAAATTAACAAGTAGTGGGAGCTTAGAACCACTTTGATAAAGATTGATCTATTACAGCTCTTGCGAAACACCTTCCAGGTGCCTTGATTCTATGGAAACAACCCCCCCCCATACAATAGTATGCAATGTCTGCTACACATCTGCTTGGAAGGTATAAATTTGGCCACCACTCCTTCTGATGTTTGCACCTAGCCATTGCCACATACCCTCAGCCTGTAATTATGCCAGATCCAGCCCTCCCTTAATCAACCAAAAGAAAGAACATCCATAAGGCAACACAATATTGGACTGGTTTGCATTCAACATGAGAGTTAATTAGATATCCACATTTAAACAGTGTTTTATTGTATTAGAGTGTAAAAATTCCATCGGGTTTCAACCAACTAATAGCCTATATTATAGCTAACTTTCTAGCCGCACATGCCGCACCATCTCTTGCTCCCTCCTCCCCCTCTCATTCATCAATACTCCGCCTACCACGACCACACTGATATTCTTTGGCTCCCTATACGATATTCTCTGGCTCCCTATACGACCAATCTCTCAGTCACTCTAGCCTATAACCAAGTTAGTCATTTTTTTGGCTTTGACCAACATAGGTTAGTTAATATTGTCAGGTTGGTCAGTACTGACCAACTCACCTTAGTCTTCTCTGGGCATTGCAATGAGTTTTAGGCTTAGTCCTTTTGAGTAAGCCATTAGTCAGATGTTGTTTTGCCTGGGTGATTTTTGAATAGCATTTGGTCATGCCGGACCAATGTCCCTATGAATAACCTGGGCTAACTACTTCAGACTAAGGGCCGGGGCATTTAGACTTTTTGTGCACACTGCTCCTTCCCCCTGTGTCTCCCTAATTATATCCAATACTACCTCCCCTCTTTTCCACCGTCCATTAATTTTCTTCTTTAGCAGACCCAACCAGTCCGACATGTTTCAGAAACTCTCAGCGGGCATAATAAAGGTACTTACATGGTACTCTTTAACTCTTCCTTTCCCGATCGCGCATTTATGCGAATTTTTGGCCGATTTTTGGCCGATTTTGAGCCCGCTGCCATTTTCTCGAAAATTGCTTCAAAGCTTAGATTCTTTGGATTCTCACTATTTGCTATATAGTCTCCAGGGACCCTGAACCATTTAACTCTGTTAATATTTTCCTTCATATGGTTGGCTTGCCAACTTGAGGGACAATCAACCCGATTTTCACCCATATTTGATCGATTTTTCAGGTAAAAATCATTAAAAATGTAGAACAATATGATTTCTTTTTGTAAAAACCTGCTTTAGAGAGTTTTTCACGATTTAAAAGATGGTACTAATATTTCCCATTAATTTTGGTGTGATTTTGGTCAAAATATCCGTTGCCATAGCAACAGATATGCTAGAAATAATGATTTTGTGATTTATTGGTTGCCATGGTAACCATATCAGATAGGGAATCATTCCACATTGGTTTCCTGCACTAAGAGTCAGCCTAGACATACCAACTGGGAAATGACACGCACTGTATAAAATGTGTACTACACACTCAGAAAAGTCAGCGTCATTGTCGCTAAAACCACCCTTACCTTAAAGTCAAGCACTGCCTGACTTCCAGGTGCACTGTAAAAAGTTGTTGTTCGTGAACAGCAAAATGTGCTGTAACTATACAGTACTTTAGCTGTAAAAAATAATACAGCAAATTTTGTTGTACATGTAGAATTCTGTTACTGTAGATGCAGGTTCGAATCCCATAACCAGCTACCAGAGGGAGAGAGAGTAGAGAGGTCGGAGGGAGTACCATACTCCACATCTCAAATATGACCTGATCTTTTCAAAAGCCTATTGATGCAGGCTACATATAGGTGATTGCCCCTCTAGCTCAGTCTGTAGAGCACTGGGTGATGTAGTCTGAGGGTCTGCGGTGCCGGTCCCGACAGGAAACTCTCATACAAACTACATTTCTCCTGATACAATTCCAAAGTATAATATATTTTGGTTCTTTTTTTGTAAACAGCGCACATTGGACATCCCTGCCCAAGCCAAATGCCTATCGGTTCAATTCAATGGTTCTCGCTCTGTGCAAGCCTGGCGGTATTGTCAGGCCGTAAATCTTCTAACATGATCATTAAATTCATTTTTACGGAGGATAAGATGGAAATCATTCCTGCTTTTTAATGACAGGGAGAGAATTCCATACATATTTCCTGTATTGAATCCTAAAAAAACGTATATACGGTACTAACATGTGAGATGACGCACTGGTCTTTCACAGAAGGTGCCACATCAGCTAAAGCATCTGATAATGCATGTGCTGGTTCTGGTATTGTTAGATGACATTGCGTGATTCAGACCGATTCAATGGCATCAGCTGGAGGTCCATCCAATCATATGTAGGCAATACATTGAGTGAAAGGCCGCACACCCGCTTCATAAGCTAGCTGATATCCTGCCCATGAGGTAAAAATACAGGCTGAACTCGTGCATGGTATTTGTATATACCAACTGTGAGATGACGCACTGGCGTTTATCCGGTCTTACAGTGGCTATGTATATATACCGTTTAGCGGATGGCTTTTATCTTGCATCTTTTTATATAGGGTTTAGACGCCCTGCTAGGTATAGGGGGTGGGCGCTGCACAGAGAAAGGAAAATAGCGTCAAAAGGGAGTTGCCTCCAGAAAGACTCCCCTCTCCAGGGGAGTCCAGGTCCTCATGTGACTCCCTTATATATTATATATTAGGTGAGCCAGGGAGCTATGTGACTCCCCTAGGTGATTCGCCTAGGCCAGTCAGGGGGTCAGCTAGGCTCCCTTAGGCAGCCTGGCCTCCCCTAAAGAGGGGAGTCATTCTGGATGCAACCTGGACTCCCTTTTGATGCTGTTTCTTTTCTCTGTGTATGCCACGCCCCTGCATGATGTAATGCGATGAAGCTAAAGAGGGGAGTCATTCGGCAACCTGGACTCCCTTTTGACTCTATTTCTTTTCTCTGTGTGAGAGCGGCAGCAGCTGACCAGTGTACACTGAAACACGTACCCCTCATGGGGTGGGAACACACAGCCGTGTGGCAAACGGATCCTCCGGGAAGTTTGAATCTTCACTTAACTGAAGTATGAGTAATACATTATCGGCTACAAGTAACAGAGTAGAGAGAATGGCCATGATTTGTCGAGGCGTTGGCCGCATTTACCCGCATACATGTAGTCGTTGCTAAACATATATACAGCATGATCAGAGGAAAAATTACTGCTCCTGTCACCCAAAGGCCTATATTCAAACTAGGGTCCCATAGAACTGATGTGATAGATGTAATAATATGAGGCCCGAGCCAGTAACGACACAATAACAGTGATTCTGTGTAGGGGACAGCTCACCTTCGCTGTGCCGTACCGTGACGTCAACTCGTTATCTTTTGACGTACTCTATCAGGATTTATCTACCAGCACATCCGGGACATTAAGGACCACGCGTCTGTTTGGCGTGGTATTATTTTACCCCAGTGTGCATATAACTAGAGAGCTGGGTGGGGTGAGCGGGGGGGGGGGGGGGCTGTTAACATCAAATTTTAGTTTAAATGTCAATAAGTGTGGTTTTTTTAAAAAGAGAAAACGATTATACATTACCCAAAACGAATCTTTTTCGCGTGGCGGACTAACGACTAGTTGTTTTTTTTAGAAAGGTTTAAGTTTTTTTTTCTTCAAAAGGCAGTCTAACTTATTTTCTTGAAATGAGGAACTTATTTTTGCCTGTGTACCATCTTTCAATAAGCATCAAAAGATGCATTTATGTTGTCCGCTCAAACCTTTTACCCAATAGAATATTATCTATACATTGTATTATAAATTTTTGTAGTACATATTAACTAGCATAGGTAGAGTAGGGGCTCAGTTTCTATGAATAGCATATCTTTTTGTGATCCAACCTTCGTGTCATAACCCATTTCTATCTAGATGAAAATTGATTTGTTTTTTCAATGAAACCTCTTGAATTATCCAAGGCAATTTGGGAAACAATCTCGGAAGGTTTGGCAAACACGACACTCATAACTCAGTGTTATAATTAGCTCTTTTTATGTTCTCTTTTTTCCCCGTGAAACTCGATAAAACCTGACGTGAAGGCGCATGTGTGACGCCGCTGGTCTCGCGTGCTGCGTTGTCCGGCGAGATCTGGCGTGGAGCGGTCAACAGACATCACACTCGGTATGGAACAGAAGCGACAGGCGATAATATGGCGTCAGAACTAGGACCAACCTGAACCAACCTGACCCTCCAGGGAGCAAGGGAGAGAATGGATCAGCCAGTGAAAATGCTCAGACAGCGCTGCTGGTCAGAAGACCTGAGGGAAATTGCCTGGGGCAAAACACACCACTGACCTTACCGTCAATGGCATTTTAGTGTAAAAGAATCGTGCTGAATCAGCAGGGCACACCTGACCCCTCCCCTACCTCATTACCTCCACGGTCAACCACCCACCCCACCTTCCTGCCACTAGCATTACACACCTCTCTGCCAGATTATTCTAACCATTGTACTTGATCTTTATTAACCAGCACTATAATATGGCTGCCTCTACTGCTAGAGATGATGCTCTTGAAAATCACTGTCACAATTACTTCTAAAAATATAGGAAGGGACTCCTTGAGGCTCCCTCCGGTCTTAGTAGCTTAGAATGTACTGACCAACATGGAATCATCCATCGCCTCACAGTGAATGGAATCAGTTGTATTGAAATGTAAATAGTGAGTTTGCAGTATGCATATTTTCGAATTAAATCAGACCGCCTTGCTTTGGGGGAGAAGATATTTGATTATCATAGAATTTTACCGGGTGATCGGTCTAGCAATCTTATTGCCGGAACCAACAGCTTGGCAGCAGATACAATGTTACGTCCATTTTCTGCATTTTTAGAGATCCCTAGAGGCCTGCCTTTTGTTGCCCGGGTCAGCAATGTATGGGGTATGTAGCCTTCTGGTGGTAGGATCAGCAACTAATAGCGTGTCACCATGGTTACCAGTGGGCTGCCGGCGTCTCTAACAGTCACGTGACAACACCGTCAGCATCCACCTAGCGGACCATTGAGACATCAATGAATTGTTCATAGGCTCTAGGATATCACATGATCAGTCGTAGCGCCCTCTGGTGGTCCCATGCTCAGACAAAGTATTGTAGGGTCGTATAGGAACGGCTCCTTTATACCGTGGCATCTAGTTGTGGATGGACTCGTGGTGGCAGGATGTAATATGTTATTTAACCAATAATGTATGAATATCACCGAACGCAGGGTGTGTATACTTGAATAACGAACCGAGGTGCGTAGCACCGAGGTTTGTTATTCATGAATACACACCCTAAGTTCGGTGATATTCATATATTATTAGGTTTATTATACGATATTCCGATTAATATGTCCTTATTTACCTTTAAAACGTCCTAATTTCGCCATTTTGAAGGATTATTGACTGAATATCACTTGTACACCAGTAGCGCCATGTTGTGGAACTCTTCAGTAGGGGAGGTGAGGGGATCGGTCATTATTTCAAATCCAACATACTCTCAGTGCTAACGTATAGGAGTGTACTTACGCCGCGCGACCTGCTGCTTTAAAAACTAACTGCTCCCTGATACACTGCAATATACACAGCGTTTCCCTCCACAACCACCACAGCCGGATAGGCATGGCAGCTAGCGTCGCCGCCTCACACACCAAGGGTACCCGGATCGATCCTGGGTGGAAACGAACCTTTTTCAAAATGCCTATTTCTATGTGAAAAAAAATCCCTAGAATTATTTTAACGAAAGGCTAAGTAAAGTCCAACTTCTACCTTTATAGTAAAAAAGAAATTAGAAAAAAATTTGGATTTTCAAAGAAACTAGACCAAAAAATGCCTTTCTGATATTCAGAATATAAGAACGATTCTGAATTCCCCATTCAGAATCGTTCTGATATCCAGAATATCAGAACGATTTCACCCCCCCAAGTCTCCTGTATGCACCAATATCAGAACGCGAATATCACCTAAAATGGTCGGTGTGCGCCCATATCGTATAATAAGACATGTCAGTATAGATATTCTCTTAAGTAGAGCATTATGTAAAGCTTATAGTTACCACATACATCCCCTATATATATATGTATATATATATATATATATATATATATATATATATATATATATATATATATATATATGTATATATATATATATTTATTATACGATATGGGCGCACACCGACCGTTTTAGGTGATATTCGCGTTCTGATATTCCTGCATACCCCACACTTGGGAGGGTGAAATCGTTCTGATATTCTGGATATCAGAACGATTCTGAATGGGGAATTCAGAATCGTTCTTATATTCTGAATATCAGAACGATTCTGAATGGGAATCGGCAGCCATAAAATCCGAGGTTCTATGGAGACTCGAACACGCTACATCAAGACTTGAAGTCCGATGTGCTAACCACCACGCCGTGAAGGCGCTGGTAGAGGTAGGTGGCGAAACAAGGAGTCTACAGGCGGATTTCCAGCCCTGTAGGACCATTATTTACCGAGTTACAGAAGAAAAGGCATTTTTTGGTATAGTTTCTTTGAAAATCAAAATTTTTTTCTAATTTCTTTTTTACTATAAAGGTAGAAGTTGGACTTTACTTAGCCTTTCGTTAAAATAATTCTAGGGATTTCTTTTCACATAGAAATAGGCATTTTGAAAAAGGTTCGTTTCCACCCAGGATCGATCCAGGTACCCTTGGTGTGTGAGGCGGAGACGCTAGCTGCCATGCCTATCCGGCTGTGGTGAATGCGGAGGGAAACGCTGGTTAGTATATAACATAGCCCCAAGCTGGCCCCCTCACAAATTCTATGTTGAACTCAGTGTTGGAGATTGAGGATATGACGTCACCCCGCTCCACCAATCAGCGAGCAGGGTTGGTGGGAGCTCAAAACAACATGGCGCTACTGCTGTACGAGTGATATTCAGTCAATAATCCTTCAAAATGGCGAAATTAGGACGAATATAAGGTAAATAAAGGCATTTGAATGGAAATATCGTATAATAAACCTAATAATATATGAATATCCCCGAACTTAGGGTGTGTATTCATGAATAACAAACCTGCGTTCGGGGATATTCATACATTATTGGTTAATTATATATATATATATATATATATATATATATATATATATATATATATATATATATATATGTATATATATATATATATGTATATATATATATATATATATATATATATATATATATATATATATATATATATATATATATATATACTGTAGTGTAGACATAGGCCATGGAGGACTTTGTATATACATGGTGATTTGAAGGCTACTTGATGGTAAAGTTAAGACATTGCACCATACCAAGTCTGCCCATTTTATATACTACTCACATTGTAACAGCCACAGGAGTAACCCATCCATCCAGGTTCTCGATATTTCCCATGTAAAGCTCTGCCTTCACAGGTCTAAGAATCGGGCTGCTACTGATAGTTTGGTATATGTACATAGGGATAAATCGCATGGAACATGTGTACGTAATACAAAAATGTACATGTCAAAATGATCTTTTATTGGGAAATTAGCAGTAACATGAAGAGAGGCATTTTCTAAAAAGCTCTAACACTACTTTCGCCTCCTTTTCTGCAAGTTGGTCTGCTACTATAGTGTCTGTGATTCGGTTATTTATACGCTGCTCTCATTGAACCTTGATCACTCAAATCCCTGTACATCAACTGTGATGAGATATAATGAGGTATAGTTTCCCTCTTTACCTAAATTGCCTGATCTGGAATAAAAGACAACAGGTATGTATCAGTCTGGACAATACGGTTGACTATGACCACACATCTGATTTGATAACCCGCCCTTTGTCATATCATGGCAGAGATTTCTGTCCAAGACAGACAGGCACTGTAGCCGACCAAAATACAACCTGCTCTCATAGCCTACAGACACTGACTGGCGGCGAGGGGGCGGTGGTCTGGACCAGGTCGAGGGTTACCAACCCTCCCCCGGGTAAGGCTCCAACGCAACAAGCGAATTACTTTTATCCCCCGATGTAAAGAGAAGTCTGAGGCCGGTTTGATGCCAGGACCGACAGGGCAGAGTAGCAGTATGGGGTGACATGGAGGAGGTTAGGGCTGTGGTGGAAGGGTTAGTTTGGACGGAGTGTGGAATAAGCCGTGCCCATATCTCTATTGTGGTGTAGCTTTCGATGGCAGCGCGCGTGCATAAAGTAATCAAATAACAGACAGTTAAATATCACCTATCATCTCTATAAGCACGTATTATATAGCCCTAAAATAACCAGCAAATAACAACCGCAGTCAGAGTGTGTAAGTGCCTTGGATATTACGAGAGCGTGCGTGTGAGGAGGGGGAGGGGGGTTGCAAGGGGGCGCGGGGGGAGGTAGGCTGCGTGAGTGGCTTCGTCCTGGCTTCAACACTGGCTTCCTGCCCCCTTCTCCAGGGACTTCACCTCACACCTGGCCAACAAAGCACGTGCTCCTTTTGTGTGCAATCTCAGCGAAGGTCGAGGGGTCGGCGACGGCACGTCATCTACGACACATCAGCGGGGACGTATTAGCCATTTTCCAAAAAGTGATGACAGATAGGGAGACGAATAAAAGTTGCCAATAGGACTAATATGCATTTATCAGCAACATATTCTATTGAAAAAGGTTATGTTGTTCGGAAGGCAGTTAAGCTATAAATTAAGCATACAATTTAAAAATAAATAATCAATAACGAGACGTTTATTCCCATTCACATACGGCCTATAAATTGACCGATGTATCTAACTCTAGTATGGAAATAACACTTACCATGAATTCGACGCGGTACTAATTATTAACTGATCAACCGACAAAAATGTGACCATACAGGTCTGATCCAGATACTTGGACCATAGAGAAAATCCCAATAGAGACTGGTAAAACACGCCCCAGAGAGTATGCTGCCTAGCCAATGTGTAAAATATTCCATCCCGGATGTTTCTGGCCCCCAAAGCTCTCCCTAGGGCGCAGCTTCTGCAACGGAAACGGCACCAGTACATGCGCCAACGCTACAATGGGAGGAAGAGAGACTCAGTGGAGGCTAGGGGGATGGTCGGGGGAAGGCCCCACGAGGAAAACGGGAACTAGTCCCCAGGGTAGGAGGCGCTAAAGATCCGGTAAATCTGACGAGCGCTTAGGCACCACCGTTGTGCCCTCCCCTCCGTCTCACTGCATGGGAATACCAACAGAGTGTTTAACCCTTAATTTACAATATTACCATGGTATATCATGATACACCATAGTATATCATGGTTAACCCTTTCCCTGCCGCTTCACTATTGAAAAATTGTTCTCAACCACCGGGTGCATTGCAGATGAATGTGTCCTACTAAAACCGGCACTACACTACAGATAGTGCCCCAGTACTGCATATATATGCAGTATCGGTTTTGGGTACTAAAATACAGTACTGCATATATGCAGTATCGGTTTTACAGTGGTACTGCATATATGCAGTATCGGCAGGGAAAGGGTTAAGACTACAGTTTATCATGGTCAAGATCATGGTATATTATAGTAGGCATAATTATCATAGTATACCATAGTAAATACCATGAAATACCGCGGTAAAAAATTCTATAGTTTCCTCTAAAATACCACGGTAAATTTTACAATAGTTTTACGATTTTCTCGCTGGCTACATTGTGCAAATGTTGCTTGTAGTACGATGCACCAAAGGGGTGAAGGCGAGTGACCCCTCAATACTGCATTCATGCACCATGCTGACCCTGTTGGATTGACACATTCCCAACATGTTGGCTTAACGCACCATGATCATCGCAGAGTTGGTGAGTTATATACATTATGATTAAGACAAACGACCATGAAGGTTTAAAGCTCGCCTGATGCCCTGGGAGGCCACCGAACATGCTCCTATGGATTTGAAGCTGTCAATCTATGTCGAGATGGAGATTTGAGGATGTGAGCTAGAAACCATGGGGAAGGGGTTGGAACTGTGACAATAGGCACCGTTAAAGCAGTGGGCATATATTGCATTGCTCCCACCCATTGGACATTGCCTTGTCTCAGGGAATAGCTCTATCATCATAAAAGCCATACAAAAAGAGAGAGTGCCCAATCTGTCTGCCTCGGAGTGTATTATGTTATTTCAGAGCGTGTAATCTAATGCCGCTGATGAAGACGTTACGTTGTTTATTGTTTCTACTAGACATGATCTGCTAAAAGGCCCTTAATGCAGGGTGCACAAAGGTCCCCTTTCCCAGTACATGTCACGGATTATTTCGGCCAGAACATGTTAACTCCTGCCATGTCGAGGTACACTCTGTCAGATAATCGTGTCGTGTAGCTATGCAAGACATATTTTCTAAATATATATAATAATGGAAAATTTAAAGTGAAAGCACTGTAGGCTACAGCTGCTATAGTATAGCAATGTATCGAATTAGGATCTTTAGATGCAGGGTCTTAGGATCGTGTATATCCTAATAGATGTATGCTAGAAATACACCTACTCCCCTGAAACAACATTAATTATCGATCTCATGATAGATAATGACCCCTGGACTATATAGAAACCCCCTTGAGATAAGAATATGAAAACCGTGTTAGACTCTCGCACATACCGATATTCATGAATGTCACTTAACTGTTACATTTACAGGCATTGGCCTGCGGCAGCAATATACCACCAACTCCTCTGCCTTAATGAGTTTTTACTATGGAGGTTTTTGATTACACTTGGGGAACATCTCCCCGTTCACTCACTGTGCACATCACTAGATGGCGGACTTATCCCAGGGGGCTTCATTAAAGTCTTTCTTTGCCTTTTTGTACTGAGGCTCACTAACATGCAATCTGAAATCCCAAACAGTGCGGATTAAACCTTGTTCACCTGTGGGTGGGGGCGGGTATACTACTGGAGTCAGGGCCAGGGGCGTGGCAACCGGGGGGGGGGGGATGCCCCCCCTCCCACTTTTGACCTACCCCAAAAAAAGGTCAAACCAAAAGGTCAAGTAAATACGGGTCAAAATGGGTCAAAATACTCCCTAGTACCCCCTACTTTGAAACGGCTTGCCATGCCCCTGAGTCAGGGGTGAAGGAAGCTACTTTGTAATGGGGTTGGGGTGTCCCAGTCGGTAGCACATTGTAAGTGGGAGATATGCTGAGGTGCTTGATTGATAGAAGTAGTAAGTTGGCCGAGAAACAGGATTCAGGTTGTACCTATACCCGTATGTGTGTGTGTTGGGGGAGGAGGGGGTCGAGTTAGAAGCCTACATTGGCAGCATTCTTACGTGGAAATGTGCCAGCCTGAAGACTGGACAAGAGTATGGGGTGGGATACCCGGGGAGGGTTATATAGCACAGTGACAGGACCCACACATGTGTGACAGAGAAGATGTCAGATGGGTGAGGGACGGGAGAGGACAGTTTGGTGGCGTCCGTTGGCCTGATTAAATCCAGTTCGCCATCCAACAGCTGTGGGAGGGGGTTTGCAGGGATCGATGTGGCCGCCTTGATGGACTGATTGATAAGATTATGGCGCGGGTTATTAGGTTTCTGTTGGGTGCACATCGCCAGCGGCGACAGCAGCACACTGCGCATAGAGGGGAAAGGGCGTCTATCTACCAAACGACGATTACCTACCTACTGTAGGTTACAGCCACCGCACTGTCAGCGGTCATCGCCGTTAGGACCGCCGCAAAATAACGCAACCTGGTCACCATAGCAACGACCACCCAAGATGGCGCTGTGACTCGACCAATTTCCTGCCTATCAAGGTCACAAGCCATGTTGGCATTTTGCTTGATTTTTAGGTGCTTCTCGGGCGAGTCGGTGGTGTGGGTGACATCCGTAGACGATCTGTCATCGAAGACGGCCTCTGCAGAAAGGCAACTGTTTTTTATGGCGTGCTTTGATGGGGGCTGATCGGGACGCTATCTGGGGTACGGCCGTGCTCTCACAACGCAGACGACATGCTCTGTGTTTAAAGATCCTTAAAGCACCCTAACCCTATGCCTAATCATAACTATAACTTACTAACCTCTAAATTAAAAATAATTATGCTCAGATAATTAAAAGT
Source organism: Harmothoe impar (assembly GCA_947462335.1). Lineage (NCBI taxonomy): Eukaryota > Metazoa > Annelida > Polychaeta > Phyllodocida > Polynoidae > Harmothoe > Harmothoe impar. The sequence goes on along the minus strand of OX381704.1, from coordinate 29,067,408 downwards.
ATGGTTAGAACGTTTGTCCGGGCACTCAGGTGAGCTAGACTGTATTTGCATGTTATGGACGCAAGGACCCGTGATAATGAATTGAAAACACTATCTCTGTTCGTTTATTCCCGGTTTATTCAAACTAGCCTGTCACCTATGCATATGGGTAGCTCCATGCGTCTGACATGTCTCATTGTATCATGACAATTATCTTTTTCCCAACAAATCATCAATCCGTTTACATCACATGTCTATGGTCCTAGACCCCTAAATTCGATATGGCGACATGAGTACTTCTTAAAATCGAAACGACGACATGGGCATTTAATAAAATCGATATGGGACATGGCTATCCTAGTGACATGTGACATGGGTCATTACTTAAATTCGACATGGGACATTGGGCTCAGTGACATAAGAATGAAAAGCAAAATATTTCACCACAGTGCACCATTTCAAATCTAGACTTTTAAAACCCCCTTGGCATAAATATGTTAAACGACACAAAATAATGTCCATATTTACAAAATGTCAACACTTATCTCCCTCCCTGTCTGGTATATACACTAATAATGGATACCCAACATCATCTTTTAGCGGCACTAGTGACATGGGGGTTTCCTCATAGTGACATGAGACATGGACATTTATTAAAATCGACATGCGACATGGGTACACCTCCCTTCCCTCGTCAAGGGCCCCATGTCTAGTAAAGCAGGGAACACATCTAGTTAAGTACTAGTACATGGTTCTTGGGCATTCCCGCTATGGATTCCGCCACTTTAATGGGGGTGGATGCATAAATCCGACATGTTGACATGGTCCTTTCTTAAAATCGACATGATGCAACATGGAACTTAGTGACATGAGGGGAAAAGGTGACATGACACGTATTTATCTAAAATTGACAGGGGACACAAGAAGTTCCTAACGGTGATATGGGGCATGGGGATTTTAGGTGAAATGACATGGACATTTCTTAAATTCGACATGCGACATGGGGACCCCCATCTAGATCCCCACTTTAAGCACACTGAATGGCCCTATTTTTCAGTACGGCGTTGCCATGGCAACCTATCATGAAACCTTGGAGCCCAGACAGAGGCTATCTCAGAACGTCGCATGCTTCTGCTGGGAGAGTGCCCTAGACCTAACACTAATAATAACTATTAGGGGCGGGGGGGGGGGGGGGGGGTCCAGTGGATATTTCCCGGGAATGGTTGAATCCTATTTCCCGGGGGTAGCCTGACACTCCTACTGACATTGACCATGGTCACAGTGGTCAAATCGACCACTTTATCATTAGGCCTACCTCCCACCCATCTGCATGTTTACACGTGTCTGGTGTTTGCCTACATCACGTGCCTGGTGTAAACCAGAGAAAACTTAATTACACGTTGGGGCCATAGTCACAGTGGTCAAACACGACCACCTTATCCTCCCCCATCACCCACCTGTTTACAGCACCTGGAGGGCTGCCTCCATGGGAAGTACTTAACCCCAGGAGGAGTAAACACATCAGCATCACTTTGCAGCTGTCTGGCCCAGTGCTCCAGCACACAACGGTCTATTGTGGGACTGCTACTGGCCTCCTATTGTGAGAGCCACGCGCACATTGGTCTGTGAGAATGGCAATGGTCCTGTTGATCAGCCTGACCTAATGTTGATATGAACCACTCGTATTAATGGAGCCAAGCCTCCTCCTCTCTCTCTCTCTACTGAGCCATATCTATATAGATATTATTGTACTGATTTCCCTTCCTGTATAGCTGTCTAATATAGTAATAGCAGGTGGGTACTATACTGTATACACGCTTATACCTTAGGGCTATAACCCATTAGCCGTTTTGGATGCATTATCGGCTGATACATCCACAAAATTATACTACAAACTATTACATTGGGCCTGTTTGTTGAGGGTCTATCGGCCGATAATGAATCTAAATCGGCCCTAATGGCCCTAAACGAGCTACAAATAGTTAATATTAAATCTTGATTAACAGCGTATAGCCCAAAGTTCTACACTGCCATTTACAGACGTTATCGCCGATCACTTGTAATTATTACTACAAGATATAGCTCAACCCAGCTATAGACTACAAGCAATGCTCTTCATAAATATCTATCTTTATTGGAAGGACAATATGTCTCTTTTTGCTAACTTCCCCTCTCCCTCCTCTCGGCCAGTCATTGGCAGGGCTGGCAAACACGTGAGTTCAATTGATTAGCATGAATATGGAAAGTATTGGTCTAAATTCACCCAGACCTGATTCATGCGTAAATGGCAGATTCAGCCCGCCTGACCTGGTTTCTCAGATCACTTTGGCCTCAGTTGACTTCAAAGGGCCTCTGACAGAGTCGGTGTACATCCAACTGCCTGCCCATACAACCTAGATTCCCAGCCTTAAAATCTACCTAGCTTTAACGCCGAGTCGGACTTTATTCCACAAATAAGGGCGGGGTTGATATAAGGTTGGTATAAATAAACGCACTTGAATATCGCCGCGGGTATAGCATGTATACACTTTGCCAAACAAGCACTGAGGGATTTGAATAAATAAACACTGCGACATAGTGGAAGGTGTATCCTTAACTGGTGTCCAGAAAACAACATACAATGATCTGCATGAATGCCAGGTGTGCATGAATGCCAATTTAATAGGGCCATTTTCCGTCCGCCGCTTTAGAGGTGCTATCGGTAAGCAGGGCGTTTAAACGGCAGGTAAACTCACAACAAACCACTGGTAGTATACTCTTTGTTTTGTGCTTGTTTTTGGTCTTCCTGCCGTTTGGACGCTCTATACCTGCCGAGTGCATGTCCAAATCGGCTGATGGAAAATGGGCCAATGGGGTTTCAGTCTAAGTGACCTGCTCCTTTCTATGGATACATGTACTAGGACGGGGCCTACCCGGCACTGGCTGGAGTAACGATTTCTCGGTGTGAGTAGTATGGGCAAACTAGCGACTGGACCAGGCGTCGAGCTGTCCAGTGGCCACAACATTCAGTTCATCATTGAATCAATATTGGAAAGTGGTTGATCCACGGTTATCAGCCATATATCAACGCTGCTTAAAGGCCCTCTGACACCGAGGTAGAGAGAGACCCTGGAAGAGTGAGCGCGCCCCGTGGCATCCAGGGAGGGGGGGGGGGGAGACCACTACTAAGGTGCTAGCAGAGGGTTAGAGCCTTAAAGTGGCGGCATACCATAGCGTTAGCGCTAGTTATCGTTACCAAGGAGTGGCAGAATGGCAGTCAAGGATGTGGAGCCGTCACCAAGTTTCCAAGATGGCCGTAGTGTTTCAGCTATATCGATCGGGGGGTAATTGACAGGGGGTGGGAAGCTTATTAACAGGAGGACAGGTGCCAGAGTAGTGTTGGCATTGTGTATGTTAGGCTACCAAAGTGGCTTAGACATAGAACGTACCAAGGTATAGTATAGTATAGAGGTGCTAAGTAGGCTACATGTATAGATGTGAGTATCGACAGGGAAGTGGTTGTCAGGTAATGGACGATGAAGTTGGGAGTTAATAGATCAAAAGAGGCTCTGGCGTGGACGGAAACTGACTCCGGATCTCAAGCACTTTAACTCGACCTTCCCGCGCCTCAATGGGTTCTATACCAGGAGGTATTGCCCTCTATATATCCCCAGTCGTCTGGCACTTTTAAGTCTAGCTCTATTACCAGTGTCCGTTCCCAGCGCCCCTTCCTGCTCGCTCTAGTAGATAGTAGCACTGACGCAGGTGGGAGGCTATGCAGGTGGATCAAAGGCTTAGACCCTCCACTCACGAAGCCTACCTCGCCCTAAGACCTGGGTCGTGGCCGCAGTGTATCACCTGAAAGGCTGGCCTACCCTCTTACCCCTCACTCACCCCGCCTCCACACCGTCCCATTAGCCCGCACATCCAAATACCCTACATGTCATTACCCACCCATGTATAACAGCTACTATTTAAGTACCGTACCTGGTGGAATTAATCCCCAGCCCCCACATAATTCAGCAAAGCCCTCCTAGTGCCTCCTAGGCTTTTAATTAGATCACATTGAGTCGTCATGGAATAGGCCCGCCATTATTCCACACCGTTTAATCAGCATTATGTTAATGACTGCTTCACAGACTCTGGGCTCCCCTCCTACCAGGTAGCATACTCAATGTGGCCACTCTAATTATCCTTTACCGCTCCTCACCCCATCGTAATTAACCTGGTGGTTGTCATGATGCATGGATGCAGCACTTGGGAGTAGACTCATCAGGGCTAGATTAATGCATCATGAAGACAAAGGATATGGTGCATTAAGGCACTATATGAGCAGTTCTCATTACATCCAGCAGGTGGCTTGAGGCTAATTAGCAGTAAGGGTAGACCACATCGGGAGCTTGAACCCAATTACAACCAGTAGACAGGCCTGAGAGGGTATGGAGTGGCAAGTGAAGCGATAGGAAGCCGACCTCCCAAAAGTCCACATGCCTCCTACATTGACAAACTTGAGTTTAATTCTACGCCCTTCCACATGGGCTGAGCTGGTGTAGAAAAAGACACCAAGGTTCACATATAAGAAGACATACGATACTAAGACTAAGAGTAATATTGTTTAAAAAATCACTTAATGGAACTGACTGTATTAGGGCATAGAACCAACGGCACTTGAGCTTGGGCGGTAATGCAGGATATAAATAAATGAATAAACATACATATGTCAATGACATCAGGGGGTCAAAAGGACGCCTGATACAGTCAAAGGCGACCAGTATCATAAGGGCTCACAAAAAGGTCGTGTTAAATGGCATAGATGTAGTGGGTATGTACTGAAAATGAAAGAGCTCTGCCCAAGGCTGAACTGCTAAAGCCTTCATGTGCTGATAATATCCGGAGACATTGAATGGCTAATGGCTATGCCTTATGTCAGACTAGCTGGTAGCGCTGCATGGCGTTCATTAATCAGATCATTGAAGGTTTACACCATCAGAGGGTAGACTCCCCTAGAGGAGCTTTTTCTACATCACTGTGGGCTGTCGTCCTGAGTAATACTACCCCTGAATGTTATATAAAAAAGGGTTATAAACAGAAGGGCTTGAGTTGTATTAATAGTTGGTGTTTGTACAATTTGATAGATTGCAGTGTCTTATGATAGATATAACAGAAATATGGCTAGCTAGCCTGGCACAGACTAGTATTGAAAAGGTTCTACCTGAAGCCATAAGGAGAATACCACCATGAAAGTTTAAGGACCGGCAGATGCTGCTATAACCTGATAACGATATGTTGACAGGTTCAATCCAGAAGGCCATTGGAAGGATGAGAAGATCAGGGAATAGAGCCACATGTTGTAGTCAGGATTTGGGCTGTCAACATGGATCCGTTGTTATATTGGTATAGTGAGACCTAAAGGCTAATCCGACCACCCCCTTTCCATAAAACACATGGCCGGATGTTGAATCTGCCGGATTATTGAAGCCTTTTTATTAGCTTATATTTAGAACTGTCCCTGATAAAAAGCAGCCGGATAATCGAGGATTCCGTGTTATTGAAGGCCGGATAAGCGAGGTGTCGCTGTATTCGGCTTGGCCCCGTCGCTCCCTCAAGGATGAAAATACCCTTAAGGCGTCTGTTGATTACTCATAGTCCTGAGCATTAAAAGCTATTCGCGGGGAGGAAGTCTAAGTGTGGGGTGATAAGCATTTGAGTTCCCACTGTCAGTAGTATACATAATCATAATATTTAACTCTGTATGCGATCGGCAACTGCGATTAGTAAGGCCTCAAGGCATTTTCTATAGACATGCACTATCGGTATTAGTTCTAGATGAACAAGGCCTTTCCTATAAACACCCGCTGGAAAGAAACCATTCAAGCAGCATTATTGCAGCAACCATGGATCCCTCCCTTTGATGGGATCAGGCACATATAGCGTGACCACACCTCTGACTTCAAATGGTGTCTCTCAATACTGGCGTGCTATAATGAAAGCCAAGTCAAGTCTGCCCGTGGCATTGCTGCATAGAAAATGAAGGTATCACTGGGTATGCCTATTAATTGGCCCTTTATTTCCCCAAGCAACAATCTTCTATGCCACCATCGTCGCCAGGAAGGCGTTTCACCGTATCATACGGAGGGGCCGTATGACGTTTTTTTGCGTTTCAGTTCATTTTTGCGTTTCAGCTCAACATGTCCGCATCTTACGGAAAAAGATACGGCCGCCGTATGTACATACGGCCGGCCGTATGTACATACGGCCATAATTGCGTTTCTGTTCAACATACGGAGCAAGAAAAAAACGTATCTTTGGCGTATTTAGTACAAGATATACGGAGGGGTAGGGGGGGGGGGTGCTATGTTGAAAACAGGACATATACCCTGGTTTTTAGGGCCGTATGTCTCTTTTGTGCGCCGTATGTGGTATTTATGCTCCGTATGTTGGTACTGGATGTGGTGTACATGAGGAAGTGGTAGTGGTCGTGAGGAAGTGGTAGGGGTCGTGAGGAAGTGGTAGGGGTTGTGAGGAAGTGGTAGGGGTTGTGAGGAAGTGGTAGGGTTTGTGAAGAAGTGGTAGGGGTTGTGAGGAAGTGGTAGGGGTCGTGAGGAAATGGTAGGGGCCTTGAGGAGATGGTAGGAGCCACTACTACCATTTCGTCACCACTACAGCCAGCTCTGTACTCTGTTGTCTACCACCGTTTATACACAAGGAGTCTGTGGGCAAAGCCATACGGGTAGCCAAGCATATATATTCGCTCAGAAATCCTAACAGAAAGATCTATCAATAATTCCGGGAAACCCCTCTGTGACGTATGGCTTGTATCTATGTTGTACTTTGTAGTAGTTGAAATGTTAGCACTCAAGAGGTTTTGCACCTGTGTGGATGGATATTCCGGGCTGTGTTGGTGCTGCCACCTAGAGGCTAAGTCAAGCTGGCCTCAACTCCTCTCATATATATATAAGGTAATGGAGATCGCAAGCCTTGTGTTGGAGGTCATGTGGATCTAAACCATTTTTCTGTAAGCTAGTACAGTCCCCCACCTCCCTTCTCCCTTTTTAAAGTGCACATATATATGTAAAAAAATGTCTCTATGATTGTTTTAATGAATAGATAAGTAAAGTCCAACTTCTACCTTTATAATTAAAAAAAGATAAATTAAAAAAATTGATTTTCAACGAAATTATACCCAAAAATGTCTTTTCTTCTGTAACTCGGTAAATAATGGCCCTACAGAGCTGAAACTTTGCCCACAGACTCCTTGTGTATAAACGGTGGTAGACAACAGAGTACAGAGCTGGCTGTAGTGGTGACGAAATGGTAGTAGTGGCTCCTACCATTTCCTCATGGCCCCTACCATTTTCTCATGGCCCCTACCATGGCCCTAGAATTATTTTAACGGGTAAATAAGTTCAGTCCAACTTCTACCTTCATGATAAAAAATAAAATAAAAAATTATATGGATTTTGGGAGAAATTACATTAAAAAGAGTCTTTTCTTCCATAACTCGGTAAATAATGGCCCTACAGAGCTGAAACTTTGCCCACAGACTCCTTGTGTTTAAACATGCAATAGCTATCAGAGTACAGAGGTGCCTTTCCCGACCTTTTCTATCTCTTCCCCGACCTATCCTGTCCCTTCCCAAACCTCTCCTGTCCCTCCCCTGTCTCTTCCCCTAACATACGGACCCTATATATACCCTCCCCAGCCTACCTCCGTATGTTGCTACATATTATGACGTCACAGAGGGAATTCCCTAGGGGTTTCCCGGAATGTAGACTGGTTTTTGCATATTTTTCTAAAAAGGACAGGTGACAATGTCCGTATGTTGAGAGGGCCGTATGTTGGATGCCGTATGTTGATATTTTGTAAAAAAAGATACGGAGGGTATACGGAGGACCAACTGAAACAGAAAAAATACTTTTGGTGTATAATTGCCGCATCTTGGCCGCATCTTTCGGCCGTATCTTATATTTTATATCAACATACGGTGAAACGCCTTCCTGGCATCTCATGTTTTTCAAGAGAGTACCGTATTGTTTTATCGGCAGAAGGTACATTGCTGGCACATTGATAAAGCAAGTTGTATGGATTGTGTACCTATCCTAACTTTTTGGACCATTGTATATTGTATATATTGTAGATTATAGATTGTATATATATATATATATATATATATATATATATATATATATATATATATATATATATATATATACATATATACATATATACATATATATATATATATATATATATATATATATATATATATATATATATATATATATATACGAAAGAGTCGCCGACAGTTTGGCCTTCTTAAGTCATTCTTAAGTCCCTGGACTATCAATGATAATAAATACATAATATAATTGTATTTTATAGATAATTCAAGGTAGGTGTGTAAAGGACTCCACTTTGGGAATGGATAAGTTGAAATACCCTGAATAGTTCATAGATCCCCATGACTATAATACCCCACTGTACTACAGATCTCTAATGGTTGCTGATTACGATGATACCCATAGAGAGAGGTAAAATTATGGATATTAGAATAATGGGAATCATACTACAACGGGGGACTATGGGGCAGTATGAATCTCAACCAAAAGAGTGACAAGAGGAGTATATTTAGGATTGGAAAGGATAACTTACAGATACATCAGAGAAGACAGATGAAGGAGAGCGGGTATAGAAAATGAGTCCAAAGTGAGTAGCTGTCAGGAGAAGTACTGCATGAGACAGACCTCAGGGCACGGGTATGATGAAACCTGCATTGCTCTCATTCCAGCAATGACAGGAGAGCCTCTCATACAGAGGACACAAGGGACTGCCTACCATCGTGACTCCCTACCGTTGTCAAAAGGCATTAGGCCCAGCTTCCCTTATGTTCAGACCCGTCATCCCTTTGTGTATACGAATACTGCCGGAGCTGCCATTTCTTGGTGGTGTCCATGGCTGCCCTATGTGGGATTTCATCTCCTTTACATGCACCGTTGTCAAAACATGGCAGCACTCACAGTGAAGTGTCCTATGTAAAATGGAATAGTTGTGTTTCTGGTCCACCCAACCTATTTCTCAAAATAGCCGCCTACCTAGCTTTTCCCCATGTTTGGACATTTTTAAAAGAGGTTATGGTACGAATAAACGGGTAGGATGATATTATATTGCATTTTAGTATCGGTGATACCTATGTCTAAAGTGGCTATACACAATGTACAAACAAATACAAATGTAACGATTTTGACCAATTCATTGTGTTTGTATTCATAAGCCGTCACAGCTTTTTGTTACTACATGATGTTTGCGTAAATATATTGCTAGCTGCATATGACTCCCTACCAAGCATTCATGAACCTATATTCGTAAAAGCTCTCTTAGAATTAGCATTGCATTGTATAACTGCTAGGAGATGGAATGTTTCTGGCACTATACCCTCAACACCTGGCCCTGTTCACGCCCATCCTTCCACAACTTGGCGATTTGCCTTTATTGGGTTACTCCCACCGGTTGGCACATGCCAACCAAGGATTAATCACTAAACGGGTTAACTTTCGGCAGCTGAGAAGGGATCAGCAGGTGAGTGGATTAGTCCCATCCAGCCACCTGAAACAGCGCCATGCAGGTGAGTGATAACGGTCTGCGGTGAAGGTGTTACTAGACATTATATGGAACCACACTAATCTATAATAGCTAAAGGGGTGCCTCCACCAACGACCGTCCATCCGTCCATCCATAAAATCCGTCCAAAAAAGCAGGTATCTGGACGGATTTGTTGGACGGATAAACAAAACCCACTTCCACCAAGGACTGTCCAGTTTTGTGGTCAAAAACTGGACGGATTGATGGACGGAATCCGTCCGTCCATTCCCTCCAACAATCCGTCCGTTTTTTTTTTACCAAAAAGTGGACGGATTGATGGACGGAATGGACGGACGGATCTTGGTGGAAGTGGGTTTTGTTCGTCCGTCCATCCATCAGAAATGTCCATTTCCCTGCTTTTTTTGGACGGATTTTATGGACGGACGGATGGACGGTCGTTGGTGGAGGCACCCCTTAAAGCAACATGGTCCAAAAAATTAGAATAGGTACACTGATAATCTTAAGGCTCCAAAAGTTAGTCAGTACTGTCTAACAAATCAGTCAATAGTACCTAACCTAGTTAGTCATTTTCTGGCTCCCTATACAACCAACCTAGGTAAGTTCATCATGTGGTCAGTATCATGCTGTCAGTACAGACCAACTCACCTTACTCTTCTTCATTTTAATGACTATTTGGCTGAGTCCTTTTGAGTAAGGCATTAGTTATATGTTGTTTTGCCTCAGTCATTTTTGAATACTGGCAGTGTCCCTATGACTAACCGGGGATATACGCAATACAAACTAAGGACAGGAGCATTTAAATTATCTGTGTAGGTCGGATTTTTTTTTCATGCTTAAAGTAGTGAAAGAGTGAGTCGCAAATTGCCACATCGACTTGTGAATCATCAGGATGACTCCTTGATTCCCCCAGTAACTTGGAATATCCCAGAATTATCCAACATTCTTGTTTAAAAAATCATTTCCTGAGGTCAGACAGTTAATTAGGCCACTTGAATCAGGGGTAGCTTGCTCTTCCTGACCAAGAATTTGCTAAAACCTTGAAAAATGTGAATATCAACAACAATGAAATTAAAGATTCTCTAAACAGGGGTCGGTCCTTTCTTAAGCTAGGATCGGGTTGCCTGAAACACACTTTGATCTGAGAACTAATTACTACTGTGGATGTATATTGGGAATGGCATACCAACCAGTGGTGGTGAAAAGTGAGAGTAGGTTAATCATTCTGCTACCGATGGTATATAATACATACTACATGATATAGCTGTGGCATATCGGTTGTATATACATGTATTACTATCATTACATTCCCTTCGCCGGTTTCAGGATTTATTACACCCTTATTATGATATTCAAGACATGGACAATGTTGATTATCAATACAATATAGGAACGTTATTTTCACTGTTGCTGTTTAGTCTTAAATGTGTATTACTACGGTATAACGTATTCAACATGAGATAAAAATGTACGACAGTATTACATTTAACGTTCATTAGAAACATTGACAATATGGGCAATCATTGGAGATGACGCATGGCCTATAGTAATACACTTATCAATACGACGGTGACTGATCTACATCTGATGGTTCGATGTAGACACCATACATGTATCTGGGCTAAATCAGTTATATGCCCGTACGTCAGGCCTGGGGGATGGGGGGATCTTTTGTCAGAGTGTTACATACGATGATAGATGTATCGAGAAAAGCGTGACAAGGGGGTGGGTGGGTGTTGAAAATGGTCTAAATTTGTGTGACATAATTTATGGATGGCTCCATACGATAATCATAATATAGGTATATAATACGCCGATAATACGATACTCATAACATAGGTATATAATACGATGATCATAACATGGGTGTTATAGTATTCCCATATTCGCTTAGCATGCTATGCCTGTCTCTATTTCTACTTCCAACATTTATAATCCCTTTCGTGGATCAATGCCCTTCTCTTTCCCGATAAGAAATTACAATGTCATTTCTGGATTATTACCCTTGGCCACCGAACCTTGAGGGCACGACCAGCCATCTGCGCAGTCTGTGAGTGATTGGAACAGGCTGGCAAAGTTTTACAGCAGATCGCTGGCTGGTCGACCGCTGGCGGCTGATTTTGGCCTAGCACCGGCCACAGCAGAGAATAGGTTTTGGGGAGGGGGTTGCGGTGTGTCGCAGATAAAATCCTGTTTCATTTCCTCCTGCCAGCTCGTCAGCGAAAAGGTTGAGGAGCCATGGCATGGAGACTCAGCATCTGGAGTATAGTCTTCTATAGTGGCACTATGTTGAAAAGCATCAACCAGGTCAGTTGCATATTCAGAGTTTGCGCTAGGGCCAAAGAAAGGATGTGTTTCAGGCAACATGGTCAATTAGGGTAGGTAGGTCGGATTTTATTTATCTATGTCATTTATTTTTTTATGTTTAAGGTACCTAGAATGAGTCATGAATCACCAGACAATTCATTAGCCATGGGAGCAGTTCTTCCTGACCAAATGATTGCTAACATTTCTGGGGAAAAAAATTACAAAAAAAAGATTTTTCCTAAATTGAGAAAAACTTGGCCTTTTTTGGGTCTAGGGTCGGGTTGCCTGAAACACCTTTTTATGTTGACCTGTCACTCGCCGCATCGCCAATGGCGAATCAAAGTTAAATTTGGCTTATCCTACCCACTGAAAATTCGCCAAATTGGGTAATTTTGTAATTGAAAGAAATCGAAATCTGTATTCTAAGCAAATATAATTAGATACTGCTTAGCCAATAGATTTGGACACTGTTTGATTGTTCTCTGGGCTATGGGCCAAGGTAACCCACAGCTAGAAATGTGATTGTCTGCACCTGATGATATTGTCCAAACCCCCAATTCATGTCAGTGAAGGGATTTTGGGAGGGTGGGAGACAGGAGTAAGTATATAAAAAAAAAGGACTGATAAAGGGACGGAATAACATTGGATTATAGCTTTTCAAAAACGCAGCACATTCCAAGATATTCTGATAAAGTAAACATACTTCATGTAAGATATTGTCTAAAGTTTTTGCCATATCCACCCCCCCCCCCCCCCCCCCCCAAAAAAAAAAACAAAAAAAAACACAAAACAACTGATGTCACTGGAATCACTTTATTATGAATGGTGCAAGAGTACTGATAACGATTTATAGCAAAAACGGTTTGGCTAATCGATGCTGAATCTGGCTAATCAAAAGGAATGCAAATTCGCTAAACTGGCTAATATAATACAAGTCCTATATAAAGTGAATCTCCGAGGATTTGGCGAGGCCGACAAAGAGTCCACAAATTGATAAAACTTTCACTATAGCGCTAACCCATCATATAAATGGGCTCTGACCCATATATAGATGGGTTCTGTGGCATATTCATAATTATGTTATGCAAGAGGAGTACTTTAAATCCTACGACATGTAAGGAAACGCTGCACATACTTTTTGAACATCATGGATTTTACATTAGGTATCAATGTTCTACAATGTGACCGTCTCATTAAGCAGCAGTGTCAAATGCTGGAAAACATAATGCATATTTCTGAAATACCAGACCAGTGGATATTCTGCTCACTAAACTAATCTGCTTTTATACGATTGGTACTATACGGAGGAAGGCTGGCAAATTGTTGGGGCTTATGAATGTGGCTCGCTAGGCTTTATCTAGAGAGCATCTCCAATTCACACTGGCACAGTTTGTGTCGATGGCGGAAGATATGGCAGATTTAATGCTTTGTATATTGAACAGGGTGGGAATCGACATTATATGTATATGTGAGAGAATGTCTGGTAGCCAATAGATCCCAGACTGCGATAGTCTGCACAGTCCATTGCTGATTCCTAGCTCTATAGATCTGCAGTTGTTTTGAGCTTCTTCTGACCCAGGGCGACCACAACAGACGGGCCGAGCGCAACTCCAGGAAACAAGTTATTAGCCCTTTTACCTAAGACGGTGGCGGCATCAATTTCCGATATGGCTACAACAGAAGAAGTCGCTTTGCCTGCACTGATAGCAGAATGACTAGGGGAGGATAGGAAACTAGTGTTGTGGTGGGGTTTTTTTCGGTGTCTTTTTTTGCGGGTGGGGGCTCAGACACTGCAAAGTGTGCTGCGCAATCTAATGCTGTACCTTTTCGTATCCTTAGGTGATAAATTGGATAATCTGCCTTTTGGTGTAGATCATAGACAATCAAGTTATATCCACTACCAGTATACGCCTACACAAACAAACAGGTTATGGTTATTCAACGTTGAATGTCTTTATCTGTTTCCTACTTTGAAAGCCGCTCAAGATTCCCCATCTCCGACTGCACTGAGCAGCTCACTCTAGTAGCTTAGTTGGGTTTAACCCAGGATGTTAGTTTTAAATCTTGGAGCTAGGTTTTCTTCTGATGCTACTTTATAAAACCCACATTCCTCGGCCACCGACACAACCCCTTTCTACCTACTACACTGAAAACCCAGAGCAAGGAGCCTAGTCATTATGACGACCTAGGTAGTCATAATGAATAATGGCAGATGGAGTGGAGAATGGTGTATGAATATAGTCTCTAATTAGTTCACTTCTTAATGAGAGACATCCTTTTCACATATTTGGTGTAGTCTTGATTGAACTAAGTAGCATTACTTGTTATAAATAAGTTGCCAATGGGTGAGAATGATGGCCCCAAGGGTATAGAGACCACTCTGCTCCCTGTCACCAGTGTATATCTCAAGACAGATATAGTTATGCAAAATGTTAAAACCAGGTGGCAGTAGTGTGCCATAAGTAGCAAGTGAGGAATAGAATTATGTACCATAGGGTAGTCATTGGGACAACCTAGGACTTGCGAGTTGTCACTACTGATGACTTTAGGTCTTCAAATGGATAGTACCTAAATTAACAACCTTAAGGTAGTCATTCTTACTACCTAAATATTGTGACTACCTAAGGTCGTCATTATGACAACTTTGGTCTGAATGGCTCAGATGGGTAGTCACAATGACGACCTAAGGTGGTCACTTTGACTACCTAAAGTTGTCAGTTTTGGTATTGTCAAAATGACGACCCTGAGGTTTTCAGTGTACCAGTCCTGATAGGCTCTCAAATCCTCGCAACACGTGGTGGTCAGCTGACCTATATACTACTGCTGTGAGCTGCTCGCTATGGAGGAGATAAACGCTGGAGGGCACTGGATCCCCTGCTTGGAGAGGAGGGATGAAGAAGGCCTGGAGGAACTGAAAGATTGATTGGCGTTGCGGCTTAGCGTTGGTGAATATTGTATTAATGCTCATGACGCGGCGATCGGTACCGACGTCTCCCCAGGCCCCAGGCTGCCTTACCTCTGGACACAAACTAGTTTCGGTATGCTCCCCTTGTAACCCACTGCCTACCAGCATTTGATGCTACTCTCCATCAAGTAGCTCATTGCCTGTAGCCAACAACTTGTTTGAGAAACTGGTTCTCCTTCCCTCCCCTATAAAATTTCCATTATTTGCCCTTCGCCCTTCGTCTATAATTCGCGCAAGTAATAATGACACTCACATACTCTCATATTATTGTATTCAAAAGGTGAATATCATATGAATTCATCTTACTCATGATAAATTTTAGTATGAGTAAGATTAATTCAAATGATATTCCCCTGTTCATGTAGCATTACAGTGAAATTAATAGACAGATGTCCTAACCCCTTATCCTTTAAAGTTGGCATTAACTTACAAAAAAATATCGGTTTGTAGTATAGGATACCTACAGGCCCTTATCCTAGAAAATTTGCCCATATCCTACAACACATCTGTTGGGGCATTTTGTAGGATAATGGGATAGCTTGTCGGATAGTTTTGTAGGATAAGGGCACGATCTTTGTAGGATAAGAGCACGTTTTGTAGGATGAGGCCTGACTGATGGCTATACATTTTTGAAGGATAAGGCCAATTTTGTAGAATATGGGCCTAACAATTAAGGTGACGTTATATTCTCCCCCACCAGCAACTTCCACAAATCCTTCACTCCCAGTCTTTCACCATGGCAGCGAATGGGGAGGTAGGCACTTTCTAGTGTTGGCTTGGTGCACAGCAGCATTGGCTGTGGGGGTTGACAGCACATGACTACCCCGTGTGTGTGGATTGCAGCCTGGGGGTGTGCCACCATGGAGTACTAATAGTTTAAAGCCTCTAAGACCCGGACCCTAGTGTGGGTGATGGCAGGGAACGTAACGAGTGCTGCTAATGTTGCTGATGGCTTAATTCCGGCTACAGAAGCACCGTAAAGTCAAGTGGAGTGTGATCGAGGCATTACCGGGTAGGGGAGGAGGAGGAGGTGGGGGATAAGGCATTGGGGACGTTGGTGTTTTTGTTTTAAACCAGCGCCCCCTCCTAACGCGTGGGGTCCAAAAAGTATCTTCACCCCCCCCCCCTCAAATACTCCTTTTCATATTCTTTTAGTCTGTCTATCACCTGGTTAATACCACATTGCTTTTTTTCTCATAAAAGACTTGCCTTGTTTGGGAAAGAGGCATTTGCTAGCTGCATGGGGAGGGGATAAATCCTCCATGGACCCCTCTTGTTTTATCATATCCCTCCCCATCTGACAAATGATATTAGGCCTACTCATCTTTCAAATGTAACGGCCATCTTCTCGTTATTGTGCCTCGATACTGGCATTGTTTTAAAAGTAAACCAACAGCAACATTTCTAATATCTAAATATGGCAATGCTCTGGGGAGGTTCTTGTATATACGGGAAATCACGCTGACAACAGCAAAGCGGAAACAAAATACGCCTCATTTGAGCACATCAAAGTCTACCAGCCGCCATATTGTAACAGACCAATCAGAAGGCCATATGTCTGTCACGTGATGAGCAGGTACCCAACATGGTGACAAGAGTTCACTTCCACGCCGCCAGGTTCGCTGCCTTTTGATGTTGATAGATCACATCGATTTTGCAGTGTAATTAAGAAAAAGAACAAAAAGGATGGGAAGCCACTCCGATTTGTGAGTGGCATCGCGGGTGGCTTCCATGGGATAATCCTATCTGGCACGTTGAGCTCATAGGCCGTGTGATTTATTAGGACATATTTCCCATAAGAAATGCCCTATTATCGTCACGTTGTGTAACCCTCCGCGTTGTCTACACAGTAATCTATCTTCCCGTGTTTACAGGCTTATTGATTAGAGCTGTTTATATGTCCTCATTTCCTGGTGAATGGAGCACGCAACTACTAGGAGAGAGCACATAGAGAAAGGGCTGAGAGTGTTTTGGCGACAGTGGCCCTCACGTTTTCTCCATTAAAGATATAGCCGGCCAATAGGGAGGACTATATCTGGGCGTAATATGAATTAGTTTCAGTCGCGCATAGATCTATCTGCCTTTTTTCTACCAAACATGGGCGTTGTTAGCAGACGACAACCATGCAGCGCCATTCTCAGCGTTCCTACCATTGCCTGGGCACCAACCGATGCATTTGCGGATGTAAAACATGTGGGCCAGAAAATAATTGGTCTTATTAGGGAGCATGTGAAGGGTGCGGGACTGGCACTGCACTGGCAGTGAAGAGGCAAATAGTCAAAAGGAGGTCTTTGATTCCCTGTGTAATTAAATCTATGGGAGTCACTGAGTCTGTCTGCACCTGTTTTCCTTCCTAACATATCCGTCTCCTTGAAAGAAAGGATCTGGTGGTACGGATCCCACCACAAAAGAATTAAAACATTGGCTTTACTTCCAAACCCTATAATATTATATGGTCAGAAAGTAGCCGTTCCTTCTTCTGGTAGATTTGACCTGCAACAAATTGCTGTAAATATGTCGTCTGGCACATGCCCAGATGGCCCGCGGGGGGAATTGGGCAGCAGACGACATTTTCCCATTATGCTGCAGCTAACGGGAAGCAATTTCACAGTGGTTGCTGCAGCATGCTGCCGTTCACGAGTGAGTGGCCATAAGGAGCAGCAAGCACTTGTCGTCCAGCCACCCATACACGCCTCTGTGGCCACCTCCCATCGCTGCTTGGCGCCACACGGACCATGATGCCCATTTGGCCATTACCCAGGGTTTACGGCAGAGGCCTTAGTCTAACAAACAGACTGACAGGGTAGGGGTCCCCATCGATTAGCGACCAAACAACCCCCAGGTTCAGCCAGCTGCCACGGGGCCGCACCCTGAGAGTCTGACCGGCCATGAGCAGAACAGGGTGGTCTTGTCTCAGTGTCTACACGACTAAAAGCCGCTCTTATCTGCCCTATGTGTGCTAGGGCCTTAGTGCTCTTATCTATTTTGATCCTAGGTACACGATAAAGGGGTTACAAACAAATTTTGTGGTATTAAATATATAAAGCAGATCAATCTCAGTTTATGTACATATATACTTTTATACAATGTTTGTGCAGTGGAAAGTTAGAGGTCATGGTGACTAATGACATTAGTGCTCTGGGACGTCTAAATATAGGATAGCTTTGAAAGGCTTTCAAGTCAATCTATTTTCAGAGCTAATCCCAGTTCATTCAAGGACAGAATAGTATAAGGTTTCTGTCGATGGAATAGTCCAAACTGGTGACGAAGAAGTACGTTCATGTCTAGAATGTATACTCCCTATGTGAACAGTGCTTTCACATAAGGCTGATACAGGAGAGGAGAAGTCGGCCACTCTGGGGGATGCCCCTGGCCAATAGTCTGCCACTGCCCTTGGTAGTAAATATTGTACAAAGAATGTCCATACAAATAAGGACAAACACAACCAGCGTGCCTCGTACAAACATGACGCCGGCCAGGCACCAGCCGCACACACGGCTTCCGGATCAGGTAGTGTCGCAAGAATCTTAAGGCTATCGCTACTTGTCCACACATCTCCAAGGCTGTGCTCTACCAATATCCTGTACATACATGTACATGTATCAATACCAGTAGGTAGCTCACGTGTGCTTACCTGTGTATCTGACGACATTCCTGATATAGGGCCTATGTACTTATCTATCTACGTACTTAATTACCTATACTGCGCAGCAACAGTCTCATGTGTTATCGCATGGACTGATTGCAATAATGTAGCATATTGTTTTTAGGAATTAACTTGCAACTCTGAAAAAAGAGTCGTTAGGAATTTGATGGATGCATACTACACATGTATGTACCTGCTTACCTGTACCTGATCACTCACCAATATATCTACTGCCTTCCTTTTATATTTCCCTTCAGTTTAACCATGTCAGCTACAACGCTCTCCCTTTCAGCCCTGA
Source organism: Harmothoe impar (assembly GCA_947462335.1). NCBI lineage: Eukaryota > Metazoa > Annelida > Polychaeta > Phyllodocida > Polynoidae > Harmothoe > Harmothoe impar. The sequence goes on along the minus strand of OX381704.1, from coordinate 29,048,637 downwards.
GTAACTCACCAGTGCTGCATTCAAGAATCATGCCGACCATATATGGGATTCAGACACTCCCAAAGGGTCGGCATGATGCACCAATGCAGCCCCAGAGAGCCACACGCGGGGGCTGCATTGGCATTATGACTACAAATGTAATCCTTTAGCGACATCTGTTCTTAAAGGGTTATTGCTCTATTTCTCCTTTGCTGCTGTCCCCTGATGACCTTCAGCATAATGCCCCCAAGTTACATTTGTACTTAGCGTAGGTGGGTAACTTAATTGTCTCCCTATTGTCAGAGATTTAAGAGAACCCATCTGGACTGGAGACCCTGCGTAGGAGGGGTTGATGGGAGGGAGACACAGTAGAGGGAGTGACATCACTCAGCTATCTCAAAGAATCTCAAAGTTGGGGCGGAAGTAAGTAAACTGCTATTCCATCAGCACCTAGAGCACTTGGGGCGCCTCATGACAGCAGACAATATTTGGGCTGCACTGTAAATAGTTAGTGTAGGTATACGGCTAAATCTACTATAGTTTTACAGCACGTACTGTAACTTTAAGATTCTACTGTTTACCTGCAATGGACTGTACACCTACAGTAGATTCTACTGTACACCAGCAAAAAGGCCATTAACTATTAACAGTGTAGGCGAGGCATTGTGGGTGAATTCTCTTCATACGTGACATGGACGTTGGTCTCTGTTCATCTGTACAGTCTTCGTAAATTCCCTAAAGGTCGGTTTAAGCAAGGATTCTATCCTATACGAGACTAGCGCATTAGCCTGAGGGGGCCGCCATCTTGGCTCAGAGCGATGCATTGTGGTTAGGCAGCTGACTCCAGAGCAGTGCATCATGGGAGAATTTCTTATCAACACCTTTGTTCCAGGTGTGAAGGGAGGAGATTAGCCTGATAAGGAGATGGTGTTTAGCCCCCGACTACCTGAGGTACCAGGATGTGCTATTCCCGTATATGCCTCTTGGTTTAAGGTCATAGGTATGGCTTCTTGAAATATACGTATGGCTGGGTACAACTTGTATTGTACTTGGGTAACACCTTCGATTTGTCTACGATGTTCAGCTTTCTGTGCACCTTCACATCAGCCATCTTGGAAAGCAGCAGATGCATCTGCTGGCCCCTGATTGGTCAGATTGCTGTGTATCTGAGCTACACTTAGTACTAGTAGAAGTATATATCTGAGGTGCACAGAAAGCTGAACATCGGCCCTACTGCTTTGCCGCTACACATCCTTCTAGAAATATCCAGATTGTTAGAGGCGCAAATTTGACTCTCAGTTTGCTATTGTGATTCTTCCTTGCTATATTTCCGTAGACATCTCTCTTATCAGAATAGATTGCAACGTTTTTATATTCAGCCACCCACACAAATCAGAGGATTATTTTCTTCTATTAATGCAAGGGACAATAGAACGGTGTGTGTGACATAGAGGCGATTCTGAGAGCGTTACTGCCTGTAATACACAATATTGGTGATAGCGCTCCATATTGAAGATGAAGGATGGATTTCATTTATCATTATCATATGGGCATAATGATCATAACACTCCATTGGCTGAAGTGCCACTGGGACGTTGGTGTTATTTATCCGTGTTGGTTCATCCAGCCGACTTGTCATGATGCACTTTGTGATCTAGGTACCTGGCATCCTGGCACTGCCAGAAATGAGGCTTCTGCGTGCCTCACATTCGTTATGGTCTTTGCAGATTCAGCGTTCGTCTGACCTATTTACGGACCTATTTATTAACAGAATGGAGTGCGCTTGCGCGCGGAGTCACGCAGGGTAATGACTGCTTGGCTGTAAACAAGCCGTCAACATTTACCTGACGCCACCAATTTGGAGCCCCCTCCCGCACCCCTTTCAGATAGCAACATAGGACCACCAATTGTCCCATTGTCAGCATTTTAGCTCTAAATCAAGATATGGGTTTCGTAAAATACCACTACAGAAAAACTCTTGAAGCGGGTCTTTCAGCACTGGGCACCCACTGTTTCTGACGAGATATTAATGTTCTCGCCACATGTGATCAAACTTATTTGCTTGACAGTGTCACGCAATGCTCCGGTTGGGGGCAGGTGAATGTTTGATTATGACTATTCTTATCTTGACAAGAGACGAAAGTTTCCGTATTTGCCCAAGGTTAATTCTGGATAATATAAGTGTTTATTTAGGTTACACTCACTCCAAAGTGTTTTGCACTTGATTCTGAGACCAATGGAAACCAATCCTAAACATGCATGCGGGTGATATCTTTGTTGTCATAAGTGTGCCTTACCGAAAATGGAGCTCATATTTACTCTATTTCCCCCACAACATCATATTTATATAGCCCTCCTAAATTAATTAAAGACTCTGTCCGACCCTCTTGTAGATATCCACTTTAGACACTCAATGTCAAAGACGTGCCTCCATACACTCTGCCACGTTTCCTTCCTCCACGTCTTGCACTGCATCCTCCATACCCGCGCGCACCTCCGGTTATCCGGTATGGTCCCGGGCCGTCCAGCCGCCGCTCGTTGGGCCCGACAACGACGTGCGCCTAATCATGTCGGCCGGACACCTGCGTCGGTGCCGTCTCGTTACGACGGAGGTCAGCTGGTACAGCCTCGCTCTCATCCATCACCCACGTTTTCTCGTATATTCCCGCGCTGCACGAGAACGAGAAAGCGGCCACGTGACCAGAAATGTTCCAACCAAGACGCGCGGGCCGACAATATCCGGTGTGTGCGGCGGGCGGCCGGTAGGCGGCAGTGGGGTTGGGTGGCGCCGACTGGCGAGCAAGTGAGCGGTTACCATGGTGCACACAGCCAGACGGGAAATGAGCAGGGGACTGCTGCGCCTCCTGCCCCCACCAGGGAGGTGGGCAGCTTAAATATTTGTTGAGACTAGTGTTGGTGGACGGAGACTGGTTGTGTGGTAAGACGGGGTGCTACACCAGTCTAGGAGCAGCTCCGAGCCAGACAATGCCATGAGTGGATAAGTGGTGAAACATGGAAATGGGTAGGACATGTGCATTGTAGTTAAGCCATGATTGACAAGCCAAGTCTTTGAATAAAGGCAGGAAAGGGAAATAGATAAGCTGAGCCTGAAACTGTAAGTTAGCGGCTTTTTGATTTAAGAAAGAATGAGATATTAGGTCTTGAGGAAGGGAAGATACACCTGTCTCTAGAATCATGCTGGGGCATCCCTTATGTCAATGTGGTCATATCATAAGAGTTGCTCATTACGTGCAGGCGTATTATAGACGTCTGGGATGAGGAGTAAGTGCAATAGGGTTTCCTGGATAGAATTACTTCTAGGACGACGCTGTGCCATGCACACTATACTGGGGGAATCGTCAGAGCTACATGGCTTTATCTAACATGCTTTTATTGTGTTGTGTGCCTCTCCGTAAGTAGTAGAGTGTGTGATGAGGGAGGGACGAGATGCCTAAGGTCTATATAGACAGGGGTTGCACTCGTCACCCACTGAGACAAAATCAATATCTGCCATATACACTTTTACTTTGGCTGACACTTAGGGCGCGGCCAGGCAGCCTGAGGAACAGGGGACGCTATAAAAGGGAATTTTCTTATCCGCTCGTCGATTTGGCGACAATGCAAGGGGTAGAGGGTGATGTAGCGGGAAGAGAGCTAAAGGGAATGCATGGCTAGAGGGATGAGGGATGGGGATGGAGGGCAGTCATGCGGAAGCTGCTGGAGCTTAGGGAGTGATCATTCTTTGGTGGGTTCCCCCCCCCCCCTTAGGACCAAAATCCTTTGACACTTTGTAGTGCAGGCATTTTGGCTCAAAACAGGCAGTAATGGGTCGTAATTTTTTACACCCTACCAGTCAAGGGGCCATTCAAATATTACGTAACACAATTTTGGCCACTTTTTGACCCCCCCTCCCCCCCTTGTAACACACTGTAACAAAATGCCAGACCCCCCTCCATAATTACGTAACACAGACCTGTACCCCCCCCCCCCCCACACATCATTTCATGAGTTGTATTCGCAGGCCTATGTCTGACAGCAGGCCTATGTGTATTACTTTGTTCTCTTTGTTATTTCTCAACCTTTAAATTTCTGTTATTTCAATGAACTAGCAAAACCATATGCACTAGCAAAACCAGTGGGTTGAATCAAACTAGGATGATACAACACAACACAGACACTAAGACCATTTATTATTTACAGGGGGGGTGGTGAGATTTCACGCAGAGATGCAAAAATCTTTTATCCCCTCCCACTCGACAGTGCGTGGAAGATTGTGTGCCCCCCTCGCCCCTCAAAACTTTTTGCCCCCCCTTCTTTGAACTATAGTAACGTTCTAGCTTTTTTTTGGCTAAAAAGGGGCACAATGTCTAACCCCACCCCCCCTCAAGGGGGTCAGACTTTTTCACGCCCCCCCCCCCTCAGGAGGGGTCTGAAATTTTTATGCCACCTACCCCAGTAACTCCCAACACCATTATAACCTCCTTAGGGAGTGGTCATTTTTTAACAATGGGGGGGGGGGGGTTGGTGGATTTGGGGGGCGGGACCAAACAAATTTGGACCCCTTGAATGGGGGGGGCCCAAAAAATGTTTTTAGCGGAAAAGCCTGCGCGTTATTTTAGCTCAAAGTCGCCGCGCTCAAATTCAACCTGCCTGGAGGGAGGGACAGAACAATTTTCGACCCCTCTTGTGGGTGTAAGGGTTTGCTATGAGGAGGTGACCATGTCTCCCTGTCTAACTGGGGGCTATAGGGCTGTAAGGGGTTACTATGAGGAAGTGACCATGTCCCCCTGTGGTCTGACAGGGGGCTATAGGGGTGTAACAGGTTATTATGAGGAGGTGGCCATGCTGTCCTCTGCATATCTGACTAGGGCTATAGGGGTGTAACAGGTTACTATGAGGAGGTGGCCACATGCCCCTGTCTGACTGGGGGCTATAGGGATGTAAGGGGCTACTATGAGGTAGTGACCATGTCCCCCTGTCTGTCTCAAATTCAACCTGCCTGGAGGGAGGGACTGAACAGTTTTCGACCCCTCTTGTGGGGGGGGGGGGGACCCAAAAAATTCCAACCTACTGACACGACAATCCATCGACCCCCGACCCCCCTGTTGTTAGAAAATGACCACTTCCTCAGTGAAAAAAAAGTTGTAATCTAGTGATCTATGGTTACTGGTTTATTAATATCCTTATTATTATATTAGGGGACACCTGAGGTTATGCATCCTCTACCCTGTCCAGTGTTCCAAGATCGGATCGGGGTCAGGAGATGAGTCCATTTCACAAAATGAATAACTTTTTTTGGCAGGGCAGGTATAGGGGGAGGGCCAAAATTTTGTATACAATATTACAGGGATGAGGTGAGAGAAACATACTGTTGCTGAGACCTGGCTGTTAGGTGGTGGTGCATTTTCCAAAATTAGAGATTTCTTTCTTGTATAGATCTATATATTTTTTGAGAATTGTTATGTAACACTTGGCTAGACCCCCCCCCTCCCCCCTGTAACACTTTGTAACAAAGTTCATGACCCCCCCTCCCCCCCTATGCTGTTACGTAATATTTGAATGGCCCCTAAGGGGTCGACATCTTTTGCCCCCCCCCCCCCCCCCCAATCCACAAGCCCCTCCCTGTTGTTAAAAATGATCACTCCCCTAGTATATCGGTGTGGCACTGTGTGAAAAAGTAATCGGGCGGACAGGGTGGCCTTTAGCTGAAAGAGGTTAGGGTATACTAGTAGTGGAGGGCGGAGGTGTGACGTCAGAAACACACATGTGTGTGGCCGACAAAGGCCTGACAAGAAGGTTGGTCAAGTGCCGGACATGAGGCAATCTGCTTGGCACCAGTATAAAGGGGAGTAGGATGTAGTGTAAGAACCCGAGCTTGCTATATCAGGGGTTGTAAAGGAAGATATATACAGGCGGCATTTATCATTTCTTGGCAAACTTGATACATTAAAACATAGAGAACCCAGTACACTGATAAAACACCATGCATTAACTCGTCTGATAAGATACTTGTATAGTGCTGTGTATGTATCAGCTGCAAGAAAGTAAGAGAGTCGTCATGATATAACAACAGGGAGGCAGTGCAATTACGCGCCACCCCCCCCCCCCTTACATGGATCCAAAAACTTTCGACCTCCCCCTTGATGGTGTCAAAAACAATAAGCCCCCACCCCCGCTGAGTCGCATTTTTACCACCAATGTGTTGTCCACGCACTGCTTTAATCTACTGTCCTTTATATATAAAGGGCAGATTATTCAGGCCAGATGAAGATATAAATGGGCTATAATTTACTAATCTAAATGTTATAACATCTATTAACCTTTTCCGCCCATTTATATCTCCACCTACCCTCAATAAACTGTTGTCTAGCAAGCCAGTCAATGATGGCACCCAGTCAAAGATGGCACCTGGTCAAAGAAGTTTGGCCCGATCTCATGAGACACAGCCATAAGGAATTACCATCTCTACTGTTAATAATTAGATCATGCAATATACACTGCAGGCGCAAATTACATATATTCCACCCACACAACAAAAAGTGGAAAGCAAAAACGGAATGTAAAGCGGATTTGGTGTCTCACATATAGTATGGGCTCATAATGAAGTCAGCTGGACGGCGATGCTTTAAAAAGTGCATGTCAACACTATGTACTGTTCCGCAACAGAGAAGCGCAATGTCAACACAGGGATTAAAGAACGTATAAAAACACGGTTCTAGATTTAATCAAAGAACAGATCCCTTCGTGGTCTCTACATAAGGGAGTAGAGGGACACAGAATGACAACATTACTGTGGAGACGTCAATGAGAGCGAACTAGATCCTTTTATCTCCCACTGAAGATATCATAGAGAGAGAGAGCAGCCCCTCGGGGTGTTCTCTATAGCTTTGGCATACAGTGTGGACAGATCGCAGTATATATGAATCTGAGGCACTGGATGAAAATTAACTGTGATGTAGTTAAGTCTTTGGGATGGGAATTCAAACACTGCAAAATTGCAAGATCATACGTACTAGTACATGTCAGATACTGAATGAGACCCCTGTTGGTGCCTTTCCGCGTTAGAGCACCAGGAAAGTTTTTTTTTAAAATAAGCCTATATATATATATATATATATATATATATATATATATATATATATATATATATATATATATATATATACATATACATATATATATATATATATATATATATATATATATATATATATATTATACATATATACATATATATATATTATATAAGCCAGACCTTTTGTTGTGAACATGGATGATCAATAAAATGGACTTTTATCTCTTTTGTTCTCGACACAGCAATTCACAACGTTGCCACACCTACATATTAATATTTACACTCAATGTCGAGCTTGCCCCATCTAAGGCCTCATCCTTACCCATTCCCTTCCCTCCATGTCCGCCCAACATAACGTAGTCTCGTAGAGCCCGATATGTCCACCATGCCTCGTAGCCTTGAAGCCGCATGGTCGGTTCTCACGCCACTCTTGCCGAGATGGCAGAATCAGTGCCACTCAGCCATGGATTAATACCTCATCGTGACGTCAGGGGTGACGTCATAACTGCAGGCCCGGCACCTCCTATATAGGGCATGTCCAGCATGATCCGGGGATTAGCATCTCATGGTGTATGATGCTAGGGTAGGGGATTCAGACAGGGTCTGGTGTCTGTGTCTGACTGGTGCACTGATAAAAGCAAAGTATATAGGATTGTCAAATAGTGCTAACCTAGGTATATGTGTATAGAAATGATAAAATTGGTGCCAGACCAATTTCCTCATTTGTTTGTTACAACAGAGTTTGTTATAACGAAGTTTCACTGTTGCAAGCAGGCACCGGCTGGTGTAATTAGTTGCAGCTACAGGCGGGTTTCTGAGTGGAAAGCAATGTCTGGTCTATGAGTGGCAGGCAATGGCTGGTATATCATAGCTACAGGCAATAATGTGTATTAGTTGGAGGCAGGTAATGCCTGGTACATGGGGTGCAATTAATGGTAGGTGTATCAGTGGCAGGCAATAGCTGAATTGGGTGGCAGGCAATGGCTAGTGTCTGATCTAAGTGGCAGGCATCTAATGGTCTCGAGTGGCTTCTCAGTGGCAGGAGATGACTTAGTCTGTAACCAATGGATGACACTATGGTAAGGCCCATTTTCCATTAGCCGATTTGTAGGTCCTATCGGTCGGTAGACCCACTACAGCCAACTATCGGCTGATGGTGCTGTCCAAAGGACGTCCAAATTAGCTAGTGGAACATGGGCCTAACAACCTGTCTCTTGTATATTAGTGAGAGTCACGGCTTACCTAAGTTAGTTGTAAGTAGAAGGCAAATAATGGCAGAGTCTGAATAGCCAGTAATGGATGGTTCTAAATGGCAAGCAATGGCCCGTCTGATTGGCAGGCAATATCAGTTTAATTAGTGGTAGGCAATGGCTGGGACTAAATGACAGCAAAGGCTGCTCTCTGGGTGACAAGCAATGGTTGGCATCAGCGTGACAGGCAGTCACTGTTGTCTAGGTTACAAGTTGCCAATGGCTGATGGTTGGAGTGGCAGCGACAGTCTGGGTCTGAATGGCGGATAATGATTGCCACTGAACATGCTGTAGTTGGTCTACATTAGACCAACATTGGAGCAGGAGGTCATAAAGGCAACAGCCACGTGTAATATAATACATGCGTGTAGGTGATTGGTGAACTCAACATGGCGGCACCCAATATGGTACCTAGTATAAGCATCAATAAAGGTTGTAGAATGTATATAGATCCATTCCTGCAAATATTTGTCAGGGGCGGTATGATTTCACTGTGTCCAGATACCAGTTACATTATCCTTTATTTACAAGTGCCAAATTCCTTTTCAGGTGTTTGGCACATGATACATACTGCCAGTGTATGATCTATTATTACATTGGTAGGAGTGGCCACCAGTGGCTGAGCTGCACACGTATCATTGCATGACAGCATCCCCCAGCCGTCCATATTTACAAAGCAGCCTCAGGACAATACCCAGGATCAGTAGAATTCAGGGCCACAGGTGGTGGAGCTAGTCATTCAAATGGCAGCTAAAAATAAGCAGTCATCACCAGAAAGCTCTGCATCTGATTATTCCCTGTAAATATGGGCATGATAAAGGGCGGCATGGATTAGTGTTAATGCTTCTACTATTGCTAGGACTAACAAAAGAACATCGATGTTTAACAAAATATATAAGCTCAGCAAATGCGTGCATACCAGCCGTCTGCTATTTAGATGAATATGAACGTAAATAGAAAATATTACACTTTGATTTTGTTTTGAGTTTTAATCTAATTCAGATTTATGTATGACTATTTACGATTTCTACATTTCCCTTCGATAAGGATACTGCTAAATACTCCAGGATTTTCTCGCACAAACCAAAACCCAGAGACACAACGAATTCGACCCAGCTTCTGTGTGCCCAGATGATCCATTGGATCCGTATTCCTGCTCAGGCCTCAGTCCCTCGCCCACACCTGATCTCCCATAGCCAACTCCCACTCCACCCACCCAAACACACACACTCAAATATCCAGACATTATTGAGTGGGTTTCAGTTGACATGGTGCTTTCCTTCTGTATACAGACATCTGCAGCACCAGAAGGCCTCGATGAAGCAGTGACCTCTGCTTTAGATGTGAGGAACCATTGCTGCCTTTTAGGTATGGAATAGAGATAAACAGCATGGAGCAGAAAGTAAAGGAAGTAGCCTCAATGGGTATTAAGGTGACTGGGTAGGTTATAGTTGGATGTAGATGGTGTAGAAATACAATGAAGACACGTTTCTGCTGTTTGATATCCTGTTTCTTATTATAATCACTGTAAGAAGTAAGCACTGTAAATTTACATGAATGTGAACTGTATTGCAATTCCCAATTTACATAACTGATATGAATGTAAGGAACGTTCCTGCATTAGTTCAAGTACAGCTAGGATAATCCTAATTACAAAATTTAATTGTTCTAATTCTTATACAGATTAACTGAAGTTGACAAAAGCACTACACAGTCCATACCCTTAGGATTTTATTTTCCCATCGATATGGTGTCTATTATCCACACCTCCACATGTCTGCATTGTTTGCACATGCCTGCAAGTTGCCATGCATTATAATTATGATAACAAAGTGAATTTTTTCTCATCGATGCCCATGTTTGAGACACAGGGGGCTTTATTTGACTCAAAAAGAGGATTCTGTAAAATACTTACATCACAAAATGCTATACTGCTTCCATCAGAATTTGCTGTGAATTTACAAGAACAGTCCTGTGGACCCGATTTACAGTAGACGAGTCCATTATTATACAGCAAATTTTGCCGTTTTTTCGACTACAGCAAAATTGACTGTAAATGTACAGCACATTGTACTGTTAAAACACAGTAACATCTAACAGTGATGACCCTTCCTGTGCGAATCAGATACCACTATCACGGCGTTATCTATTCAAATCGATGGCCCATAGAATGGGTGTTCCCTTTCCTCGTACACTTATATAAGGCCATACAAGGAGACATTCAGAGCCTAGGCTGAACTGCTCAGATTTTACTCATGAGTCACTCGCCCTCCTGATGATAATGTTTTCCACCTATTTAACCCTTTTCAACTCCATTTGCTGCGATTTGAGTCAAATTCTAACTATTGTTTTTCGTTTACTATATATCTTACTACCCCCAGAACATACACTGAGTAGCTCGATTCTCCATCATGAGCTGCTCGTCCCAGTCCACATGTACCTGATCCACTATTGTATACATACAATAGACAGCCAACAAGCAACCCCTGCATGTAGATAAGGCTTCAGTCACAGGGCAGAGACAATCTAGAGGTCATCAGCTGTAGGGGCCTCAGCTGGTCTGGGATGACAGACGAACGCCCATCGACCACCTGACCTACTGTGGGTTAATCATGTGAAGGTGGGCGAGGCTTTAACGGTGGTAGCGGGAGTGCAGGTAGGGCACCGGCCCCCGCACTCTCGTAAGCCTCTGACACCACGCATGTTACAGAAATCACGGAAAATAACCTCCTAGGCACGGACTTGGCATCTCCGTGGAAAGCAGAAAAAAGGATGCATTTTTAAAAATGAAAATATCTGTGGAAAGGGGGTTATTTGAGACTTACTCCATGAAAAGGGGGTATTCTTTTTTTAAACAACTTCCAAGATGTCAGCGTTTTCCTAAAAAAAAGTGGATCCGCGTTTTTACTATAAAAAGGGTGCCTTTTTCGCTCCAGAATCTTGGAAAGGTGGTATATCTGAAACCCCATGACAATGATCGTGTCAGTGTAGGGTTCTGAGTGCGGGGGCCGGGGGTTGGTCTAGCAATAGGAGTCTGCGTGGACAAGAGTCTCCTTCCGCGACGACGGGAGCGCTGTGATTGCCCTATATTGGGAAAATAGACAACCTACCTACATACAATCGACACTGACTCACTAACGAGCCTACATCCTGCATGGACTCAAAACTTCTCTATAATTATTACCCCATACTCTGATAAGTAATATTGTCTGGTGATGATATCGGGTTATCAGGTCTGATCATTGTAAGGCAAGAGCCAACAGGATTTGGCGGATGTGTGTTTATCATGGTGCTACAATATATGAATATATAGCAGATCAATAGTAATCCACGCAGCCATCGGGTTCGGAAATAGAGTAGGTAACACCACGCCATGCCCATACTACAGACACACCCAGAGACCAGGTCCAGGCACTCCCATGGGACGCAGTCTGGGACTTATATTCATCACCCCACAGTCCCTGGCATATTCATTACCCTCTCTAGCATGTGTATGGATTATTGCCAATAAAAATACCAATCAATCAATCTAGCGTCACATGAGCCACGTCTGGAGGATCATGAGAGCTGGAGGACACCATATCCCCTATCACTCCCAATCCATTGGCAGGCAGGCAAGACTCTCTATATACCTTCAACAGCATGGTGCTAATATAAGCCTGCTAGCCTCGCCATGTCATATCCATCCCTTACACACCATGCAACCCTGGGGGTATTGGGGATATCGTCTGTGACATCAGACCTACTACCACCACTGTCAATACAAGAACTAGATGGGGTGGCAGGAAGAGGACGGGGAGCAGGTTTTGGGGATGGGTGGTGTGGGTGGCTGACTGGAGCAGCTGACGAGTGCAATGTGTACAATATATACACAGTCACTGTCAGCACAGCCCCATACCTATCTCCACACCCATCCCCTTTAATAATATCCAACTCTAATCAGGCCTGACAGCTCTAATAGAGTTGCTGCCATAATGAGAGTTGCATCCAACTGCTTTTAAGTCCTGGCACAACAGCCCTTTAACATGGACGGCTGGTGAAGGCAATAGGCGGGTGACTGCATGGGTGGGCGGGAACATTGACTGTAATGCGGGCAAGGAGCAGCTCGTCCCTCCGGACGTTGAGTCGCTCGTCCGGTGAGCAATTGTAAAGGTACTAATGCTGATGCATGGTGCGGCAGCCCCTCACTGAGTGGGAGCCCATGTCCGTTAATTCTATTTGTCACTATTTAGGTAGCATTAAATGGCGCCCTCCCCGATGGAGAAAGGCCGGCTGATTTGATGACGAAGACATTTTGAAGACATCTCCTGCCCTCAAAGTCTCATCCCTTCTCCTCCTGTTCCCAGGCCATCAGGTCTTTTAGAGCAATCAGCAATCATTGGATATTAATGGGTTTTGTAAGATAATCCTAAGCATTAATTCTCCATATTTTCCATTTTACTGGCTTCACAGTTGAACTGTTAATCCACAGTTGTAATATTCTACACATGCTTGTGTATGTGATCGACAGAATGTCAATGAATATTTGCATAATAAGGCATACATGCACCACAACATGGACAATAAAGAGCTCTTTATCTTGCAGTAGTGGGCGAGCCATTCACAATGCTAATGCCATGACGATAAGGGGATGGGAACTAAGTACACTTTATCACCAAACAACGTGTACATAATGGCCTGCCAGACAATATTCCTCATATGATTTAATGTTGGATTGTGTCTATGCATTATAATACATATCATCAACAAACAAAAATTCAGATTATATTTAGTTCCGACCAGTATCTAAACCCAATTAAGTGGAGAAAGTACAACGTTGAAAAGTGTTGAAGATCAACTTCACATTTACCATTCCACCACGTCAACGGTGTACGTCACCAATATGCACTATGGCTGTATGACCTTTGTCCTTGTATAGGCTGAATGTATATTCTATGTTTGAACTTCCCAAAAGCGGAGGAGATGTAGGCCGACATATATATTGACGGCTATTGACCTATCTGTCCACCCATAGACAGACGATCTTAACCAGTAAGGTACCGGTGGTACCCCAATGGGTGTGTTACCTAGCTCTCCCTGTTTATCTAAACACTATTGAGCTAACATCTCCTGTATTACATACATGTCACATGTGTATACCCTTGAGTGTATTTTATGGTTTCGTGCTTTCCTGTCTTATACACTTCTATATATTTTACACTGTAAATAGTTAGTGTAGGCATACAGTAAGATCTACTGTAGATCTACAGTAGAATCTACTGTAGAATGGATTGACAGAAGAATCTACTGTAGATTTACAGTAGATTATACTGTTTACCGACAATTAACTGTACACATAAGTAGAATCTACTGTACACCTACAAAAAGGGCAACCAACTTTTTACAGTGTATATTGACCCTGCGTGTCAGACCTTCATATCATTATCTCTGCTGATTGGCCGAGAAAGACAGTTCAATATGCCTTTTCAAACATCATAGACAGACATTGAAATCGAACTTTTGCACATGGTGTAGGTCTAAATATCGTTTGTCTGGTGTGCTGAGTGTCTTTCAGTTTGACCTTTATGGGTCAAAGACTCTTTGACGAATTTCGCTCACCATATACATTGCTGAGCAGCTCTGGCTGAGTCCCTGGAGGCTGGGGACGTATGCCGTGACCTGTCAAGTAAGGTAGGTAAGAATGTGGATCAATCAGGGTCATGTGGAAGTGAGTCCCCAGTCGCCTCCAGACAACCTGTGACCTGCTAGGGAGGGCATATGGTGTATACCGGGTGTGTAGCATTTGGCAGGGTTATATCGGCGCTATTGCGCCATGCCCAGGGGCAAGGCTGTACACAGAGAAAAGAAACAGGGTCAAAAGGGAGTCCAGGTGGCCTCCAGAATGACTCCCCACTTTAGGGTAGCCTAGGCCGATTAAGGGAGCCTAGGTGACTCCCTGGCTGACTTAAGTGAGTCACCTAGGAGATTTACATAGCTGCCCGGTTCACCAAAGCCAAAGGGAGTCACATAAGGACCTGGGCTCTGAGGGAAGTCATTCTGGAGGCAACCTGGACTCCTTTTTGACTCTGGTTCTTTTCTGTGTACTAGTAGACTTTACAGCCCAGGTCCACAGGTATAGACTTATTGTCCTTATTTACTGGACCGAGGTGGCAATGCATACAGATGATATAATATTATTGTGTGGTGGCTTTTACCTTTGCAGGATGAGTCTTTAGGCATGAGCTAGAATAGAACTAGGAATTGGGTTGCTGACTGGATACCTGAGATAACCAATGATATATAGTATACAGTATGGTATTTTTGTATTGCATTCCCTAATTCCCTTTATTAGTCATCATCATATGCGCCCTATCATATTTAACTGTACCAGGTCCGGGGTAACCTTCCACCCACTTTACCAAACTTAAAATACTTCTAAGCGCAAGTGTAAAATGGCTACATCCTATCTGTATAGTGGCTGATGTATTGTATTGACCATGAGAGTCCTAGCAACTCATGAGCTCAATAATGACTACATTCAGCACCAAGTTGCCCCCTTAATGGCCACTCACCACTAACATATATGCAGTCCCATTCCGGTTGCCCCGAGCTTACCATAACATGTGATATTATGTGAGACTATAGTTACAAGGAGTTACTGGCTACATGCCATTCATTACACTAATGAGGAAGGAAAACATGCGTGTTTTATTTGCTGGCAGTACTGATCGCAAAGTGCTTTTATAGGCTTTGTATAGATGAGATATGACGCCATTACCAGGCCATGCAACTGTATGCGGGGGAGGGCCTATGTTGGTTCCAGAGGCATGTACCAGGATGCTCAGGTAGTCGTGTCTCAAGCCTCCCTTTTGCCTCTTTGTGTACCGTAGTTTACTTTGGCGGGCTCTCTCCCATTTACTATTTGTCCATCTTCTATACAAAATAGATGCATGAATTCTCCATGGCCTTTAATCAGATAAGCTTAAAGAAAGTGTAATCTATGCATTGTCTCCCGATCAGGCTGAGACCCTCACCAGCGGAGATGATAACATAATCTGGCCCAATCACAAATGTATATATGCGTGGTTATATGTGCATGTTGTATCGTTATTCGATTATTTACTTAATACATTGTACTGATAAAGAGCCTTCGTATAAGACCACGCAAGGAAGCTCTGACTAGAACTTGATATGAATCAGTCTACTCAGATCAGTCTAAAACGAACATGCATGGTTAAGACATTGATGCCATTACTTGGTGTTGTATTACATGACAGCACCCTGGATGGTATGTATCACCATGGAGGATGTAGGAGGGTGTGAGTGGTATAGACGAGCAATACACGAGCAGCTCTACTGCTACCCATTAACTAGACTATCCTGCTACCCATTAACTAGACTATTAGTTTTATGAATACTACTCAAAATATGTGGCTTTGGATTATGTCAGATTCGATTGGTGGCAGCCCATGATTGGTGCCTAAATGTATACAGTGACGATCCATCAGTTTGGCACTTAAACCAGGCCCTTAGGGGCAGATAGGGAATAATCTGCACTGCTAAGCAGCTATAGATAGACCTAACCACTCCAGGCTTTTGTCTTATCTGCACCCTGCCAAGACCCACGCACTGGGAAGCTCTCATTACGGACAGAGCAGCCTAAGTTGCCGTAGCCAGTACCCCCAGGGCAGCATATATAACCCACATACGCGAATCTTGTAGTCTAAGGCTACACAGAAAAACTAAATTCCCCGGCCCTTAGTCTGAAGTGGCTATCCCAAGTTAGTCATAGGGACATTGGTCAGGCATGACCAAGCTCTATTCAAAAATTACAGAGGCAAAACTATATAATTTACTAATGCCTTACCCAAAAGGCTTAGCTTGAAACTAAGTGATATGGAGAAGACTAAGGTGAGTTGGTCAGTACTGACCAACCTGATAATATGAACTAATATAGGTCGGTCGTATGAAAATGACGGTGAATAGTGACTGAGAGATTGGTCGAATAGGGGGCCAAGGAATATCAGTGCAGGGTGTGAAGCGGTTATCAAAACCCTCCCCGTTGAGTTATTATTATTATTATCATTATTAAATTTATTGGTCCGCAATCGTCCCCAGGGGACGGTCTTCCGCGTACCACACGGATTTCATGCCTGGCTCTCGTGTGATACTATTGGCGTGGTTGTAATTATGTGCTTGTTTATATGAGATGTGTATAGTACAGAGAGCTGCTGTTTACAAACTATATGAATTTATGATTAGGCGGCATATCAAGGGTGTGTGGTGGGGGTATGTACAGACTATTATATCCTTGTGGTAAATTTAGAAATTTCCAGGTTCACTATAATCATGTTCAAAATTGCCTAAAGTAACATCCCAGATTTATACAACCGAGTAGCTCAGCATATCCATTGACAGCGTCAATTACATTTATGTAAATCCGACAATGGAATTGGCCTTGTGAGGATGAGAGGAATTCCTCACATATAATGGCTGAATGTATGTCCCTCCGTCTCTACAACCACCAAGCTTTTTTCCCCTCTGTTGCTGTTTTTTGGTGTCTGGTGGCTTCCATCCCCCCTTGTGAAGTGGAGCAGGCCGCTTTGGATCCTGTGTAGTGGCCTGCTGTTGGCATGTAGGCGCCTTCCAGTTTTGTTTAGATAGGAGTGGGCCGCTACCCAACCTCATACATTAGCTACCCCATCTTCACCCCCTCCCTCATAGCACACAATGGTAGAACATGCCTCCCTAATCTATTTATGTTCTCTTTTACTGTAGCTGGCTCATAGCAAGAAAGGGAATTTCGTTTATCACATGGAAAAGAAACATTGGTTAACTATTCTATTTAAATAGAAGAGTACACGTGTGCTATAATTGCATTTGCTGTAAAAGGGAGGAAACTTTAGAAAAAGTACAGCATAATTCTACTGTGATTATTATCATTATATTGGTGAGAAATTACCAATATAAATCAGTTTCCATATTATCTTGGTGAACTGGATATAAATGGAACATACACCCATGCAAAGGCTGCATGCAAGTCATCCGATACCTTCATAATCCTATACCTTTATAATTCCCAACTACACCGGCCAGACAGTATTGACACCCGAAAAGTCACCATCCCCTGACACCAACCTCACACATAGTACACACAACCTTGAATCCCCTACATCGATTGTTCTCTTTGATGCCAATGCCGCCTGGATCCCCTCCTCAAATTAACACTAGCTCAGCCACCCTCCAGCATGCTAAGGGGCTGTGTGTCCGTGCCGAGGGCGGATTGTCTGCTAGCTGCATGGGTTGTCTGCAACCATGGCTGGAGGCAGCATGGCCACTCTCTCAGCAGTCACACCCCGTGTTAGCGTTGGGGGCGATTAGGGAATTGATTCATGGAGATACTGAGTCTAGCCTACTGCCTTAGCTACCGAGGCAACCGACAAATAATATACAGGTCAGAGGAGAGTGGGATGATAGCTTCCTATGGCCACTAAATAGAAAAGCGGAAAGCTGCATGGTACTTTGAAATGGTTGGATTGCGCTTGAATGGCAAAGCCAAAGACAAGTCAATCAAAATGTGGATATAGAAAGCATGATATTATGCATGATATTATTTATGTGTACAAATGTGTGAGGACTAGTTAACGCCAGTTCTGCATGCATGTATCATGATGACAATGGGCATGGCACATTAAAGCACTATGCAGCCCCAAAAGGTTTAAGTATTACTGGAACGTGCACATGATTGGGATTGGCTTCAGGTGTTGGCTGGTCAGGCCAGGTGGACACCGATATACTGCTTGATGTGCTAAACACTATATATGCACTGCACCTATTTGTGTACCCCAACCAAACTAAGCCCCACATGTGCTCACAGGACATGGTGTATGTCGGTACGGACGAACAAACAGTGGTGATTGAACCTTCTTAGCTTAAAATGTGTTCTAAGGAAAACTAACACAGCAGCTCATCAGAGTAGTCTATATGCTCTGGTCACTTTTAGAGCATCACTTCCTAGTTGCCATCACAGCTATACCATGCTAGTCTGACCCAATGGCGAGGTAAATATTCCTCGGTTAAATAGTGTTGTTTTCTTAGTAAATATGCCCTTTGCACTTTTGGCTCAGCATTATTTCGGTAAGAAACCACTAGGCTATAAACATGTCAAACCCACAGCTATGAGCTTAGCCACTGAGCCACTATACCTGTTGATCCTGGCTGAGAGATATATGAGCTATAGGTAGTGAGAAGAGATAGGATTTGCTATCTATAGACGTATGGTGCATAATCCACCATGAGTTATACTACCATGATGCAGTCCCCAATTACCATTGAAAGGGCTTCCTCCAGATTTTGATCATTCAAGATACCTGGTATCAGATTCTTTACTCCATTTTCAAAATGGATTCGTGAGAGATTGAAAGCTTGAGTTACACCGTTTAAATGATGCCAATAAAAAATCAATCCCCAAGTCAGCCTTCTCCCAGTGCCCAAACTGGGAAACAGCCATTTGCTGAAGCAGGTTCCCATCCCCCTTTTTTGCCTAATCCTCCAGGGAGGCTGCCTCTTTGTTTTGCAGCCCATGTAATGCTTATTCCTCATCCGAGTACGACAATCATCAAGACTCTCCAGGGTCTGGCCACATGAACTGCTCCAGGGTTGTGAGAGGTTATGAATCCTCCCATGTGCCAGCTATCCAACATAGGTTGCCCGAATTCATATATACCGGTACATTGCATAAAGGGATAAAGGGTTGTGATATCCAACATAAATTATACATAATGTATACTTTGGGTTCAGCGGTGTGACTGTTAAAACACTATCCAATTCCAAGTAAGAGTAAAAAGGAGTGATGAAAATCGGGGGCTCAGCACCTCCTCCTCTTTTCTCATTTGTTCCCTCTTTTTCATAATAGTA
The DNA here is from genome assembly GCA_947462335.1 of Harmothoe impar. Lineage (NCBI taxonomy): Eukaryota > Metazoa > Annelida > Polychaeta > Phyllodocida > Polynoidae > Harmothoe > Harmothoe impar. The sequence continues at coordinate 29,029,437 of OX381704.1, read as the reverse complement.
TTCGAGTCCCCACAACATATCCCGAGTAGTCTAAAGTATATGTTTCTTTTTTCTGTATTCCGACTGTGCAGGGTAAGCAGATGTGTCAAACCACGCAGAATACATTTGTCAATGCACCACGGAAGGCTCATCCACATTTGCACTTTTCTTCGCCTCAAGTTAGGCCCTTTGGAAAATACCTTACTGTAAGTCACTTAGATAATAGAGTGGTCAGACAGATAGGTCTGAGAGCTGACGTTACGTTGTAATGGATAAGGGCGTCAAAATAGCCAAGAGCAGCACTCGAGAGTTACCCAAAGATCGGGAGAACCGAATAATATATGAGAAAGGCGAGGTGCGAGGTGCGGCTGGTAAAGAGTTGCTCCTGAGATTGGGAGAGATGGGTGATCCAAAGTAAGGAACACACAACTATAGTGAGTAGTAACAGATGCGCCGTCTACCGGGTGTAAACTAAATGCTTGATGTCTGACATCTGGCTTATTGCCAATATGGATCTGGTGCATATGGCAGCTAACATATCCATCAAAGGTTTACTATCTAGTATATGTATTTTATTATCATTTGGCGGAGTTGATACATTGGAACAAAGGGGAACGCCTTACTATAGTGATAAATGTTCCTGTATTCACCCTGTCCACTGGCAGGGAAGTAGTCCGCCCTAATTATCATCCAATCAAATAAGAGGGCACTGACATATATACTGACCAACCAATGTGTTTATCATGCCCAGTGTTAAGTAGGGTACTTGTTAAAAGTGGGCATTCGCAGGTAGGCATAGTGCTGCAGAGGGGTGGCAATCACCAGGTGTCATAACAGGTCAGGGCAGTTGAGTATACTAAGGGAGTTTTCATTTAGAATGGTGGGGGGGGGGGGGGGGTCGATTTCTTTTGGGTGGAACCAACAAGTTTGTACCCCATGTGAATGTGGACTCTTCCAATGGGGATGGGGGGGGGGGCTAAAAAATCACTCCTCTTCATTGAAAAGGCTGTATACTATAGCTAAAAGACTTAATCTGCGATCAATTTGAAGCAGCCTTGGTGAGGAGGGATAGGACCCTCTCTAGTGGGGGGGGGGGGGGGGTCCCACTGTCCTCACACCAAAGTCCACAACCACCCCACCCCTCCAATTGGTAAGAATGACCACTCCCTTCTAGGGCTGGACAGGTGCTTTCACCAAACAACAAGTGTCTGAGGCCTCACTTGGGGGTGATTCCAACACATGGAGAAGTAGTTCCTTTAGTATAGGTATATAAACCTTCTGAATTCGTTTTTGGGTAGCCAAATGATAATAAATCCACAAACATACTCGTCCCCAATACAGCTATTTTTATCAGACTCCATTATGAAGGGTGTAATGATATTATCAGCCTCGCCCTGCGGGCTCTGCTGATAATATCACTACACCCTTCATAAAGGAGTCTGATAAAAATAGCTGTATACGCCTCTACCGGGATCGGACTTGTTCCCGCACCCACACTGTTTACACCGACACCAGCAATCTCGTGAGACCTTGGCTCTGCTCTCGTATTGTAGCCTGTTCCCCGGAAGCTATGGTGTGTGACTGTCCGGTCACTGCCTAAGTCTCACGATAGATTGCGAGCACAGAACTAACATGGCTGCCCACACGGAGAAAACCGATTCTTCGCTATTGGAGACTCGTATGTTAGTGTGTATATATTAGTCAGCTATCTGCAGATGGTTGGTACATTCCATGCGGCGTGCATTGGCGTTACCTTAGAAACAAGGTATGTATTCACGTGGGCATAGTGCTTGTTTATAGAATAGACTGGCGCACCTTCATTTATAATTTTCAAAATGACCTACAGGCCAATAAAGATCCACGTCATGGGCTAGTATCTGATGTACACAATAGAATATACTCCCTCAGTATATCAATATGTGTTCCTCCATATGAGGAAGGCCTCCACAACACGCTCATAGACATAGTATGTGGTACATCCCCAGCTACCATAGACGTTATTTTTCAGGTTCGGTCCGTATGGGCCCTGTGGACCTGCTGACCAGCCTTCGGCTGTGTTGGTTTTAAAACTATATCATCATCGTTATTTTACGTCAAAATATCGTTATTAACGTTATATAACCATGGCTTTCAGTGGCCGACTTTAGGGAGCTGGACTGGGAAGTGGTTGGGTAATGGGCGGTTTACCCTTGTGCTATACCGCGGGGTAGCCACTGAGTTAGTCAACAGGGGACAGAGTCGATCACCAACATTATACAGGCATACATACATTATGACCACGCCCCCCCCCGTACATTAAGCCACTGAAGCCACTGAATCTGTTATTGCACATTCACCGACGTTGACGAATGCAAATGGACTCTCAAATCAGCTATTTATTGACACCAGTCTACCGCACAAGGCGATTATTCTCTCACACAACCTTGATAACAGAAACTGTGTATGGGAAAGCCCTGACGAATTAGGTACGGTTGTCCAGTGAATAACAGGTGAATGGGTTTCCATGGGGACTGGGGATATAGAGCTCTACCTTTGCGGTATATAGATGGGAAAAGGGCACAAATAAGTTACAATTGTATACTGAATACATGTATGTACATGTTTATAGTTGTGTATGTGTTTCCATGGGGACGGCTAAATATACAAGCTTACCATAAAAGTAGTCATGTACTGGCTTGACTCAGTATAGCGTCAAACTAGAGGTTATTATTACATTAAAGAAAAATCATTCTAAGGCAGAATAGGTGAGCAGCGATACGTAGGACGTGTGTGCTTTGATTTGGTGTCAACAAACAATGTGCTCATTGGTGATTCACCTAAAAATTGCCTTACCCACATTACTGGTTTCTACCCTCTTAGATTCTGCATTGCATCCTATTCTGTATTATACCTTAGTTCTACTGTAGTTCAAATTCAAATGGTACCCTGATAAAGCATAATAATAGATGCTTTATAGGGGTACAATTTGGAGTGACTTGAGCCGTTCATACATTTTGGATTTTGGATATCATCGAGTTATATTGGGCAAAAAAGAAATGGTCCAATCCAAAGTGTGTTGTGGCAGTAGGGTATCGTGAGTAGTATATACCACTCTGACCTTTAGCCAGGCAATTAGCGCGAGCATAACCTGCGTATTAACATGTATACTGTGCTTGTAACATAGGAATCAGTGCTGGAGTAATTACAATGGTGACGCAACAGGTGGTTTAATAAGGGTAACCAGTCGGTTCTATTTATGGGTGATTGGGGATCAAACAAACCCACTGCTCTGTGCTGGGAGCAGGCAACAGGGTCAGTCCAGGTAAAACCAGCCAGTGGGGATCAGCTAGTGCTATAATGGTTTATGCATAAATCAACCTTTTAGAGCTGGAAGGTATGACCGTAATTCAGGCAATGGAATGACTGTAATTCTGTCATCAGAATGTCAGGTATAACTGTAATTCTATCAAAATGTATGACTGTAATTCTGTGTGCAGGTACAACCGTAATTCAGTTGAATGCTCTCCTATAACAAGGGGATTATGATGGGGTTATTTGAAAATAATAGAAGTAATGGGGATGTTGTGTGAGTGACATCTGGAACTAAGCACCAAAGCATTCTTGAATTACGGTCATACTATTTTTGTAAGTGAGAATTAAGGTCATACTGTGTGAATTATGGTTATTCCTGACCACATTCTGTCCAGTTCTGCCATGGTTTAGAAGTGATCCCCATGCACTGGCTGATTTTACCTGCACTGACCCTACTGACTGCACCCAGCACAGGGCACTGCGTTTGTTTGATCCCCAATCAGCTATAAACAGAACAACTGGACAACTCTATTACGTAGAGGCTATAATAGTACACGGCTTATAATATAATATATGAGGTGACAATATATGGTAGGGCTCATACTGCCTGATACCAACATAATCATACATTATTGTCATTATAAAAACCTGGGTCTGATGAGCTAACCTGCTAACAGCAATAGCCTAAGGTTGTATTGACAACGTGATGAAGATTGGCATGTACAGTTACTAACACCATGATACTGGTGGGTGGAAGTTCCAAATTTACAATCTGTTACACTGTATGACTATACACATTTACGTATTATTCCCCTGGCTATTGAGCAGTCTGACTATCGAGGATGGGTGGAGGAGATCCGCGTGTAGATGGATATGGTATTGCTGAGGAGAACGCTGAAGGTTGGTGGGAGAGAGTAGTCTACAGAGTAGGATCTAGTGGCTAATTGTTTTGTCGGCACTATGTCCCGTCACACACAGAACACACTAAGCACATGTGACACTACGTGCCCAGCTCCAGGGGACAGGGCTACAGGAGGAGTGAGTGGGGGGGGGGGGGGGGCAGAGGCAGTGAGTGACATGTATCCATAGAAACTGAGCTCCAGAATGTGTATGTACGGCTCAAGTGTTTTCTCATGGCCTGTGTGGGTGGAATGGAGTATGGTGGGTGCCCCCATGTATGTCGATAACACTAGGTATCCCAATGAGTTTGAAGATATCCTTGTTGCACATGTGGAAACGGGTTAGATGGACAGACCATGTTAAAAGAATAAAAACAGACTTAACATGATACAGATCGGTTGAACGGTTTGGATTTTACAGCCATTTGAAAGTGCCATAATGAGGTCTGGACTTAGCCAAATTTGGCCCTTCTCTTCAGGCTCATTATGCAGGCATATGATACGCATTGTGTAATATCTGAGAAAAGGAATAGGTTGTGTCAAGTGATTGTATCCTGATCACAGCATATATCTCCTTATGTCAGTGAAGAATCAATCAATTTCGACTTCAACTTTTAATTTTACAGGCCCTCAAATTTGTGATATATTACATGTAAGTCATGGATTTTGCACAGAGATTTGCAATATATTGCAAGTTTGGTAGTGTCCAATTTGCACAATATGTCAGGTATATCCTTGGTTCTCTGAGAATCTGTTCTATAGGTAATAAAGACCGTGCTCATTTTTTATCTGTTCTGGATAGCCAAGGTTACCTTCAGAATTCTCATTCAGAAATGAGGAAGACACTAATTGCCCCAATGTCCCTGAACAGTGAAAATGGCTAGACTCGAAATCAACACCACACAGCTGTTGTTTCATATATCAAGTTGAATTTTTTTTTGGTGATAGCTCAATATGATACACATCAGTTTCAAGCAACCTTTACTCATTAAAAGTATTACATAATACTGAGTGGTATGTTGAAAATCATGAAATTCTCTGAAATTGCTGAAATATCACTGATATTGGGTTACTTTATATCATCCTAAGACAAAATTTCTTTCTAACCTCCTAATCCAACTTTTAATATCAGTTAATTTATACCATTACTATAACCTAGGTACACTATTATGTAATGCTTAGGTCCATTACATAATAGTTTTGAAACCCTGATATTTTGGTTTTCTATGCAGGGAAAGAATGAGTTTGCAATTAAACATTTGTATGCAATCGCATATGTGATGAATTTGAGAGGTGTATGTATATCATATGTATTGATTTAGTATGTTATGTAACCTTTATAAACAATATTTGAGAACACATGGCTTCAGACATTGACTCTGGTGCAGGGGGTTAGGTGCTTTATTTTACTCTGACACTTAGACTGATAATCATAGCAACTAGGTGGCTAATGTTTCTGATGGAACAATACAATACCTTTCAGACTAGCCCAAATATGTGCATCTAAGATGTCCGAAAAGTGCCAAATAGTGCCAAAAATGCCCTGAAAATGTTTATTTTTTTATTTGAAAAATACTTCTAATGGGCCGATTCCCACGTGTCATACCTCAAAATATAGCCCTGAACCGGCGGCTAAAGGTAGTAAAAATCCTGAGACCCTATCTCTAATAGTGTGGGAGAAAAAGCAGTGTTTATTAGAGGGCTGCAGTGGGGTTGGTCCTCTTATCCTATGATCGCTCTTATGCCATTAGTTGTATCAAGTAAGTAGTTAGTGCATCTGATAGAGCAAAAAAATACCTTTCAAATAATAACAAATATGTGTATGCAACGTTTCGAAAAAGTGCTAAAAATTGCCCAAAAAATATTATTTTTTGATTGCAAAATACTTCCAATAGGCCTATCCCAACATATAATACCTCAAAATAAAGCTTAGGATGTTCTGCGTTCAGTGGTAAAATCCCTGAGACTGTATCTCTAATGGCGTGAGAGCGAAATCAGTATATAGACTGTGTGTCCTTCAAGGCTGCGTGGTTATTCACTGACAGTAGGTACTTTATGCCAATATTTGGCCAACTTAACAGCATCAGTATGGGTACTTAGCATCATGATAGAGCTTATATAATGCATCAGGGCAATGCGGATGGATCAGATCTTTCATCAGCATATTTCAGATATGCAATGCATTGAGTAGTTTGGAAGAGAATTCATTTCTAAAAGTAGGTGTTTTGGCGAGTTTTTACGCGAGGACACGGCCAGCGGCGGCCTACTGGGATACCTAATAACACAGATTGAATGACCCAGTGTGAAGCTGGAGTTATACTCATGCATTGGTGGAATTGATCGCGGTTGGCAGGAATAGCAACTGTTATTACATTTGTACTTCAGTCTAGGCTCATATATCCAACTCGTTTATTCCAGGGTGCCCATTGGTGTGTCTTAAGGTCTTTTCTATAATTTCACTTTTGATAGTGGGCGTAGCTACGAATGAAATAATATGGAATATTAAGACAACGATAGTGTAACATTATTCTAATGAAAGGAAGAAAATAATGAACTGCAATTCAGATTGCAATTACGTCAGCAAAACGAATACTTGGCTTCAGACGACTCATTTCTCTGCACGGAGGAAATCACCCCAGTCAAATTGACTCATTTTGCAGAGTCAAAGCTCTATCACTCATATAACTCACTTTTTGACTCTCTTGTGCAAGAGAGTCAAAACCATGAGTGGCTCGCAGAAAATAGGCCTAATAACGCGGGTATTAAAAGTAAGGAGGCACACAGAAACAGCAGAAAAACGTGTGTGTGCCGTAGAATCGTGGCATTGGAGAGACTAGTTGCAATTAGTGCCCACCCACGCTGCATTGGCTGTAAAACGAGGATCTTTGGGTGCACTGAAAATCCATAAGTTTAAGAGGTTAGTCAGTAGCAACTATCCCAGGTTCGTCATAGGGGTATTTATCGTTTATTAATCAAAATAACTAAGGGAGTGGTCATTTTTTAACAACAGGGGGGGTCGGTGGATTTTCGCTTGAGCGGGTCGAAATTCTTTTGGTCCCCCCCACGGGAGGGGTCAAATCTTTTTCGGTCCCCCCCCTAGGCAGGTTGAAAATGAGCGCGGCCGACCCCTTTGAGCTATAGTAACGCGCGGGCTTTTTCGCTAAAAAGGGGTGTAACTTTTTTGGTCCCCCCCTAAAGAGGGGTCCAAATTTTTTTGGTCCCCCCCCCAAATCCACCAACCCCCCCCCTGTTGTTAAAAAATGACCACTCCCTAAGGCAAAACTAATGCCTAAGTCAAAATGACTAACCCTAATACGCAAAATAAAGAAAGGACTGAGGTGGGTTAGTCAATTTGACAGAAAACGCCTGAGAGACCCTTAGTCATATTCTGGCTCCCTATATGCCCAACCTATGTTAGTCAATGCTGGCAAACCGACTAACCTGCCTTAGTCTTTTCATCATAGGCATAGTAGGGTTAGTCATTTTAATTAAGGTGTTGCATATAAGTCATTTTCGAATATAAGTTCGTTATTTTGACTACCAGTCAACTCTCTCTATTGTGGTCACCCTTGGGACTTTGCTAAAGTGACCACATTGGTGAGGTGACCACATTGAAGAGAGTATAGAAATGCATGCATGTCTCCGAGGTTTTCAATTATCATTTGTATGGAAAATAAAAGGTGTACATATTGAGTGAAAATGAAGGTCATTAATCAAACTGCATGTATACCTTTATGTATTTGGCTTCAGACATTTCTAAAGACATAATATCTACTAGAAAACACACTCTGCAGACAATGAACACACTTATATAATTGTTTTTGTTGGCAAAACATAATGTGTTGACTACATTAGAGAGAGTAATATGGACCTTGGTACTGGGGGATCAGTGACCACAGTGCGAGGTGACCACATTAGAGAGGTGACCATATTGGAGAGAGCTTTCTATATTAAAATATAGAGAAAACTTGACAGTTCTTTCCAAAAATGACCACATTGGCGATGTGACCACTATAGAGAGGTGCCCTTTAGGTGAGAGTTGACTGGTAATGTGCCTATGACGAACCTGGATAGCTACTACTGACTAACCTCTTAAACCTAATGATTATTTGTGTGGGGGGCACCTTAGGGGCTGGCACAGCAAAACGCAATCAGGTTCATGATTTAATCATATACAGGCACGCGGGGCAACATGCTCCAACTGATGACTTTCATTGTTTAACCATTTGGATGACATGAGCCAATGCCATTCGATATAATCGGCTTGATTTAACATGTCAGAGAATATTGACCAGAGTCTACACTATTTGGGGGGCAATTGGGTGTGGCTTTCTTCTGCGTAGGACAAGGGAAATGTGTCCTGCGCAAGCGAATTCAATCTGCCATCAATGATGGTTTTTTTTTTCATTATATGCGAAATTAGGGGATAACATGCGCTTTTCATCTTCCGTCGTAAATGATTTCATTTCATTGTTCAATCCCCATTTTCCCGATGCCCGCAATAACGCAGCAATAACCGAACAGTCTGAATCGTCCAATCATAATTCATCACCGAAATTACTAGCCACTCCATCTATAAAGAACGCTGAGTGAAGTCTCATCAGTGAGAATAACATAGGGGTGGGGTACCAATACATTAGCGCGAGTTTTCGCTCTGTTCGCAAGGATCGTTGGTACTCATGGCAAACCATGTAGTGCAGGTGCACTACGAGTTGAAACAATGTAAGCACAGGACCAAGATATAATTATGTGTTATACTCGTACAGTGTATTATGCGTTTTTAATTGAGGGCTCGGTCTCAGTAGAGGAGGTGAGGGGGTGGTGGTTAGGAGTCGGTTAGGAGTCCTCCGTATGGAGTGGGGTTATTTAACAGCGGGGAGGATGTCGATTTTTGTACGACTCTCCCACCTTGCCCTTTTAAACATAGCACTTATACGTAGTCTAGTTTTTTCCCACGCCCAGATTTGTTTACCCCCTCCTGACACTACAGTTTTCTACCTATTTTGCCCCCCCCCCCCCCCCTTCCCCATTACAATCGACCACCACCGCTTCCCCCGGCCCCTGTTCCAGAGCCTCCGGAGCAGGCATAGCTCTTCTGCAACGAGCCAGGTAAGTAATATCTAACTGGAGGTGGAGTGTATAGGTTAGGTCGGTAGGTGGCCATGTGTTAGTGTCAGGTGGGCACGTGCCAGGTGAGGTGGGCCATGCACAGTTGAATCACCTGTAACCTCCAGGGCAGAAGATGGTAATAAGGTATGACCCTTGTCTATAGAAGACATACGGCCAATATGTAACTTTCTATATAGTAAACAGGGTAATATGCTGTAACAACAGACGTGAATGTCGAATATTTGAGGAGATGATTATATCATTTTTGATTCCACATATGAAGGCACGTTATCACTGTATTATATTACAGGTATCTGAACTTATTTTTTATTATCCCATTATTGAGTATGACCGTGACAATGTGTGCTTTATGAGTTGTATCCTTGAACAATTCTATTTAAAAAAACTCCCTCTTTTGAGCTACCAAATGAAGATATATTGAGAAATATTTCAAGATTGAAAGGCCATGTTGAGTTTTTGCTGGTCAGCATATAGTGTTGTTTTCTTTTTTGGTCAAATTCTCAAAAAAAAATTCCCGGGGCATGGGTAAAAAAATCTCTTTTGCAAATTGCCAAAATTCCCATCGACGGATCCGTAATCCAAGTTATCAGAATAAAACGGCCTTAGTAGAACCTGACAGTATCATGCTGCTTTGCATGAACCTACTTTAAATGAGACAGATAAGTATTATATTTATAAATACCCTCATATTGATCATACCAGAATTGAACCAATGGAGCCATAACGCACCCTTTAGCTACCACCAACACATCGTGATAAACCTGTCATTTATTGCGGGCACAGTAAATTATTTACCACCATATTGACCAGGAAGACCTACTAAAACCTAATAACCTGGGCAGATTACTCTGACTATGAACACCCATCAGTGAATGATGTAGAGCTCAATAAACCTTCAATACTAATGTCTACCACCATGTACAAACCCTGGTGGGCACAACCATGACCTACTCTCACACCTTGACCGGGAGCAGCTCATATTGGGGGTGAGTCGCTCGCTGAGGTCAACCCGTACTCTAGTATGTCCCCAGTTAAGTCTGCTCCGTAGACAAGGTTGACTATTCTTGGCTCAACGCCTCATCGCTCCTGCCTTGAGCTGCTCGGGCTGAGGACGAGCTGCTCTTGGTTTATGGACTCCCGCTGCTAAAACTAATTAAGTTATGTCAAGCTATCAAAACAGGTATGGGGGAGGTGTCTGTTTTAGACAACAAGTGGCATCAGGTATACAACTGTCCGGAGGTGTTTATAGCTATGTGTGTCACTGTGTACAATGTATTCATCATATGTAATATACTAGAATGATGTGCAAGGACACCTGGCCCTGCTCGTGCTTTATATTTGTATAATCCTTGTATTTGATACAATCGATATCAACAGTGTCATGAGGGTAGGCATCATATGAGTCATTATCTCACCGATCCAATCATCACGTAATATACCCCTATGTATGTATCATTGTATGGCTCAGACGACTGAAAAGTGAAGTGTGTATCTATATATGTGTAATGTGATGATCGATATCACATTACACATATGTCAATATCAAGAAGATATAAAAATAGTTCTGAATTCAAAGAACATTCAAATAATGACAATACTATTTACATCATGTTATATTAATTCTGATCCTGCTTCCATGCATATTGTAGCCTAAGCAGTTTGTTAAATAGTAAATCCAACATTCATTGCTGACTTTGGACTATTTACATGTTTAAATCAAGCACACTAGCAGTCTGACTGCTGTTAACATGAATACAATGGATCTACATTGTAGATTTAATTAACACTGATCCCAAACTCACACTTATCTTCTCCGACCCATCTGAGATTCCCAAACTGATCTCATCCCCCTCCCTCCTCCACTTGACAATGCCCTTCACTCCACACGTGGGCACACGGTTGGCAAACCGCCAGTCACAGTTGTACTGCTGTGCTGCACAGATATACAAACAGCAAAGAAAATAAATGTGTAAATACAGGAGGCTATGCCAAGGGAACACTATGAGCCATGTTCTAGGGTGTATGATGCAGACAGGGGTGAGTATAGTGCAAGGAAGGGTGGACAATCGTGGACAGGCTGTGGGTGGGCGACTGTGCACAGAGGATGTGGGTGATGATGTACACTGTACTGGAGATGTATGGCTTGGCTGACAGTCAATGCACCTGACCCCCTGTGTTTGCAGTTATGATATTATGGGAGGTCGTTCTACTGGTAACTTTAGAATTCATTCTGCATAGGAAGTGGATGAATGTTTTAGCCAGTGAAATAAAGTCAAAATCAACTCAATACATGTACATCGTTAATAAAGCTCTGCGGGCGCATATATTGTACCAGCTATATGTTCTGTATACACCAAATGTCGATTGTCATCATCGCTAACTGATCCAGACAGCCGGATATAAATGCACATAGGGGCCAGCAATTGTATACGTGAATTGAATTGAATTTCGATATGCGACTTATAGTAGAGTTGGTTCGAAACACTCTTACATAATTTCAGGGTGGACTCTATTCTTGAAATATTATTCATTTTTACACATCTATATAGCCTTCCTGTTAGTGAACCAACTTCCAGGAAATTGTTCGAAAAACGTCATTAATGTAGACTTGAATAAATCACAACGTAATAACCGTCGTAATAAACGTGCATCTAATTGGTCAATGATGATAACTTAATATAGAAGAACCATGTCAACACCTGGAGACATGGACGTCAATATTAGCAGCCAATTAGCACTCGCCTTGACAGACTATATAATTGTTTATACCACAGCGGGCATGTAGAACAAAACATTTCACACCTCTTTTATACTGCATACAGCTAGTGGTATGAATAAGGTATTGGACAAGTACCATGCTGTACGTGCGATGCAGTGAAGGGAGCCTACTACCTACTATGCATGCATTAACCACCTATATAAAGGTGACTAGAACCCCCAATCAATGGCGATAATTTGGTATTCAGATCCTGAGGAGTTTTGTAAATATGGCTGATTCAGGGGTGGTCAAAGCACCATGCTGGATAGATGAAAGACTCGTCTATACAGTGATAAGGCCCACCTGTGGACTAGCCTACTATACATGTACTTGGAGGCGATCCTCACCTGCGACTGTGAGCTACTACGTTGAGATAAAACCCACCTGTGAATAGGTACTACATTGTACTCGTATAATGTAGAGCTAATATTCACCGGTAAGACCTAAGTCAGTAGTGACTAACTTAGTACCATATTTCCACGTTTATAAGGCAGGACCTCGATATAAGCCTGCCCCTTTTAAAAGCCGGGTGTAAAAGTTATGCTCTAAAATAAGCCGGGCCCGAATATATGCATATGCCTGGTTACTTAAAGGGGCAAACCCAATACGATTTCCTCAGATGGTCATAACCTCACTTTGAAATTGGAATATGCATGTTCATGTTAGTTATTTCATGTATATAAAGGGACAGTATAGTTACCATCCCTTTATCTGGGAACACTTTAGAGACACACACTGTTTAAATTCATCCTGATGTTGGTACTACTACATATGTGTATGGTTACTACATGTATGTAGGGATATGAAGACTCAGCTATGACTTCTGGCAGTGTACGACTACACGTAAATGTATGTAAGGACATTAAGACACACCTTTGAGTAAAGGTACTACATGTATGTAGGGGTATTAAGACTCAGCTGTGAGCATTATGTTACTGCAGGTAGATGTATGTAAGGACATTAAGATTCACCCGTGACCCAGTGGGCACACACTTCTGTTCAACCTTGAATCAACATTAGATCAACATTGAATCAACATTGACAACCATTTATCAGTGTTGATTCAATGTTCTGTGCCCACTGGGGAGTATAGGTACTACGTGTACCGCATTTATATGTAGGGGTATTAAAGTGGCATAATCACCAAGCGTATCCCACTCACACTTCTAGTACTGTTCTAGTCTGCTATGTGGTTAAGTGTGAGTGGTGAGAATGCCCCTTTAAGATTTAGCTGTGAGCATTAGGTTACTACAGGTACATGTATGTAAGGACATTAAGACTCACAGGTAAGTAGGTGCTACACGTATGTAGTGGCATTAAGGCTCAGCTGTGACCACCAGGTTACTACACGTATACATTGCGACTCACCTGTGAGTAGGGGCTGGCGGCCTGGAGGCTGTCCGGGTGCAGCAGCCCCTGCCGCTCCTCACCATCCACAGAGAAGGTAACCCGGATCTTGACACACGGGAAGCGCGAGTGCTTACAGGCGCCAGAACCCTTCTCCTTGGCGGCAGACTTGGGGCCTGGACCACAGAACATACAAGCTATCTCATTGGCCGCGTAGTCCACCGTAGCCACCTGACACTTACTGGCGCGGTATCCTTCGGCCAGCGCGTACTCCCTGACGATCATCACCCCGCACACGACGAGGACGCACACGCACACTACCGTCACGGTGAGAAGGGCGCAGTTAGTGGCCCTCTGGGTGAAGTCGGGCCGGTTCACCGTCGGCATGTGAAACATGCCCAGCGCTCCCTTCCCCAGCGTCCCCGACGCGCTCGACGCCGTCGCCGTCGCCATCTTCTGCTTTTGGCGCCGTTTGCGTTTCCGCTTCCGGCTGGGAGGGCACGAGCGTGTATCAACGCCGCTTAGCGATCAGCGCGACGGCGGCGGCCTACCTCTTAGCCTGCGCACCAGGCGAGTTCTTTTCCGCTTCCGGTTAGCATGTGCGATGTGGGGTAGCCGCTACATTGACCCCGTCACATTCAATGTGAGGCACCGGCCGATGTCCTGCCGACGATGGCGCCTCGCTGTGTATACGTACTCCGTGAGGGGACTAGTGCCCTCCTCATTGCTGCAGCTATCTGCAGGCTGGCAGGTTGGCTCCCTTATCTATCTCTACCTCTGTACACATACGGCTGTATTCCTCTCCATCCCCAGATAGAGCACCGCCTGTCCCACACTACTAAGACACGGTGCACCGTCAGTGAACACAGTCATTCTCCATGGTAACAGCACTGATTGCAACCTCCTCCTTCCATGGACAAAGGGCGTCCCACACAACCCGTCTCTTAGTAGCGTTATCTCTTAGTATCGACGATGCAGCACGTACGGGCCAGATTGCATTGCTCCACCTCGTTTCCGGTTTAAACGGATGTGCATCGATGAGTCAATGCCTTGTCTGCTTCCAGGTCGTCTTAACTGCATGGCTTCCTCCAGGGCATCAGCTGCACGACACACCTATGGTAATACCCACTATATGCACCTGCAGCTGATCGTGCTGCATCTAGGTATGCACGTGTGCTAATATCCAGCTCGGAGCAGCTCACTGTGGTGGCTGTAGTAGGGCCTGTGTGTAGACCTGTAGCATGCCGCTCATGGCACCGTGTAGAGGACCCACCTGCTCCACGCCTACCTGGGTGGTAAAGACCCACCACAAGAACCCTGGAGTAAGGAAGCTAATGAGAGGTATCTAGGGTAACTACTAGAGGATCCAGGTGGCTGTGTGGTGCAGTGTGGGTTGGAGCAGTATGGAGTTGCTCATGACTTACCGCAGTGTACTAAGAGTGAGCAGATGTAGAGTTACACTGAGCAGCTCACACAGTGCTAGCCACACACAGACTGAGCTGCTCCTCCCACTGCTGTTGCTATATCCAGGCAACTGTCACTGCTGCTTGCGGTGGTGACGGGGGAGGATAGCTTGGTGACGCCCAACGCTCAGATGAATCTATGGCGAGCGACTTACAGGTAGCTGCCGTGGCCAAGGCAGAGCTGCTCGGCGCGGCTTCTCTCCCGCTCACACTTTACCGCCAACGACGTCTCCTAACCCCAGCCCCACGCAGCCACACGACCGTCGCGCCACCACCCGTCAGCAGGACACACCAGGGAAAAAAGGCGATGGTGGCAAGGTGACTTCCCACCCGACAGCACTCAGCGCTAGGTGGAGGCATGGGGGTGGGGGGAAGGAGGCACTACTATGTGCGTGTGCTTTTCAGTAGGCTAGTATTCTGAAGCATGTAGATAGCGGGAGTAGCTGTAGGGAGCTTAGTCTATCAGAGAGATAGTGGGCTGGAAGCCATACTTAGTGTTAGACGAGATAGCGAATAGCATCAAGCAACTGAAACAGCAGTGGGGGTAGAGTTTATCAGCTGCTGTTGGGCATGGTAACAGTTATGTCAGTAATGCGTTGATAGCAGCAGCAACAGTAACATTAGCAGCAGCAGTACTAGGACATTGTGGTGCTAGAGGCAGAAGTAGTAATGTCAATAATAATACATGAAGTATTTAATAGAAGTAGTAGTATCAGCAGAAGTGTTACTAGCAGAAACAGCAGCAGCAGTAGTAAAGTAGTACATGTAGTAATGGTTATGGTAGTAGTAATATTAGTGACAGTAGTATCCTAGTAGTAGAGTGGCAGTGGCGGTAGTTGCATTAGTAGTGTAACGTATGTGCTGCCGCCTGGTGAGAGAGGAGGGAACTACGGACGATGAGCGATAATAAAAGGACAGTCTACACGTGACACTGAACGATCATGGTTGTGTTTCCATTCTGATCATTCCTTTAGTATCCTACACATCTTACATGGCGTCAGAAGTGGTTTTCTCTACACAGGAGAGAAGGTTGAACCCACCTGGTATTGCTAAGTGATGAAATGATGTTTGTGCATACCAGGAGATGTGTGAAGGATTTGTCAAGACTGAGGAAACAGTGAGTAGACTTGATGCCCCAAAGACAAAGTGACCTGCCTTGAACTTTTGTGTAACCAATGTGCTGTCAAGAACAATACAAGTATTGAACCCAATCTGGATTCAAGGAGTCAATGTGCCATATGTCAAGTGTGTGAAGCCTATATAGTGTATTCTAGCTAGTCAAGTGTGTTGGTTCCCAGACCTGTTCCAGCACTGTAGTCCTACTGATAGCTAGTGGTGAGCAATTCTGCAAGGAATAAGTATAAAGGCTCAAGTTAAGATGGCAGAAAGTTACTCCAACGGCAGTGCTCCCTCCATGAACTGGGAGGCTACCGACCTGTCCAGGGAGTGGCAACGGTTCAAGCAACACTGTACATTCCATTTTGGGGGTCCCCTTTCAAAGAAGTCGGAGAAAGAGAAGGTGAACTTTTTAATGACATTCATCGGGGATAAAGGTCGTGAGCTGTACAGTACCTTTACCTGGTTACCGGCCACTGGGGATGATCCAGCAGAAAATGAGAGTTTACAGGCAGTGTACAAGAAATATGAGGACTATGTTAAGCCATTCAGAGATGAGATCAGAGCAACTGCCAGGTTCCTGCGCAGGAAGCAGAAGGCAGATGAAAAGTTCGACGATTTTGTCACGGCGCTGCGTGTACTGGTAAAAGACTGCGGATATGATCCCACTCATGAGGACCGGATGCTGCGTGATGTGATTGTCATAGGAGTGCGTCAGGCATCTGTGAAAGAAAAGTGCTTTGACAAGGGGGAGGAGCTCACCCTTCGGATGGCCATCACATTTGGTCGTAGCAATGAGTCCTCAAGGGAGACTATGCAGGTGTTGGACTGGGAGGAGGACAGCGCTGTCCACGCAGTCAGACACGACAAGCACGGTAAAAATAAAAAGAAGCAAGCACCACCTAGAGAGAAACCACCCAAGGGTAACCAGAAATCTGAGATGTGTGAAAAGTGTGGTTATGATGCGAGTCACAGCAACTGCCCAGCACGCAATGCTACTTGCAACTACTGTAGAGGCAAGGGGCATTTTGTATCGGTATGCACTAAGTCCAAGAGGACATTCAAGAAAAGTGCGCATGCCGTTGACGAGCGCTCAAATGAAGAGTCGAGCAGTGACGAGTCTGACGTCGGATTTGCCCATCTAGTGCACGCAGTGCAGCCAGTACGGGAAGAGCCACAAGGTGAATGGTGGGAGAAGTTGACGATTGGTGGTATCAAGGTACGGATGCAATTAGATACTGGCGCTTCAAAGTCCTTTATGTCTGCAAAGACATACAATAAGATACCAGAAAGACCTGCCATTCGACCCACTAAGCGTGTATATCTGTCATATACACAGCACCCGATTCCCCTACTTGGATCTGCGGTGTTCCGGGTGTGGTGGAAATCTCAGGAGATTGAGGTCAAGTTCTACATCACTGAACAGGACCAGAGTACCCTCTTGTCTGGAGCGGCATGTACCGAGTTGGGCCTCATCAAGCGCATACATGCAGTCGACAGAGGTATAGACAAATATCCAGAGCTGAGGAGTTTGACTGGAACTCTGCCAGGAGTGTACTCACTGAAGATTGATCCAACAGTGAGACCAGTTGTACATGGGAATCGTCGTCCATCCCACTCCATGCGCGAGAAGGTTGTGTCTAAGCTAAAAGAAATGGTGGCAGATGGTCACATTGCCAAGGTGAAAGAACCTACTGATTGGGTCAGCTCCATGGTTGTGGTGGAAAAGAAAGACAAAATTAGGATATGTTTAGATCCAAGGGACCTAAACAAGGCCATTCGACGGGAGCATTACCCAACACCGGCAGTAGAGGACATTGTGGCATCCATACCAGATGCAAAGGTGTTTACAGTTATTGATGCCAAGTCAGGTTTCCTACAGATCCAGATTGACTATGAATCAAGCCTATTGACGACCTTCAACACGCCAGTGGGAAGGTACCGCTGGCTAAGATTGCCCTTTGGGATAAAGTCGGCACCAGAGATCTATCAGCGGATAATGGATGCCATGTTAGAGGACATTCCAGGAGCATATGCAGTGATGGACGACATACTAGTGGCAGGGCGTGACGAGAGCCACCACGACAGTATCATGGCAAAGGTCGTCAGACGAGCAACTGAATGGAACCTGAAGTTAAACTTCGAGAAATGCCAAGTGAAGAAATCGAGTGTGAAGTATGTTGGCCACATACTTTCATCAGAGGGCCTCCAGATAGACCCTGACAAAGTCGAGGCAGTTCGAGATATGCCAAGACCCCAGACAAAGGAGGACGTACGTAGGTTTTTGGGATTCTTGCAGTACATCTCTAAGTTCATCCCTAACCTGAGTGACATTGATGCGCCCCTTCGAGAGCTCACAAAGAAGGATTCAGACTTTGTTTGGGAAGAGCCTGAACAGTGCAGCTTTGACAAGCTAAAAGACCTGTGTTGCAACGCACCAGTACTGGCTTACTATGATGTGCGGAAGCCAGTTAGGATTCAGTGTGATGCCTCTGGCTATGCTTTGGGAGGTGTTCTGTTGCAAGAGGATAGACCGGTGGCATACACTTCAAGAGCCCTCACAAGCACAGAGAAAGGATATGCACAGATTGAGAAAGAGACTCTTGCCATCGTCCACTCTTGTAAGAAGTTTCACCACTATGTGTTCGGCAAGGAGGTATTGGTGGAGTCCGATCACAAGCCGCTTCAGTCTATCTTCAAGAAACCCATACTAGCGGCGCCAATGAGACTCCAGACGATGATGCTGCGCCTCCAGCCCTACGATTTGAATGTTTGCTATGTTCCAGGGAAGGACATCCCAATGGGAGATGCCCTTAGCCGTGCAAACCTACCTGGTGAACAAGAGGACATTGAACACATAGTAGTTAACATGGTCAACTTCATCGCGGTCACGCCGACGAGATATCGTAGCTTCCAGGAAGCCACCGCAGATGAAATGAATGAGCTATACCATCTGATACTAAAGGGATGGCCAGACACTAAAGAGCAAGTTCCACATAGCGTGAGAGTGTATTGGACAAATAGAGATGAACTAGCTGTATCAGACGGGATTGTATACAAGGGTATGCGGATTGTGGTACCACCAAGCCTTCGCCCAGAGATGCTATCACAAGTTCATGAGTCGCACCTCGGAATCACGAAGTGCAAGCAAAGAGCTAGAGAAGCACTTTATTGGCCGGGGATGTCACAGCAGATCGAAGACTTGGTCAGTGACTGTGCGATCTGCAACACCTTTCAGAACAAACAGCCAGCCGAGACAATGCGTCCCACACCGACACCCCAACGTCCTTGGCAGGAGGCAGCCAGTGACATATTTGAGTGGAAAGGGGAGAACTATTTGTTAACTGTGGATTATATGTCTAAGTTTATCGAAGTGGACAAACTAGCAGACATGTCGAGCGAGACCACAAAGGAGACGCTAATGCGCCAGCTGGCTACACATGGCCTACCAGATGTGCTAAGGACTGACAATGGGCCACAGTTCTCAAGTCAAGCATTCAGAAAGTACTGCGCCGAAAAGCAGATTACACATGTGACCTCTTCTCCCAACTACCCACAGTCGAACGGAGAGGCCGAGAGGGCAGTGCAGACTGTTAAAAGACTTTGGGCTAAGTCCAGTGACAGAGCCCAGCGATATATGGCCTTATTGGACTATAGGACGACTCCCATGGAGAGTTGTGGCCTATCACCAGCCCAACTGAGTATGGGCAGGAGACCCCGCAATATGATCCCGATAGCAACGGAGCTGTTGGACCCAAAACAGATTGACATGCAGGAGGTGAGGAAGGCCTTGGATCAGTCCAAAAGGTCACAAAAGCACTATCACGATGCTAAACACCCACGAGATCTACCACCACTTCAAGTGGGTGACCCAGTGAGAATGGCACCATTCCCAGGAACCAAGAGATGGGTACCAGCTACCATTGTCAGGCACCATGAGCAACCAAGATCCTATATAGTGGATCGTGAAGGGCATAAGTACAGGAGAAACAGGCGACATCTGCGGTTGGCAACACACAAAGCTAACAGTTTTGGCGCCTCGGATGAACTGACTAGGCCTAATGTAGCCCCTAGCCCTACAATGGATGTAATACCACAACAGCCGGTTGTCCCGATGCCATCTCTGCCAAGTCCTAAGCCGCTATCGCCCAAGAAAGCCACCCATCCAACTGTGGATAGCCCCATGGGTGTGCTTCCCATTCCTGCTGGCGGAGAGGGTTCTGTTCATAGTGAGGGTGCACAATATCGCACCAGTAGTGGCAGGTTGAGCAGACCCCCAAGGAGGCTTGACCTGTAATGTGTCTGTTTAAGAGTGACACAAACAAACCAACAAAAAAACACCAAAAAAAACTGCCGTTGACATTTATAGTGTTTATTATGTGCAAGTTCTGAGTGACTGATTTTATTTATTTGTATTTTATTGTGTTTCCTTTCAGGGTATTTTCAAAGCCTATTATATTGACTCAGTAGCTACTCCAGGAAATTATCTTGTTCCAGCTTTCATATGTTGCTGTAGTTATCCAGTGTTCCTTGTTGTTCAAAAAAAAAAAAAAAAGTGTGAAGAAGGGGAGATGTAACGTATGTGCTGCCGCCTGGTGAGAGAGGAGGGAACTACGGACGATGAGCGATAATAAAAGGACAGTCTACACGTGACACTGAACGATCATGGTTGTGTTTCCATTCTGATCATTCCTTTAGTATCCTACACATCTTACAAGTAGCAGCAGAGTAATGGTGGTATAGTAGTAGCAGCAGTAGCAGCGGTAGTATAGTAATACGATAACTACTAATACTAGTGGTCTAGTAACCTGCTAGCAGTAGCTCCAGTGGTAGTAGAAAGTGGCAGCAGACGTCACCAAGCAGGCAGCAACACCGCGTGGTGGTTTTCAGCAGAGTGGCTTCACTGAGTGGCTTTGGAGATGGCTTCCCGTGGCCCGCGGCTTCCCTTGCCCGTGGACGTGTGCCGTGCACGCGGCGGCCGCTAAGTAGTGGGTGCCGGGCCGGACGTGTGTGCGGCCCGTGGCCTGCTGGAGGAGGGGTCGGTGCCTGCCCGGGGCTGCCTGACGCCACACACCACCTGGAGGGCACAGACCACTGCCCTGGTGTCAGAACCTGCACACTGCCATCTGGGGGAGGGGGGAGGAGGAGAGGGGGCAGGTGAGGGGAGCAATCATCTGATCCCATCAGACCTCACGACACCCCAACCCCCAAATGCGAGTCAATATACTTGAATAGGATGCTTTAGTACTTAGGTAGTTGTGTAGTACTATATATATATATATATATATATATATATATATATATATATATATATATATATATATATATATATATATATATATATAGGCGATACCAGTAGCGAAGTAAAGATTAAGGGCTTCTAATGAATGACCTCAACTATATAAGAGCTTCCAGTGTTGAGGCACACATGCTACTTGCCATATTGTATTGTAAAATGCCAGACCTAGCTGTATCAAATTGCCATCGTGAGGTATGCTCGCCGCCTGCAGATCAGAGGCTGATTTGTATGGGACTGTCAGACATATCAAAGCAGTTAAGAGAATTACGAGGAATCAAAAGAATGAGTGAGGGGCAGTGATTCATGATAAATGAGAATAACGAAGGACCCCCGCTCTCATCTCGATGACAAACGCTCTTGATTTTTATCAGCCATTCATGTCATGTTTCTTATCAAAGTTTCTCTTTCACCTTTTGGCCTTATCCTTCATAGATATGCACAGGTAGAGAGACATGCATACGGAGAAATTGATGAATAAAATCATAGAGAGCACGGAGAAAAGTAAAGCAGTCAACTGTGCCTCCCCTGCCAATGGCTCTGGTAAGAATCGAGTGCAAATACCGATTGACTCTGCTTATTTAAAGGGTCAACTCAAATATATAGAATTAACACTGATAGTACAGAGTCAATTCAAGTTGACCCTTCATTTAATATGCAGAGTCCTTAGCGGTTTGACTCTCTATTCTACCAGAGCGACGTGGGAGACACAATTGACACCTTTACCCCCGGGCCGTTACCTTTCTCTGTGAGGGTTAGAGAAAGAGGTAGGGTCACAAAGAGAAAACAAGTGGACTTTGAGGTGAAAGGGATAATCCAGTGATGATACGATTCAGGTAAGCGTTGAGCAATAGTCAGGTGGAAAGTGCCCGACCACAGCGCTGTGTTATTGCCAACCTGTAGTGCTCTTGGACAGGGCAGGTGGACGAACAAACACGCATGTTGACAGTGAATCGACCCCCCCCCCCTACCTACCATCACAACATCTAACACATGCGCACTGCCTTTATTTACTGACCGGCCTAGAAACTAAGGTGAGTAACTCACACGCTCTGCGAGCTGCTCTAACTGGTATCTAATAATTCAGGTTGCATTACTTGTGGTGAAAACAAGGGTTGGGGTTATAGGTTTAAGGTCACAGCCCAGAGATAATTGGCTATATCTGATGACATTTTCCTGAACCCTAGCTGGCTATAATTATCCGGGAATCGATTAGTCACATCTACAGGGGAGGTATTATTGTTATTATTATTTATCCCACACGTGACTTCCACCACCACCCCAACCTAGCGCCAGCCACTAATCAATGCGAGGTACCAAAGCCTGATAATCTATAAATATGTGTTTATAGATAATCAACATCAATATTGGTCGCTGGGCATCAACACATATTGTATATATTGACTATATAGGGGATATTTAACAGTCATAATAAGAGAAGCCTATCAAGGGCACAGGAAAACACTGTTTATGATAACGTAGAAATATAAATACCATGGTATGACCTGTATAAAAACATGTGTGGGAGTTTTCTGTAAATCCTGCAGTTTACCTGAGCAAATTTATCCCTTTTTGTGGAACCCACACAGAGAAAAGTAAAGGAGTCTCCATGACTCGGACAGACACAGTCACAGTTTATCTCCCACGTGACATCTGTAGAGGAGAGTCAAATGAGTTTGACTCTCCATTCCTGAAGAGTCAACAGCAGTTGACCCATCAAAAGAGGGGGGAGTCGAAATCGATACTTGAATACATGAGTGGTATGCAGGTAAGGTGGATTGTGTGTCAGGGTAGAGTGTGGGGTAACAGGTGTATATAATTAGTTGACAGGCCAGCTGAAGCCTGCATGTGAGAGAAGTGAGTACAGGTAGGTGAGATTATTGCCCAAGAGAAGTCAATAACCAGACATGTTATCATGTCCACCACGTTCTCCTTGTGTGAGAGTTATATGGAACGTTTTCTTTTGGCAATTGGCACATATGATATGGCACTTTCTGGTAATCGTGGAAACCATTTAATTTTTTCTAAATGGAATATTTTCTTGGTCCTAACTTCTTGGAAATTCCATCAGTAACTCAAAACTGAAAACAGACCTTGAAAATTCCTACTAAAACCAAATTCACATTGATGCTCACACTTTTCGAGTATTTTATTCTGGTAAATCTGATTTTACCCTGGAGGGGGGAAGCTAATGAGAGGTATCTAGGGTAACTACTGGAGGATCCAGGTGGCTGTGCGATGCAGTGTGGGTTGGAGCAGTATGAAGTTACTCACCTGATTTTTTCCCATCATTTCTGGTAGTAGTTATGGGATACATGTACAATGCATTTTGATTAGCTTATTTTATCAAGATAACTTGGAATATAGATTTTTATTTTGCCTTTGTCCGCTGGGATGTTATTGGTGTTATGACAAAAGAATGAAAGACCATCCGACATTCAGCAATATAGGCCTTTAAGATTTGGGTATATTTTATATGATGTATATAACACCAACTACAAAGAAACTAGGTAAGACGTATGCTATATATATACCCTGTTTTGAAAAAAAACCACCAAAAACAATCGATATAAGGGCGTGGGTAAAAGAGGGCTTCCCTTTTTGGATAATCTTGAAAGGAGCAGGATCGTGTACTAAGACATTCAGATGAACCTGACACCATGTATAACGTATACATATACGCACAGAGAATATGCGTCCTTTACGATCTCTGTATCCAAACCGTGGGTGTATTAGT
This sequence comes from Harmothoe impar, assembly GCA_947462335.1. Lineage (NCBI taxonomy): Eukaryota > Metazoa > Annelida > Polychaeta > Phyllodocida > Polynoidae > Harmothoe > Harmothoe impar. The sequence goes on along the minus strand of OX381704.1, from coordinate 29,005,421 downwards.
ATGCTGATGCCATCGATTAACTGACACAAAAATGCAAACAGGTAGAAAGTCTCTGTAGGCAGAAAGTGGGGATCGGGCTTAGGAAACAGGTGTGTTCATGTTCTAAATGTGTCATGTCAAAATAAGAAATATGCTTACTAATGATGTCTGTACTCCACGGCTAGTAGTATACATTTGGGTCGCCTTGTTGGGATAGCTGGGTAACAGCTCTCGCGTATAACCCGCACCCCACATTTATATGAAACCATATAACCCGCACCGGGGGTCTAAGCATTGCGGTTTTAGTAACTGTACTATACTCAAAAGAATTCATTGTTTAACCCGCACCTAGACTTTGCGAATATTGTATAACCCGCACTAGACGTTTGGTTCGCGGGTTATACGCGGGTTATACGCAGGAATTCACGGTAGATGCTTTTGTTCCCTTTGGCAATGAAGGAATGAATCAAACACCCACCCCCTTTAATATGAACAAGCACAGATTCACTCACATCTAGAACCATAACATGTACAGATAGTATACACCATGAGCAGATGGAGCTGCTCACGGTGGTATGAGCGCTGTTTGTATGTCTAGGGCTGTGTTTATGACGATGTAGTGCACTATTTACATCTTGGAGTGTGGCCAGTGATGTAACGCCCTAGTAAAGTGTGCGGCACGGCCAACATGGACGCTGGTGGCCTGAGCTGCTCGTGGAGAGATGTGAGCAGCTCAGAGTTTGTTCAGGTGGGACTAGCATGTCAGACACCAACAGAGCAGTTCACCATCAGCATACCCACATAGCTAGATATCTGCTCTGATTTAACTATTTTCATTGTAATATGAGCTTTTACTAATATCAAATCAAGAAGTAGTACATGCATTAACATTATATAACTCAACAATTATCATGTCATGTATTCATGAGTGGTGTGTCATCTGATGATGAGTTATACATTGATCTCCCATTTACTCCTCGTGATGACAGAATGGCTAATGTATCATGTTTCCCACAGAGAAAATGAATTCGACCTATGAACTATAAACCTTCCCTTCCATGTCTTCCAAAACTTACGAATTAAGACTGGTTAAGTAGCCACTACATGCATACACTATACCAGTTAACATGATTATCCTAAGACAAAAAATTATCAATCCTTTACATCGTATTATTTTTCACAATTATTAAAAGTTAGCCTCACATAGAATTGTTAATGGGGCCGATAGCTGCCTGTATCTAGTTGGATAATATAAGGGGTAGCTCGGTAGAAGCAGCTCAAGGCTTAGCAGGCCTAGTGAGCTGCTCACTTTTCAGTATTGACTCGAAGCACTTGCCGTAAAGGGGATCACTGCCGTGGTCTGTGACTTCCACATTCTATTTGCAGAAATCCATGTCTCGACCTGGAATTTCACTTGAGGCTCCACAATGATCTGCCCTGGTGGGAGGCACAGGAGTGTTAAGTGTCTATCTGTGTCATTTGCCTTCCAGTTAACCCATTTGTCCTCTCGTTGGGAGCTCTACACGCCTTTACCCTTTACAGTGATTGCCTTTCAACGTTATCCACTGAAATCTCATGAGGCATGAAGCGCATTAGAATCCGGGCTTAGGCAAAAATGTGTTTCAGGTCACATCTAGGCGAGGCACACGTGTTGACTATACTTTCTGTTTTTAAATGTTTAAAACAATATTTGCACTACGGGAACTCACTAATGGATTGGCTCATCCACCATAGCATCAACTCACATATATCTTACTCTATGTAGGAGCCGATTTCTGTATTTTCGGTCGACTTGCAACCCTTTGTCATGACTCAATTCAATTCAATATGAGGAAATGAGGGGGGGGGGGCAAATCTATCGATATGCCAATATCCATATCCACAATATGTATTGCCCTGACAAAGAAGTTCTAAAACAGAACTGTATACCCATTTTTATTCCTTTGTCATACTTTATGGTTTTCATACTGCCCAAACGAAACTTATGCCACACAATTGATTGTAATTATTATTACTTCATCACGTAGTGGAACAATCAATAAACTTTCTTATTAAAAGAAAAAGTGGGCTTATCTACTGACACTGTTTATATGCAGCCCCCTCCCCTCCCCTCAAAGCTTTCTCAGGTGTGATAACGCTGCGTACCGGTAGATGAGGTGTGAGAGTCTATCAGCATATACAGCATCTCACTTGTGTGACGGTCGAATAGCCACTATTGAGCTCCTTTCTCTACTTGAACCCACATGTATACATGATACCTTGCATTAAATTTGCATTAAAGCTATAAGTGCCAGCCTTCAAATAAGTGCCGGTCTCATGTAAGCACTTGGGGTATAGGAGCTTCCAAATGTATAAGGGCCAGGGCACTTAAACACGATGATAATTATGTTAGTCGAATAACAGTGATCGGGGGTCTGAAGTATAGCAGTTTGACTATATTATCACTCACCAGCAAGAATCGCGAGGTTTTACACTAACATCTCAAATGTGTATATATTTATTGCATGGTAGTAAATTGGAGGTAAAAAAAAGGTGGCAAGGAATAGATAGAGGTGACTTTTTTTCAACCTATTCCAGGGGGGGGGGCTTTTCCCCCAACCTATTCCAAGGGGGGACCAAATTCCATTGACGTATAAGATTTGCCAAACGCTCGCCCCCCCCCCTGTCATAAGTAAAGGTGAGGCTCCACCAGCCGATTTTATTCACAAATCGGGGCTATTCTTACGAATCCGACTCACTTGTACATACCATAGCAATTGCATGCATTAAACAGGGGGTACTATACACCATGCCACAGGTCTATGTTTGTAAATAATGTTTATGTTTATAAACAAGTGGAAAATACATTGCTAAGGCTATGTAAGAGGATTTAGGTCCTTGTCCCGATTTTGCAACCAATGCCGATTTTGGCTCCCGATCCCATATCTAACAGGTTTGATTTTCATTGGTCTGATCTGCAGGCCAATGCACATACAATTTAAACAGAAAATGAATGGATTAATCGGCCAGATAGATTTCTGAAGGCTTTGTTTATACCTGAGCAAACTGTATAGACATGTATGATCGGATCGTGAGAATTGCCCAAAAAATCGGGTAGTGGAGTCCCAGCTTAATGAGCGCTCCCGTACTGTTCAACATGAACTTGGATGTGCCATGATTGACCTACCAAGAAATAAAATGGTTTACACATATTCATTGTGAGTCGTCTTCATTGACATATTGATAACTACAATTTATCATTCGCTTGCATTCTTGATGTTCTAGCATAACGTGAGGATTCAAACACCAAATTTACATATCGTTATGTGAGAGGTCTTCCTTACACAGCCATTGGTTTTTTACCCATGGGATCGTACACATTACACATAATAGTACAAGGAAAGAATCACGTGGATCATTTAGAAGACTTCACAGAACGACCCATGAAACACCTTAAATATGTCCAAAAATTATTAGAATTGTCGGCCGTGCTGTACACGGTATGGGATCGGGTAAACTGAAAGACATGTATGCATTACTTTTGGACTTCGGAGTAAGTGCATGGACTCAACTGGCATGTTGAAGTCTAGTCACGTAACTGAGAATCATTTCCGCCCCCTTTTTCTTATTACAATGCAAACAAATCTGCTGAATAATTACACTCTGTGTAGAACATGTAAAACTGTAAATGATGAACTGAAATAAAATACTGTTTGACTGTAAACGCGCAATAACCCTAGAGTACAGAAGGTTCAATTCCCCATCAACAATCTTATCCATCTCCTTCTCCCAATCCCTCTTCTTCCTGAACCATAGTACAGTTTCCATCAATACCAATTGGAAGAATACATGTGGAGGCCTTCCAACTAACTGCTGCGTTTGTATCAAAAATATACACATGGGGCAGAATTTTGGTTTTACACTCAATCTAACATACCATATATCACAGTCATCAAATGACATTTCCGACCAAAGAAGAAAGCCTGAGCAAGCCTAGCATCCGGGTGTACATTACAACATATCAAACTAGATTTGATTGAAGTATTAAGAAGTGCACATTTTCTGCTATATAATATCATAGTGACCAGCCCACAGCATATAGCTGGAAGGTCATTTAGCGTCCACCTGGGTCTTGACATGTGAAGGTCAGCTGCCAGGCCCCTATACCATCCCACCCCAATGCTGCTGACGAGGCCTTGATATTGAACTTCCACAGCTGAAAGCTCCAAGTGGGCACGGGGAAATTGGGAGCTGGTGGAGGGGCGTGCAAGGTCCTGATGTGAGAGGGACGGCAAAGGGGGTTTACAGACGAAGAGGATATGGGAAATCAATGGACACCGACCAAATAGGGCCCAGCTGAGGGGGTATTGTGTGGCCCAATGACAGGAGAGCACAGAGGAGTTTTACAAAGAGAATCTCCATAACAACTATAAATAGGCCCTGGGAACGCCCCTTTTAGAGGAGGCCCTTCAATGTGATAACGAATCACAAGACGCCCTGATTGAGACATCGGCGGGACGAAAGTGAGGAGTATATTGATTGACAGTCTGTAGTGTCCGTGGTTGAAATCAGTGAAGAGGAAAATGACTGGGTTCTTCAGGGGTGAAATGCACCGACCGTTATTACCACGGAAGACAGGGGTAAAAGCTGCCTGTGAACACTTTCCCTTACATCTCCCCATGCCCCTCACATTGACACCCACAGCAGCGATCCCACCAACCTGAAACTACAGCCACCATTAGGGCACCCTTCAACACTAGTTATAATGGGCTAAAATGGGGTGCTGACAGTACTCAACCAACTGTGAGAGACAGATGCTCCTAACTACCATGTTTTGTATTCAGTGACACTCAACATTCGGAATGTTCCTAATTATTCATCAAGTTGATTAATGGAAACCAATCAATGGGTCGTAGGAGAGATACATACAGAGAGGATGAGGGTGAGAGTGTTGCAAAAGCCGATTCCATATATATATATATATATATATATATATATATATATATATATATATATACATATATATATACATATATATATATATAGATAAGTATATATGTATAGGTGTAGGATTATATATATATGTAATAAACGATCTTTCGTATCTTTATGATATTGGTAGAGTATCAATTAAAGAACAAAGTCGACACAGTTCGGATCAAGTGTTACAGGTTGCAATATCAGGTTTATTCAGGTAAACCTAAACAAGCAGTCACTAAGTGTGCGAACTCCCTATAGAGTTCGGAACGGGTCAGTAGGCTAAGCAGCCGATATGATCACGGGGTCTCTTCACCAGCGTGGCTCAGAGTAACCGACGAGTACCGTCAGATGCCGGGTATATATAGGCAGCCAGCCTGCGCGCGCACACGCAGACCGGAAGCCTATAGCGACCTCTGTCCATACCCCAAGCCCGGAGTAGGTGTCGCCACCTACCGTCGGACTGAAGGGTTCGGACTGAGCTCGCAACACAGCATCCAACAGCACTCGTCATATAATAACCCCGTATAACCCTAGCCCCTACACTACCCCCTACCAGATAATAACCGGGAGGTAAATAATTAAGGTTATAGTCCGAAAACACTTCGGACTGGCATTATCTTATAAATACCACCTTAGGGGTTTATTAAAGTTATACCTTACAAACAATATGACGTTACTGTTGAACACAAAAAGGTATTAATTACACACATATCTACACATATAGATCGTAATTAAAAATTACGCCCCATTCCCTAGGATAGATGGAGTTAATCTATACATATAGTATACACAACACTTGAAAAAGTACAATATCACAGTAAAAAAATTTCGTCCCTTCAAGACCCCGAGCTAATTACACTCGTAATGAATAATACTTTATAAGTGATAAACACTATCACTTCTCTTAAGGTTTTTAGAAACATATTAAAGTATTATTACAAAAGATATCATACGTGATTTTATAGCGAAGATCCGGATCCTCTGTTGTTGATGATGCATTCCGCCCGGCTTTCAGAACCTACTTCATTCAGCTCCTACTAACCGGAACGAGAAAGTTCATAGCTCATGCTCGGGAGCTTATAGTAGTATATAAAAAAAATTCCAAGTCCTGCCTCCAGGCGATCTTCGGACTTATAATTAGGAGCACTCGGTCCTGATATATATAGTTTATAAAAAAAACATCTCGTATCAGATCCCTGGTGGTAGTGTACTCCTGTCCCGAGCTTTGGGTTTCTCTCCGGATCTCCTCGTCCTCCTCCGTCCGTTCTGCCTGGCAGACTGACTCCTTGCGTAGCCAGCCTGCCGCTTCTTCTCGTCCGGATCCTTGAACACCCTATAATAGAGTGTTTTTCACATGTAGGGTTGGTATATTTAAAATACCCCCCCTTCATCTTGATCGGGTCCTAAGATAGGATAATCCTATCCGGACTCCGAGTCGTCTTTAGGACTCGACTGGGCCGCAGCCTCCTCCTCGTCAGAGTCTGACTCAGCTTCCGCCAGAGTCAGCTCCTGGAGCCAGAGCTCGATTTGAGCACGAGTCCCATCCCATTCGTGCATCTCGTGCGCGAAACAGTCTCTGAACCTCCGACGTTCGTGGTCCAGTTTTTCCTCGGCGTTCTTGACTGCCAGCTTCTGCTTTTTCCTTTCGGATTTAGCAGCAACTCGCTCAGTCCGAGCATTTTCACGCTCCTCCTGAACCGACTCCATGGCCGCTGCTTTCTGAGTAGCGACTTCACTCCGGTGGAGATGATGCACTGTGTCCAGCGACAACATCGCCACCTCCTGACTTAAGCCAGTGAGCAATCGGTGGAAGTTATCCTGCCACAGATTCATGGCCTCCTGTCCGGCTTCGTAGGACTTGAAGTCGGCGGGAGGAAACGAGGGCGGGCCCCGTAGTCGTAAGACATGGTGCCCCTCCGGAGCCTCCTGAGGGGGATCCGGAGTCTGTGTGGGCTTCGGCTTTTGCTTCACCGAAGCCTTGGTCTTCCCCGTCTGGGTGAGAGTCTGTGACTCTGCTCCCGGAACCAAATCTATATTGGGGAATTCGTCAGCGAACGCCCCTCCCGTACTGGAGTTCGGATCCTCCGGGCTTGGCCGAGGTGGCTTGCCCTGGGGGCCCGACTTCCAGTCAGTCTTGCGAGAGGTAAATGCCGGTCCTTGGTACCCCGGATCTGCCTTCTCCATAACGGACTGCCTTTCGTCCGTTTTCTGTTTCTTCGGGTCGGTGGGCTCCGAGGATCCGTCGGATTTTCTCGGAGCTCGCCGCTTCCGCGTACTGGTACGCTGCTGATACTCTTCGAATTCATCGTAGAGTTCGCCCTCCGGTACATGGAGATACGTGCGGTCCGGGTTTACTTTGTAGAATACCCGCACCTTGCCTTTCTCGTTGGTGCCAAAATCCACCTCGAGGTTGTCATTTTTGTCTACCGTGGTCCCGAAATGGGAGTAGACTTCTGCGTGAGCGGCCTGAATTCGTTCCGCTGCGGTCTCCATAGCCAAGCCATGGAACTTGGCAAGGTGTCGAATGATATCTGCTCTGGTGTAGAACAGACCCCCATTCGGACAACCCTTGCTGCCCTTCGAACCCACACTCAGGCAGTCATATCGCATGAGATGACGTACATGAAAGCGGGTAAGATGTCTGGCATACCGAACCTTGGTAGGCCAAGTTCGGGGTTTCTCCAGGGTCTCGTCGATGTCCTGACAAGCTTTGAATGGGCACTTACTAAATGAATGCCATCTAGACATTGCCCATGCCAATTTTGCCTTCTGAAGGAGCGAATGGTATTTAGTGCTACCAGTCCGGACCTTCTCCAGCAATTCGAAGTGGTACAGCTGTACCGACTTGCCTAAAGGATCAGTTTTGATCCATTCTTCGTCGTCGGAGAGACCGTCGGGCCCCACCTCCTCCGGAAGCTTGGATGACCGCTTATCTTTAATACAGTCATTTATACACATGGGTTTAAAGAACTGAAACCCACTAGCGGCATTGGCTCGGAGGGCATTCCGGACCAATAGCTGCAGTTCGTTGTCGGCGATTGTGTTTTTGTCCAATCCCTTCAGAACTACATCCACCTCTTCCGGGGACTGACCCGCGTCCAGAGATGTTAACCGAATGGTCTCTCGTAGGTATTGATGCCTACGACTGGCCTTCTCCATCTTACTAGTGTCAGCAGTTCTAGTAGCAGCTGTGCTCTGTTGGACAATCTCGTCCTCCAGAGTATTATTGAGAATAGACTCGTTAGTCTTTTTCTCCATATTCCGGGCCAGCCTCATGGCTGGCGTCAGATGTCGCCTTTTCTCCTTCCGACTATGCACGACCTTGAATTCTTCCGCGGTTCGCAGGTCGTATTCAAGGGCCGCGAGTAGTTCGGGGCGCCCTTCAGTTTCAGCAACCAAGCGAGCGTTAGCAGCTTGGTCTTTGAAGCCTTCCATTGCAGCCGTTACGTGGGCCGGGAACCAGGTCGGGAACCGGTCGGACAGAATGTCCAGCCCCCGGAAGGTTCTCATCTGGACCAAGTCAAATGACCTGATCTCATCCTTGCTCATCTGTGCGATGATGGCTCCTCGTAGCAGGGATGGGACGTCAGCGTCCTCCTTATCCCATACTTCATGTTGGACTGGGGGGATTACTGGTACCCCCGATCCACCCGGACCACCGCCTGCGGCTTGGTCCAGCTTGCCGACCTCATCAGAAGTATCCATCGTGGATGGCTCCAGACGGGGCTCGGTTTGCTGTTGAGGAGTCTCCACTCGGACGGGGGCTGCTCCTTGAGGAGGCGTCTCCACCCGAACGGGGACTTCTTTTCTTTGCCCCACTGGAGCAGGTAGCTGGAAGGTGATGCCGGACAGCACCTCCTGCACAACTCGGACCGTTTCAGCTCCGGATGATGCATCCATAGCCTCCTCAGTCCTAGTGTCGGATGGGTGAGTTGTCGTTTTCGGACGAGCTCCCCCGTGCCCGGACGTAACAGCCATGGCTGCGGCCGTAGCGGCCACTGCAGAGCTGTTATCCAACCCTCGCGAGAAGGACAACACATCCACGGCTGAAGTCGGAGCAGCTGACGTTCCAACTGCTTTCCCAGCATCCTTCTCCTTGCTAGGGATCGGGATGTTTGACTTAGGAGGGACCGGAGTCTTGACAGCCTGACTGCTGCCGGACGTCTGTCCCTTCTTCTTCAGATCTTTAGCTGATTGCTTCGGATCAGCTTTCTTTTGTTCCTTTGGCACCTTTGGAGTCGGAGCCTTGGGAGTGATCGTCTTCGAATCTTTGGTTACCGTGGCAGTGGCAACCTTCGGATCCGCTTTCTTAGTACCCTGGGTACTAGACTTCTTCGGATCGGGCTTTTTAGGCTCGTCCTTCCCCAGAGGCTTCTTTCCAACACCTGTGTGTTTGAGAGCCTTGGTACTAACCTTGCCATCGGCCGACCGGGACCGATCTCGGGTAGCACCCTTGCCACCGCGCGTCCTCGGACGTGCAGTGTCGGAGTCGCTGTCGCCTCCCATAGACAGTTTCCTAGTAACTGTCTTCTTGAGGCTCGGCGAAATACTTAGACTGCACATCCGAGAGAGATGTCCAGTCGACTCGGAGGGGTTCGATTCTACTGCACTGTAGGCGATCCCTCGCAACATTCCGGAGTCCTCGCTACCGTCGGGTGACGGAGACTTCCGAATCGGTGACACGGCCGGATCCACTCGTAGTTCCGACAGAGTCTGACTGAGCTCATCACCACTGCGGCTCTGAGCGTCCATGTGCTCCTCGGTGGCGGATGCCACCTCGGAGTGACCGGAGAGTTCGGACTGGCGGAGCTGCTGCTCGGCCATCCTCACTTCTTGCAAGTGTCTTACGACGGGAGTTTGACGGGGAAACACTTAGTTCCCCGTCTCCCTCTTTGTCTTAGACGGACCAGGAAAGAGTACTCACAGTTCCTACTCTTTTTATCACTCTTCTACTCTTCTAGTTGCCCAAAAACGCCGACTTCTCCGCTGCTGCCGCACGCACGATTGATCCGGGTGAGCCCCAAAATCAATATGGCGTTCCCTCGCTTTTGTTTTTAAAACAAAGCGCATGCGCAGCGTCTCGCGTGATTGGACGCGATCCCGTTACCCGGTGTGACCCAATTATCGATTAATCAGGTCACGACCTTTCCCGCCCGCAACTCGGGCTCGGGGGATCACACTGCCACGTAGGCGGCTCGCAAAAGTCAAAATATACTTCGAATAAAGAGTTCATCAGGAGTATTAGTGGATTAATATGGGAAATCGAAGATTACCCCACCGGATTATCCGTCCACCACCCTCGGGGAGCACTCCAATATTCTTTTCTATTCGACTCTGAGCGCCCCTGTTGGTAGCACACATATAACATATAAAACAACACAGGACACCACACTCGTTGTGTAAACAAGCTAGGTTACCGCCCCTCTGGCCACCAGCCTTGGGCTTCGCCGAACGGGTTTCCCGTTCACCTCTCGTAACCTGGCCGAAGGACTCTCGTTCTTAACTAAAATTCCAGCCTTGATTTTAGTTTTCCGGGCCCTTCTTCCTTCGCCTGCCGAGACTTTCTTTTTCACGGTCTTCTGAGGTTTCCTTCGTACCACTCTCTTAGGGGTATCCGCTGACACCCCTTCCAAAGGTACAAATTTCGCCTCCGAAGTTCCCTCTTCCACCTCCGTTTCCGGGGTGAGCTCCCTTCCAGCCCAAGCACGCAACCGAGCCACATGGCTCGTCCGGATGCGCCCTGCTTCGGACTGAATCAACACAGTCGTCTGACTGATACATTTAACCACTGTGTGTGGTCCATCCCAGTTATTCGCCAGCTTGACGTTGCAGAGCGGTTCGTGTAGGCGGATTACTCTATCCCCCACCACGAAACGTCGCAACTTCAATCCGGTGTCATAACCTACCTTCTGCCAATTCGCAGCTTTGAGCAAATGAGCCCTAACTGTTTCGTAGGCAAATTTGAATCTCTCTCGTAGAGATTCTACAAATAGCACTGTACATGGTGCTTCTGGACTGATCCCTACCACCCCGAATACTAAATCCGCCGGCATGATCAAGTCCTCTCCGAACACCAAGAGGTTTGGTGTGCAATTAGTCGAAGTGTGGACCGTATTGTTATACGCATGTACCACAAATTCGCACTGATCATCCCAATCATCCATATGGGAGTTCACTAATGGCTTCAAAACCTGGATCAATGTCCGATTGAACCGCTCCACCTGCCCGTCGGACTGTGGTCGGTACGGATTGGTCCGAGTTTTGCATATAGCCAACTGATGACACATAGCTGCCCAAAGTTTGGACTCAAATTCTCTCCCTTGATCGCTATGTAACATCAAAGGAGCCCCCAGATGGAGGATCCACCCCTTCACCAGTGCTTCCGCACAAGTTGCAGCAGTGTGATCCTCTAGTGGGTACACTCGGGTGTATTTGGTATAGTAGTCCGAAACTACCATCATACACGTATTACCCTTCGGAGTGGGTTTCACTCCGCTGATAATATCCACGGCTATTCGAGCAAATCTCACCCCGAATAGCTCCTGCTGCAGTGGCAATTTCCCTAGTCCAGGACCAGGCTTGCCTAAACAACATGCCGGACATGTCTCTATCCACCTCAAAAGGTCGCCAGACATTCCGGGCCAGTAATATCTCCGACTCAGCCGTTCCAAAGAGCGTTTCTTTCCGAAATGCCCACTAGTGGAATGGCCGTGGCAGTAGTACAGGATGTCTTTCCTCATGGCAGCAGGGATTACCATTTGTAATACCCTCCGCTTTCCGGGACAAGTCTTCCACCTGCACAACAACGAGTCTCGGACCTCCAGTTCATGGAACTGTGCCAAGAAACGTCGCATTTCACGGTTCTCCAGCGATATTTCGGGTCTCACTGGACAGACCCCAGTAGGGACAAGCTCCCTCAGTCGTGCTATGGTAGGATCGGCCATCTGGTACGTCCTTATAGTGTCGGTGGACCAATCCAACAGGTTTTGCAACAACCCATCATAAGGCAAACGCACACTCGCTACCACGGCATTGTGAGCACCACAATCCCCACATTCCGGACGCACACAACGGCGTACCGGACGTCTACTTAGGCAGTCAGCATTAATATGCTTCGTGCCCGCTCGGTGCTGGATATGAGAGTTCTCCAGTCCGAACTCGCTGAGGTGATTCAACCATCGACCAATCATTCCCTCCGCATCCTTAAAATTAAGGAGCCACCTGAGGGCCGAATGATCGGTACGAAGTGTGAAATTCCCTCCATATAAGAAGTGCCGAAACTTCTTCGTGTATACCACCACCGCGAGCAACTCTCGCTTGGTAGTACAGTAATTTCTCTGTGCCTTGTTCATACTGTTACTAGCGAACGCCAACGGGACCTCTACTCCGTCCTGGATTTGGGACAATGCGGCCCCGATGCTCTCATTGCTCGCATCAGTGTCAAGGATGAAATGCCCCTTCTCCGTAGGGTATCTCAGCACCGGGGTGGTCCGGAATAACGCCTTAATCTCTTTGAAGGCTGCATTCTGTTCCATCCCCCATGGGAAGGGTTCTTTTTTCCTCCCCGGAGTCCAATGGCTCAACCGCTGAAGCGGCTGAGACACCCTCGAGAACCCGGGGATGAAGTCCCTGTAATAGGAACAGAACCCTAAAAAGGATCTGATATCCTTTGGTCCTTTTGGAACTTCCCAAGTCTCCACAGTCTCCAGTTTAGCCGGATCAGCCTGCACACCCTCGGTGGAGATGATCCGGCCCAAATAGACCATGGACTTCCGAAAAAGTTCACACTTCTTTGGCTTTAATGTCAAGCCATTGGACCGAATTCGTTCCAACACCTCTCCGAGGTTCAACGCACACTCCTCAAACGTCTTGCCGAAGACAATGACATCATCCAAGTATACCAAGCACTTGCGCCACAATAGATCACTCAACAGAGTTTCCATCATAGCCTCAAATGTGGCCGGGGCGTTGCATAACCCGAAAGGCATCAGTTCAAACTGATACAGCCCAATGTGACTCGTAAAAGCCGTCTTCTCTTTATCCTCCTCCTTCATCCCGATCTGCCAATACCCGGACTGCAGATCAAGGGTGCAGAACCATTGGTTTCCACCCAGCGAGTCCAGAGTCTCATCAATTCGGGGGAGAGGATATGCATTTTTCTTGGTTACTCCATTCAGGCGTCTATAATCGATACAAAATCGGATAGACCCATCCTTTTTAGTAACCATCTGAACCGGACTGGACCAGGGACTAGTGCTAGGCACTATCACCTTCTGTTCCAGCATGGTTTTCACTTGTTCTTCAACAACAGCTTTCTTACCCAACGGCAAACGTCGGTAAGGCATCTTGAAAGGCTGTGCATCTCCAGTATTGATAGAATGCAACACTTTGTCGGTTCGGCCTAACGGCTCCCCCTCCACCTGCCATGCATCCTGATACTTCACTACCAGCCTCCTTAGAGAGTCGAGATCCATCCGATCCGTCAGATCCGTTTCGGATATCATTTTCTCGAGTCCCTCACTCAAGGGGGTCGGAGAAGGGTCACCCTTCATGCTCACCTGTCCAGCGGACACTACGGCCTCACTGGTGAACACCTTCCCCAACACTGTATCTTTCCTAAGATACTGTGGTTCCAACCCGGGGTTAGAAACCGGCACCACGGTCCAAGCACCATCCCCCACGAGGGTATCCATGCCTGTCAAACCGATGCTTCCCAACATGGCCACATCCGGTTCCACAACTGCTTCTTCCTCTCTCCTAAGCCCCTTGCTTCGGACCAGCACGTCACACGTCTGTCCGGGAGGAATCTTAACAGTTTGGACCACCGTTGCCACTGTCGATACTTGCCGGAGCACACATTGCTCCACCGCACGGTACGGGTGCTCTATTCGGAGTACCCCTGTACCAGGATTCAGGACCGCGTCATACAACGCCGAAAAATCCAACCCCAGTATACCGTCGTCTGCAATATCCGCAATGGTGGGAGAAGCCACATACTCCTTCCCTCCAATTCGGACAGGTATGAACGCGCGCCCATACGTCTGCATACTCGACCCATCGGCCGAACAGGCGTTTACCCTCGTTTTGAAGTTATCACGACTGTCCGGCATAAGAGCATAGAATTTGGAGGAGATAAAGGAGTGGCTAGCTCCCGTATCTACTAAAAATTCGCCCGCCCTACCGGCCACAGTAACAGACACATACCACCGCCTCCCCCCCAGCGGAGACGGGTTTACAGTGAAGCGTTTGAAATCCTTCGGAGCAGCCAGATCAAGGCCATGTTTCTTCAAATGGTCGAAACATGGATGATCTGGGGAAAGCTGGGTACTCCCTACCCACACGGTGTCTGTGACAGCCGCAACTTCCTCGTTCCTATCCGTAATGGGCCTCCCTGCCTCATTGCCGGGCAACTGATGGACTGGAATGTTAATCAGGCCGGCATCCGAGCTCCTGAAGCTCGAAGCCACCCCTGATTCCCTTCCTGTCTTCTGAATTTCACTAGGCTCTACCTCTCTGGTATGTTGGCGTACTTCATCTGCAGGGGTTGTCCGCTCGCCTTTTCGGACTACCCCCTCTAGTTTCCCTCCTTTCCGGGAACTTTCGGACTCGGAGCTGTACACTCCGCAGCAAAGTGACCGATCTCTAAGCACCTATAGCACTTAGCGGTCCTCCGATTGATCTTCCTTCTGTTAGGCTGGGTAGCCCCCTGAATGGAAGTCGTCATCTTCTCAAACAGCGATGTGAAAAACGCTGCGTCCATCATCGGAACCTTCGGATCCGATGACTCCCTTTTTGGAGGGGGGTTCCCACCCCCTTCCGGCTTCTTATTCTTCCACGGCGGTTTAGAGGAATTCCCATTCCTCTTGAACTGAGCCGCTGAAGCTATAGCCCCCTCCTCATCACTGCCCGAACCATCAGACTGTTCCGGAGAACATTCTATAATGGCCGAGGCCCGGGTAGGCATCCGGTCCCCTAACAGTGACTTTTTGAGAGCATGTATGTCGATGGCCTTAAAAAGGTCATCTAGTGACGTATCTGCTCTCCACGTGTCATACACCGTTTGTTGTATGTCAGGATCTCTCAGTCCGGCAACGAACTGAGAGAACAATTCCTTAGAAAATAAGGCATCGTGGATTCCTGAAGTAGGGTGTACCTTCTTCAGGAGTCTCATCAATGCAAGTCCGAAGACCCTCGGAGCTTCGTTCTTGCCTTGCACGCGCTTCTTAAAAGCGACCATCGGATCAATCCGAGCGGAATCTCCGTATAGGATGGTTCCGATTTCTACGAGCTGTTTGAAAGTACCGCGAGGTCCGCAATCCTCCTTCCACTGCTCAACGGCCATGAGACCATCTCCCATGCGTAATCCCTTACACACGTACGGGATTGCATCCTGTTGGTCCCACCCACTGAGGTTTATATCCTCAACGGTGGCTCCCAACCAATCTTCCCACGAATTCTTCTGCCAGTAGGGAAATGGCTCGCTGGCTATGCGTCTAGCAGCGTTGGACGAACCTCTGATTTTAGAGGTTATCGCCAGACATTTAGAAATGGATGCTGTCGCGTCCTTTTCCGCACCGACATTGTGCAATCCGATCCCCGCTATGGCGGGATTCGTATCGTACAATTCTTGCAATTCTGTACTCAGCATTGTTCGTCTCGGAGCCTTCTTCGGGCTCTTCGTACTAGGAGTCGCCCCTGGAGTAGCGCCCATAGCTGGTATGCTACTCTGTCTGTCCAGAAAAGCCTGGTAGGTCCCATACGACACTAAGTCCGTAGTGGGGTCCACGCCTTGTCCGAACCACCAGTTCTTCTCCTGATCAGTCATGTACTGACACTGCTGGGCCAGAGCAAGCGCTCGTTGATGCTCCGCCTTCTCCTTTGCCAATTCCTTGACCTGCTTCTCAACCTCCTCCTCTTGCTGAGCTTTCTCCAATTTAGCTTTAGCAGCTTCTCCGGCGGCTCTGAGCCCTTCCTTTCGAGCCCTCAGAACCGCCGCTTCCTGCTCCGCTAACTCCTCTGCGAGGGCCGCGTTCTCCTTCATTCGTTTCTGCTGCTGCTCCAAGGCAGCCTGCTGTTTGCGATACACGTCTCGCCTTTCTATTTCCAAGTTTTTCTGTTCCTGGAACAATATGGTTGCTTGGCACTCTCGCCATTGCAACAAACTTGAAGGAGTCAGATCGGTTTTCGCCGCCTTATCCTGCTCGGCCGCTTTCTTCAAGCGTTCCGCGTCGAGTTCTTGCTCGTCCACTTTCAACTGTGATCGTGGACTCAGAACCAACTCGGACAATCGTCTTCCCCTACCGACTGAGGCTAGACCGGTCGGGGCTGCGAATACCTGTTTTGGTATCGGACGGATACCACCGATCCCCACCCTCGGTGAGTAATCACTCGCCCTGCCTCTGCCCCTGGATCGTCCCACTCCGAGGGGTCGTCCGAAGGGTCGTCCTGGTGTTGAGGTTGACAAGGCAGGTTCCATGGTTACCCCACGTCCCATAGGCTGATTGGGAGTGTCGGTAAAACTCATGTAATGGAGGCCTTCCGGACTACCATTGTTCGCAGATGCGAAAGAGGTACTGTTGTCCTTTATACTCTCTCGTGTTTCTGATAAAAACTGCTGCAACGCAGTTCTTTTCGCTTTCAGAATGTCACACTCTGTCACTAGACTTCGGCGGACCTCCTGTAAGTCCTCTGTGTCCCGAACAATGGCTGATCGGGCCCCTTCTGCCTCATGCATTACAGCATCTCGGGCTTTGCAAATATGGTTCAGCTCCGTGTTTGCCTGGACAAACTCGGACTGGATCACTCGTAGGTCCGCCTCTTTCTGATCGTATTCCGACCGGACTCTGCTGAGAGATTGTACCAATTTCTCATTCTCCTCCAACAAGGTAGACAGCCTTGCGTCCTTTTCCTTGATTTTGGAAGCTCGGTGTGTGACTGCACCCTCCAATGCAATCAGACTGCTTTTCCATTCATTGGATTGCTTCTGAATGGTTAACAATTCCATTTGAGCCATCTGTACACGTTCCTGTACTCGGGCCTCCCTCATGTCGTCAAAACGACGCTCCTGCAAGAGGGTATACCTCCTCGGAGTCGGCGCGGCTGAGCTTGACCCACCCACATTGAACAAGGACAAGTTCACTTCTTCTAATGAGCGGCTCATTATGGTAGGACCCCTGGGTCCTCGTGCTGCGTCTGTTCCGGATGGAACATTCGCCCTGCTGTGGGTATCTGCCTCATAACTGGCATCTAACCCTTCCGGTGACAAGGCTGCTGCCTCATCCGGGGACCTCGCTGCTCCGTCCAGAGCCCGAGGTCTGTGCTACTGCACAGGCTAACCTGCGTTTCACTCAGAACTGGTCACGGCACCAGTGTAATAAACGATCTTTCGTATCTTTATGATATTGGTAGAGTATCAATTAAAGAACAAAGTCGACACAGTTCGGATCAAGTGTTACAGGTTGCAATATCAGGTTTATTCAGGTAAACCTAAACAAGCAGTCACTAAGTGTGCGAACTCCCTATAGAGTTCGGAACGGGTCAGTAGGCTAAGCAGCCGATATGATCACGGGGTCTCTTCACCAGCGTGGCTCAGAGTAACCGACGAGTACCGTCAGATGCCGGGTATATATAGGCAGCCAGCCTGCGCGCGCACACGCAGACCGGAAGCCTATAGCGACCTCTGTCCATACCCCAAGCCCGGAGTAGGTGTCGCCACCTACCGTCGGACTGAAGGGTTCGGACTGAGCTCGCAACACAGCATCCAACAGCACTCGTCATATAATAACCCCGTATAACCCTAGCCCCTACATATATATATATATATATATATATATATATATATATATATATATGTATATATATATATATATATATATATATATATATATATATATATAATCCTACACCTATACCTTAAGCCAGCCCCATGCACACAGTACAGATCTGCTGTTCAAATGTCTTAAGATAGGTATTATGTACTACTACTGAGCTGTCAGAAGAACAGAAGAATTATTCCACAATAATATTTGCTTCTTTGAATTTTGATAAGTATAAAATGAGGTGACATGATGTCAAAAGTACACACCAACAAGAGGGCTGAAAGTCCGCTAAAAGTAAATGCCCATAAAGCCAAATATTGACGTACTCCGGTTTATAAATACTGTAAATAGGCATAGAACCAAAAGTATGTTAGAAACAAAGGGTATTACAAAGAGGAACGGTTATGACAACAAGTTAATGCAGTTAACATGTTTCTCGGACTTCTATCAGGAAACCTATGAAACCAGTTCTTTTCTGATCTCATCTGGTGTTGGCACGTCATGTGGAATACAATGCATGTCCCTTCTGCTTCAAATACTTGAGCACATGACAGTAGTGTAGTATAGCAAGCATGGAATGCCACTCTCATTTGAGAACTGAAGAGCATTGTTCCAAAAGAGTTGTTGATCTACAAAGGCCCTAAGTACTCCCCCCTAGTTGTTCCCTGATGGCTCTGCCTGCCAGCGCTGCCTGTGCCTGGCGACAATGCCGCAGGCAAGTGCTGCCCCCTGGTAGTACTCTAACCTTATTATGGGATGGCGAATTGCGCCACCTGACGGGAACATCATGAATGAAACACAAGTACGTCGACTCCCATCAGGCCGACCCTGTACTCCACTGTTTTATTTATGGGAGAGGTCAATTTCGATAATGGGATAAAGGTTAACCAAGAATGGGAAGCCGCTGTGGGAATGATGGGGAGGTTGGAAGGAGGGGCCAGTGTGTGTACCAGGATTGTAAATAAGGAAAATACTCAGGTTATCATAGGACATAAGATATATATTTATCAGCGTTACCGGGCCTTTGCTAATAACGTCCTCCCGAAAAAGATCAAAGGGGTGTGAGAATTAATTAAGATACTGTTGAACCATAGAATTCGGTTTAATTCTATGGTTGAACAGTAACATACCCAGTGGCGTGAACTATTTGCTGCTTTCCTGCCATGATTAGGGTATAAAGAATTATTAAAAGCCATTATTCACTGACCTGTCCCCTGTCTGAACCTTGAGAACTGCCTCATGATCAAAATTCCCTGTGCATTGGGCAAATACGGGATAGCTCTCCCAGGTGCGCAGACAAACGTTAATAGCGCAATCTTAATCTTACATATTAAAATGTCTTAATCTAAGGCAGCCCTCCCATTGTATCTGCCACCTAGTGTCACATACCTACACTGTGCTACCTGAGGTTTGCCTTTATAGTGTATACCCTGCACCCAGCTGAGACAATATAAACATCTAAAAGGAAAGAAAAAGAAGAAGAAAAAGGGGGTTGTGGGGCAGAGCCCCCCATTACATACCCGTTAACTAGCCTATCCTACCATGGACTGTGTAGGCATATCACTACTATAGATGTTCCCACCATATATGGGACTCAACAATTGAGGTGTATTCACTGAAGGAAATTATGAGTTTGAATGTGTTTTTGCCAGTCAATTGATTTTTGATCATACAGTAGAGTGGGTGATTGGAACAGCCTAAAATAGGGGTAAGTTTGACCAACACAGGCACATGTGGTAAGATCTTCAACTTTCCAATGCTTAATGTGTCCCAAACAGGATAGTAATACCATTAGCATCAAACACAGAGTTTGCAATGTTAATTCTTTTGGAAAGCAGACTGTCTTGGCTTTCCAAAGCTGTTTAAAGTTGAGAAAATGGGCTAATATATAGTATAGTAAGGAGCGGTCAGTAAATTTTGTAGGAGGCATGAATCTCTTTTACATAATGGGGGAATACCAGCTTTCACCTTTAGTGTTCACACATGGTGACTATAGAAAAGATAGGAAGTGGCTCCCAGGGATGTTATTGTATGGGTTAAACTTGTACCTTATATCAGCTGACCGTTAAGTGGTCAGCTGTGTGCTATTTCTAGGTTCAATCAAACCCCAGTTGTGACTGTGGTATGTTTTTTTAGTACAGTCAATGCAGTTGTACAGAGAGTGATAGGATTGATCAGTGAGTGCTATTTATGGGTGATTGGTACGTGCTGAGGGTCCATATGGGAATCAGAACAAACCCACAGTCCTGCCTGGGTACCCCATTACAGATTGAGAGCTCCACATTCTGTCCTGCTCTGCTATGGTTTAGAAGTCATCCCGACTGGTTGGTTTTACCTGGACCGACCCTACTGGTCTCACCCAGCATAGGGCACTGTGTTTGTTTGATCCCAATATGGACCAATCACCTATGACTAGCACTTACTAGTTATTACTATCATTAGTGTACATTTGTCTTTTTCTCAATATAAATTCTACCCAAGTCTTTGGTGGTTAAACATTGTATATCCGTCCTGGGGCGGGGAGGGGTACTTCCTCAGCATCGGTTACCATGTGTCAACACGATTCCAAGGATAGTCTAGAATAATGTTTTTGGGCTTCCATTGCTACAATAAAGGGATACTTTAATATAGAAATGCACCATCAAATATACCTATTTTCTTCAACTGGTGTTGTGAAAGCCCCCCCCCCCCAAAAAAAAAAAAACACAGAAAAAAACACCAGAATAAGTGCCTCTGTCCTATTTCATCATGTTATGTGATTTCCTCTAGTGATAGCCACTATGCCAATGCGTTAATTAGTCAATATGTATATGTATCTCTGTATTCAATATTATATACATACATCTCAGTAACTTAATTCAGTCTTCCATCATCACATGTATGTATCTACCATACAATAAAGGTAAATAACTGTTCTAGTGCTTAACCTAGATCTAATTAGATACAATCATGTGCCCTGGGAAGTATTATGATGCACCCATGAAACATTGCCATTGGCTAGTAGAGAACTTGGAATGTGTTTGATACACGAACATGTGTGGGATATGATCTAACGGGAACTGCAGGAAGTGAAACATGTTTAAATATTGGCAATGTCATTGTATAAGCCACAACTACTGATAATCAACACTGCTATATAATATGAAGCCGGATGTTTAAAACGTAGTAAAAGAGGTAAAGGTAAAGGTAGACTCTACAGAGAAAATCTATAGATAACTCTCAAATATATGTGTTATATAGAGTCACTTCCCTTTTCTTTGGTTCAATGAGCACTAAACGTACTCGTCTACTGCAGAAAACACATAGTAAGTCGAAGTATACATTATGTTGACAAGGTTGCTTCATTGTAACATTATATTTCCATAACTAAAGCTCCATGGATGATTCTGGTGTGCAAGTTATACCAGTTTTATGAGACATTAAAGAACAGAGCTTATTAAGATAGGGATTAAAGCAAAAGGAAAATCAGATAGAAAGTGATCCATAACTTTCAGTTGTTCGACCGCAAATGCCGGTATTTACAATTTAAGTGCCAATAATTCTACAAAGCTCTACCACATGTATACATGGACTTCCAATTCGAAGAGTGGGTCCACAGGAAAGCATTCATTTTAAAATCTATTGTGTTCAACACGTTTTTCTCACAACACTCCTAGGAGTGTATCAGCAGAAAATATCTGAACTCATAGAAATGTAAAGGAAAACAGATAAAAAAAACATAGCATCTGCATAGTCACCCTGCAAGGTATATGTTACAACAAAGCGTGACCTGTATGAGCATCGATCGCCCCTTCAGTTAAAGCTGCTATACCAGTTGGCACTCTCTAGCCTACATGTTCTTCATTTGTATTTCAGATGAATACATATGACCCTTTCCTCTTATAATCTGCCATTTATTTTGGCAAGGTAATGTGCAATACATACTTCAATTCTAAATATTATTTATATTCTGGTGGGCTTTGATAATTTAGTGCTGGAGAAAGGTATACATATTTTTTTTAAATAGAATGCTGGAAGCATTCAATTTATTCTTATCTATATCTTTGAATTTAGCACAGTTAAAAGCCACAAATAAGATTGAGATCTTACCAATACACGGCACTAAGGAAACCCTTTATAAATATGCAGTAAGGGAACTATCTATATATCTGAGGTGGTATGTCAGCTTTAAGCGCTGTAAGTCAAGATAACCCCCTCGTAGCCGAGTTATGTAATTATAACAATAGTAGAGTAAAGTCAGTCTGTCGTGTTTAATTTGACATATACCCAATTACTCGCGGGTTATCTACTACATACCTGTACAGAAACCGTGAGGTTCTGACCTGGTTTAGGGATCAGCGAGGCGTGACGTCACCACGCGGACCCCTCCGTTAAGAAATACTTCTCCACTGTTGGCTGGGTCCAACATAGGTATGTACACGATCAGGTAGGTGCAGGAGGAGGAGGGGTGATATGTGGAGCACTATAAACACACCTGTGGGGGACCAGAAGTAGAACGTGCAGGGAACAGAGAGGACAGGATCCTCACCAAAACACAGCAGAGAGAAGGGACCACTCCTCAAGTGTGGGGCCATACTGAAACAGAAACTGAAGACACCAAACAGGTAAGTTACCAACTTCATACCATTTAACATACTCTATAATAGTATATAACCTTCTCTGTACGACTTACATAAGTACCAGGTAGCAGGTAGGACGAGAAGCAGGGTTATTTTGGTCGTCGCCGCCATATACAAACATTGGGACACCACGTTCTGAGAAGGCCGATGTTGTGTTCAACTTGAGGCCAGGTTAAGAGGACTAATCAAGATCCCTAGGATTTCTTTCACAGCATAAATGTAGTTGATATTGTGCTTCTATTTACAGTAGATCCGCAGTACTAAATACGATACGGCACGCCCACCCCCCCCCCTAAAAAAATCACGAGGGGGATGTTTGCCCCCGGTGTTTGCCCCCCCCCCCCCCCCCCCAAAAAAAAAAAAAAAAAAAAAAAAATATATATATATATAAAAAAAAAAAAAAAAAGAGTTTTTGTCAATACCTTACAATATGATACAATTCCCAAACCGTGCCTTTCCTACACAGGGAAAAGGGGGGCAGAGGAGTCCTAATCGGAATTAAAGGGGGCTTAAACACTACTTTTCTATACAATTCCAATATAAGCGTGTACATGCGTTAGCATACATAGCAGACGCTTAAATCTGGTTGGAGTTAGCCCCCTTAATTGGGACCCCATTGAAAATTTGCTTACTGCACCTCTGTGCTGTACTGTATAACCATAATAACTTATGGTGTCCTTACAGCAGAAACCCCATACAGAGATATTCATGCAAATCAACAATAACGGTTTAGACCATGACCACCATGAAGATTTTTAAGAGTTTTCATCATCGCGGTCATAAGCATAAAATACCTCTATCCGCCGGATGGAGGACACGCATTGTAATTAGACCATTGTCGGGATGCACCACTTTCGGTTTCTTTACCCCGGGTTGTCACTCATTATCATTGGTACTAATTTAACACCCACTGTCACGGTCCTATGAGTGTTAACCACCACCCAGAGTATTGCACATTGCTCCACTCCAACTGCTGGAGGGACAGTAGGAATTGGCCTTTGAGGAAGTAGAATAAACAGTCATTATGATTGCTCTCTGAAGGATAGCAGCATTTTTCTCATCAATGACCAAATACTGTCAGAAGGTGTTTTATGCATGTTATTAATATTGGGTTGTGTGTAGACTTATACCAACTAGACAATTGTATAACTGTGGTGACTACTACATTATGTTGAACCTTCTACTTGAAATAGAATACTAGTACCTTTAGCACATACTTTGATACATTTTGGAAACTTTTTTTTAATGATATTTAGATCTACCGCGCGTCGTGACACGAGTCATAACCCGACGCTTATTAATTACTATCATGTATATGTAGTAGAGTGGAGCAATGCTATAGGTTCCTCTATAACTTTAGCCATATGTGCTATTACAGTTAACTCTGTGTTTTAATCATCAAATGGAATTGTAAGTACCAATGTACAGCTATAGTGGATCAGTTCCAGGAATAAGTCATCAATACTGACCAATATAATTCACTGTTAAAGTTAGCTCCTATAGAGTATACCTACTTCCTGCCAGTACAGGTACACTATATATTACTCATAGCACTAGGGTAGATTCACCCTAGTACTAGGGTAGAGTCGGACACATACCCCAAGAGGGACAGGGACATTTGAGGTTATTTATGTAGAATACAACTTCTAGTGTGAGTTTTATGGAAAGAATAACACTTAAACTTTACCATTGTTCACAAATAAAGAGCTTGAAATGCTTGAATAGACAAAAAAATCAAGTGTCCGTCTCAGGGTATGTGTCCGACTCTAGGTGAATCTACCCTAACCATATGATTCTGGTATGGTAGTCGAAGTTATTAGAGCACTACCACTACTTTACTTCAACTGTGCTATCCCAATGCGAGACTGACTTGGAACACTTAAGACGCCACAAACCCCCTCTCCCCCACCCACAGTTACTTCATAGATAAATGTGTGAATACGCCATCAAAATATGAACGAATTACCTGATTTTGATGCATAAGTTTAAAAGATCAAATTTGTATAATAACCTAAAGGTTAGCATTCTCAAATGTGTTTCACGTTTTACCTTTTATAAATATTGTAAGGGAGTCTGCATTGTTGTTTATTCTTAGGCCCACCTCATATTATATTGTGCCAGTCCCGTGGCTCCAGAGGGGGCAAACGCGACCTGGTGACCTAGGCTGTTTTCCAGGCGACCTGGCGACCTGGTGCAATAATTTAAGCGACCTGGCGACTTTTGGACAAATTTGGTTTTTAGTAAAGATGATCTAAAAAAG
This sequence comes from Harmothoe impar, assembly GCA_947462335.1. Taxonomy (NCBI): domain Eukaryota; kingdom Metazoa; phylum Annelida; class Polychaeta; order Phyllodocida; family Polynoidae; genus Harmothoe; species Harmothoe impar. The sequence goes on along the minus strand of OX381704.1, from coordinate 28,980,786 downwards.
AGGCTTTGCGACCTTTGGGCCTTTAATTTCGGCGACTTTCCGACTTAAGGGGAATGATTTCAGAGAATCTCAGTCATTGACTGATACGTATTCTTAACTGTGTATCGATGTCTCATGAGTCTGGAGAGTTAGTCTTGCTGGACATGATAGGTTTAACGGCATGAAAACAGGTGTAAAGCCTGACTAACGTAGGGGAAGGGATAGGGTCCTTTATCGTTGGTGTAAAGTTATACAATCATGTAGACAAGCCGTTCTAGAATTTCTAGCCGGTTATTATGCTAATACAGCTTGCTGTCATAATTTCGATTTTATAAATTTCACCTTTTAAACATACAACAAAGCTATATTTTCTCATTGTCCATACCTTACGTTAGAAAGCCGTCCAGCAGTATCATGGACCGTTGCAAGGTCTAACCATGACCAATGCCCCGATACAGGAAGTCTTCCTCTGAGTCAATTGAAATTGTTGAGGAAAAGCCTTAACTTTGCCGCTATAAAAAGACATCTACAGAAACTATACGTTCTGCCATATACAGATACAGAGTGATTGCATAGGTGATTGTGTGAGTGAGTGTGTGACTGAGTGAGTGACGAGGGATTGTGTGAGTGTTTGAGAGAGAGAGAGAGAGAGAGAGAGAGAGAGAGAGGACGAGTGAGTGACTGTGTGAGTGACTGTGTGGGTGAGTGAGTGGTGAGGGATTGTGTGAGTGAGTGGGGGAGTGAGTGTATGGGTGATTGGGTGTCAGTGAGTGCACATGATGAGGGATTGTGCCAGTGATTGAGTGCCTAACTGCCAGTGATTGACATTAAATACTACTTTGCTTGGACTTTACAGATTTAAAATAGTAACTGTTAGGGCCCTATAGCAACTGTCGTACACGGGATGATGTTTTTTTACTCCTACTTATATACCTGATGTATGCATAATGCTTACAAGTCACATTTTGAACGTACAATTAATCAATGTTATCCATATTTGTTCCGTAGCAACCATGTCTGAACCTACCAACTTGGAGGACACACAAGGCAAGACCTTCATGGGAGGCTTGTTTGACACGTTCCGAACAGTGCCGTTCCCGACCCTGTACCCAGCTATAAAGAGTCCTGTCACCGCCGATGTCCTAGAGGCCGGCCTTCTCTGGGCCATCGCCATATTGGCCTTCTCCTTCCTGCTCATCCTTCCAGGTGTGATCTTCAGAAAGGTAAGAATAACATTTTGTTGTCAATAATGTCGATGAATAGGATTTATATGCACGTTCCTGTCATGTATATATATTGGTTACAAAGTATTGTAGCATTCTGTAGGAACCCTATGTCTATGACTTTAAGTTAATTAATGCATTAATTCTATCATCCATGCCTCGCCCTGACTCATGACAGAGGGAACCCCCCTCTGTCATTTGTTATTTTCTGGTAGTCAAGATTGATGAAAAATATTTTTAGTTTTTACTGAGATTGTGGCAAACTGGGGAGGGGGAGCGGCGGCCTTTGTTCACTAAAGTGATTTATATATATCAAGTGACTGAGGGTGCACAGATCGTTGAATAGTATTGGGGGGGGGGGTGATATTATGGCCCCCACCTACTATGTGTTCTGCTAGCTGTTGCAGAAAAGTTGAGAACTAGGCCTTGGTCTGCCCATAGGTTATGCTTGGTCGTGACTTGCACAAGGAAGTGAAACCATAGCTGCTTATCTAACCTGCAGCTGCTCCCCTATACATAACACTTGTATTGTTTGGTGTGGTGTGACTTTTTGTGATATAAACAATGCAGATTGAATAAAGATACCCTGTTTTCTTATCGAGTATAATTTTATTGAGACCTGTCCAAAAACGAGCGAACTGTATTCAAGATACCGTCGTCTGTTGTCCTTTTGCAGAGGCTTATTTTCTTCCTGAAAGTTACCCTTGGACTCTTCATTCTGATCTCAATTTTCAGTAAGTATTATACATATCATGGTCTTGCTCTCGCCTTAATGACTTCACCCTTTAAAGACAAAAGTACTGCTTTAATACACGGATTATGCCTTTTTTTTCCCTCGACACTGGATATGCACGAATGTAGCTCAGGCGAGAAATGTGCAAGTGCATCATGCCAACCCTGGATTTGTATACTCCGAAATTGTGTCGGCAAAGGGCACCAATTAATGTATAACACCATCAAGTAACCTCACCAGGACCCCATTGGTGCACCAGGCCGCCACAGAGGCTTTAGGCATCATCTCATCCTTAAATCATAGACAATAGTGTACTTTTCTTCACGTTCATGCAGGATACTGATTTTATACAATTCTGCTGTTTAGTGTGTAACTTCGGCCAGGAGTGGGAAGTAGCAGAGATACACGGGGCCGTCACCCAGTACAGGGCAGGCACCAGGAAGGAGATCCACGCCGATATTGGTGTCAGGATTGGGCTCCGAAGTGTCAACGTCACACTCAAATGTAAGTAGGGGAGGACGGGGTGTAAAGTCACAAAATTCGGACTTTTCAATGTACATCCCTCAAATAACATGATAGGAGCCTTAAAAGTATATTAAAAAATCATACTGAACTTCACCATTATGTGGAACACTTTAATGAAATACTATGAATAACCATTATTACGTATGACCTGATTCTAAAAAAAAAGTTGGCCTGTGACAACGTGCCCCGGCACGGGGTGCGTTGTCACAGGGCATGGGGCTAGTTGTCACTTTGCATATATCCCTAGAGAATTGGTTTAGAAAGGATTTGATAATTGATTTTCCTTTCAGTTTACCATACCTTCTCAGCTGTCAGCATAGACAGTAAAAGAAATAGGCGAAATAGGGTCTGGTAAGACTCGTTTATAACACTGTCTGTAAAAATTATTTTTTTATACACTACTTATTTAGAACATGTGTACATATACTTCAGAGGTTGAAGAACAATATGATACATGAAACAAATGCAAATGCAATGATATTAAAATCAATCTTACCTTGAATTTTTTATATTTCGGATATGGGGCTAGTTGTCACATACTGAAGAGACTGTGACAACTAGCCCCATTTCTTGTGACAACTAGCCCCTTCCCCTCATAAAAGTAATTAGGTCATGATCTTGCAAAATATGAAAAGATTTAAGACATACACACATACAGACTAATAGTAGACATATTTATCAGGAGTCTGATGTATGCAGCTTCGTAATAAAGCTGCTGTGAGCTTAAGTACAGCCATTTCCAAAACAGGGGAAAATCGTGTTCCGGTTTGGTGAAAATGGTTTTTGGCTAATTGTGTGTGATGAGTTTTTCACAGAGACCTGGCCATGACTTGTAGCAAAGTTATTTATTGATATGCAATGGGGTTTTAGTCATCTTGGACATCCTTAACGTGGAAGTGCCCAAAAACATGCTTGTGACAACGCGCCCCTGTGACTTTACACCCCGTCCTCCCCTAATGATGAAATCAACACATCTATGTACAAGTAAATGATAAAATCGAGTCAATACCCATCCATGCAGAAAAATGGAGTGTGTTCTTTTTGGCTTTGGTACCTGGTCATCAAAATAACATTTTGTCATCGAATGCCATCACAAGTCCTCCATCTGCCCTGTCCTTTTCCCCACTCCCCTCCCCTCCTCCATTTTCTCACCTGTAGCTCATAACGATCCTATATAAGTACATATAAACCCAAAGCCACTAGGGCTTTGCCATAAAATCCTTAAATTTGCCCCCTTGTTTTAAACTGAGAAGAATTATGGGCTCCTGAATTGCTGATACTTCTACCCGATGTGGACAGTCTTTGTATAAAACATGTGAATTTTGTCCAGTTATGGTGTGTCTGATAGCTAAACCCTACTATTCATTTTAAAATCACTTAGCAAAAGACAAAGACAGTGAAACGGTCAACTTTGGCACCTACAACGAAACTATCAACTACAATGAACGGTTCTCATGGGACAACCTTGGCTGGGTGCAGGGTCGGACTGGATTCGGACCGTTTGGTGAGTAAACATTATTATATATTAGATTTCCAAGAACCTTGAACAACTTGAATAGAAAATAAAAAGATAAGTATTCCGTAAAAATCCCGTAGGCTAGCCAGTTATGTAGAGAACGTAATATGCATGTCTGGGCACATGCAGATATATTTGGAAAAGGGAGTGGTTTGTATTAGACCTCAGTCACAGACGTGTTAAATTTCTAATGAGATTAGGGTGAGAATTGACATGCCGTATAGACCACTATATTTACCTATGCTTCTGCACCCTGTATAATACGTATTTCCAAATGATTTCTTCCATAGCGAGTACGATAAACCTCGAGTTCCGCGCTGCTCAGTTCAGGGGTGTGCCCTACCCCATCCTGTGGGTTGCGGAGTACTTTGTGCCTGACGGGGAGGGAATCCGCTGGGGGCGCTACTATCGGCAGGCCGGTTACTATAGCCACATCCTCCTCTGGTGAGACCTATTTCATTCACTTTTCTTCTTTTAACGTCTGGATTAAGGGGTCGCAATAGGCAGGATCCACTGAAACAGTTGAGCATGTATAATCTAAAAAGAATATATTAAACCTCTACATGTTGTACAAGGTTTTCACCATAGGCCTATATGATACCTTCATCAAATTCCTTCCATTATTTTGGGATTTAATGGCTGTGGAATGTGAATAGAACAAAACGTTCTTTTTTAGCTTCTTCTCCTTAGAACATCATTATGGGGTGGAAATAAGGTACAATTTTCAGTTTTAATAAGTAACATGTATTTTTGGTGTGATGCCCGAGGGCACTTTTTAATATTTTGTTGATATTCCAATTATTAAGGTCTACAGAGCTGGTCAAAGTTGTATAGTTACCAAAAAACAGTGAATTTTCCCATTTTTATGTAAAAATCACCATTTTTTGGTAACTTTACAACTGCCCTCGGTTATAACACTAAAAATACATTTTACTCATAAAAACTGAAAATTATACGTTATTTCTATCCGATAATGATGTTCTAAGGAAAAGAAGCAAAGAAAGAACGTTTTTGTTCTATTCACATCCCACAGCCATTAAATCCCCAAATAATGGAAGGAATAAGTTGGAGACATTATAGACCGTCATAATAATGTATAGGTTTGATTTATTTCTACTGAATTTCACAGGCTCAAAGGGTCTGTGGATCTTCCCGACAGCGACCCCTTAAGAGGTGTATGATATGAATACCACGCACACTGAGAAAAGATGACAGGTGCCACAATCTATAAGGTTATGTACTTCCTCAGGATAAAAATAAATGAAATAACAACAATATTTCTGGCTGTGGCTCACGAGATCGGGCCAATGTGAAAGCCTTTGACCAGCTGCCATCGTTAACGGGCGGCTATCTTTGACCGGCTGCCATCTTTGACCAGCTGCCATTTTTGACCGGCTGTCATCTTTGACCGGCTGTCATCTTTGACCGGCTGTCATCTTTGACCGGCTGTCATATTTGACCGGCTGCCACCTTTGACCGGCTGCCATCTCTGACTGGCTACCATCTTTGACCGACTTGATAGAAAACGGTTTATTTAGGGTAGATGAAGATATAAATGAGCTACTAATTTGTGTTATAACGTCCATTAGCCTTTTCAGCCCATTTATATCTTCATCTGTCAAAGATGGCACCCGGTCAAAGACTTTCACTTTGGCCCGATCTCGTGAGACCCAGCCAACTATCAAAACAATAGCTGCCAGCATCTGTAATAATCATTATTAGTTATGAATAATGTGTAAACCCTATTCCTCCAGGCTGGCCTTCCCTCTCTTCATCCTGAGCACAATACTCATCATGATGGTTCGCAGCTACGGGGCCATCTTCTTCCTTTTCACGGGCATGTCTATGATTGGCGCCAACCTCTGCTTTGGCCTTATCCGGAATCCACTCCAACTACAAATCCCCTTCGAGCCGGATCACCTCGTCTTCCACTGGGGCTGGTGCTTCTGGTTGTGTCTCGTCACAGGTAATGTACTATATCTGTTTCTGAGCGTTTTGATCGACTTGGCAAACATAAATTGAGCATGATATCTTAATTATTACGTGTCGTGACAGGGTTGGAAAAAAAAAGAACATCAGGTAGATACTTTTGAAATGTGGCCTCAGTCACTTTATGAATAGGATAACAAATTTGCTCAAGATTCAACGATGGTATTTGTATTTATATATCAAGGATATAACCAAGATAATAATTATCATCGATATTTATTGTAAACTACCTTTTTCAAAGATATTTTTCGAGAACAGGCAGAACATGGTGTAAGAGGTATATGGATATCGGGAGTTGTGCCAGGCACCTACCTAGAGTAAAGGGTGCACCTGGGTGGGGCTTCTACGATTTACCGCCTTGATTAAGTAGAAACGAGTAATGGACTAGTAAGGGGGGGGGGGGCACAAAAGTATTTCCATATATACGTATCGGGTGTGACACCTGAACGCCTGTCTATAGGGTAGAGGGAAAACATTCAACGCAATGGATGGAGCCATCGATTGTTTATCGACTTAGATTGGAGTAGAGGTACCCTGTGTAATAGGTGGTAATTTTGAAGTATTCTATATAAAATAAGCTTGCCCTGCAGGGCTGCAAATTGGTAGCTACGTCTATATGAGATGGGTAATATATAGTATACAACATGATAATATATCATAGTCCTAGCACCATTTAATCAGAGGAATAGAATCGCCATGCAATAACTCACTTTTCCATATACTACTCAATCTGGTCAATGTCCGTCACTGATGTTGACCATTGTTATCTGTAAACATCATTAATACTGACTATGGTTCACCCCTTGGGCAGGTATCGTCAACATCATTAATACTGACTATGGTTTACCCCTTGGGCAGGTATCGTCAACATCATTAATGCTGACTATGGTTAACTCCTTGGGCAGGTATCCTCAACATCATTAATAGTGACTATGGTTTACCCCTTGGGCAGGTATCCTCAACATCATTAATACTGACTATGGTTTACTTCTGTGACAGGTATCCTCAACATCATCCTGGGCCTGGCTGCTTTCATCCTGGACTTTATGTCCCCTGACTGGCTGTGTGAGTTCCTCAACATAGACGTCACCAAGGACTATGAAGAATTCTACCTGAGTGAGTAGGACATAGTTATGTATCTGATCCGTATTTGACATGTTCAGCTCAGTGGCTCGATTAAGATCATATCGCCTGGCTCCTATACAATGTAGTAGAGGCCAGCAGGGGTGAGAGAGTGGAATATATGTGTTCTAATTTGTCAATTTGGGGCCTTGATGGGGGGCGGGGGGTCCCCATGTCCCATGTCGATTTTAAGAAATGTCCATGTCATCATATCGATTTTAAGAAATGCCCATGTCACCATATCGATTTTAAGAAACGCCCCATGTCCCATGTCACTATCTATTTTTCCTCGAGTCTCATTTCACTAAGGCCCAAAATGGCACATGTCGCTGTGTCGAATTTAGGGGTCTAGGGCCATATCTATCTATTTACTCCGGTAATGAGACTATTTTGATTTGTAATAATTCGTGTTGAATCATGCTGCTTTTGAAACTATTATTGTAAATCTCATCTCCTTATACATTCTAGGTCGTGAGGAACTTGAGAACCTGGGTATTGTGGTGCCAAAGGACTCTTCCGGGAAGTCGCGCTATAGCAAACAAAACGGGACCACCAGCGGTGATGATGGCGATGTTCCCGATGTAAGAGCTTTTAAAATTACCGCCATTTGTGGTCATGGTAAGGGGAGTATCAAAGGGGATGATGTGCGTTCAAACAAGTTTGAAAAGCCCAGTTGTCTCGTCGAGCCTTCGTCCCTTCATCAAGCCGTTCCTAGGCCTCTACATAGCTGGCATCTTCAGTAACAATAATTGATTATTCATTGTTTAAAAAAACATGCAATATAGTCTAAAATCGTGTTGTTCCAATATAACTGTGTAGTGTCCAAACCAAAACAACTGGAGTCGATCCTTTCCCTTTTTATTGGCATCAACGTTTATGTAAATACCTGTGTACACACGTGTAGCAGCATTCCACCTACGTTATAACACACACAAACCCATTCCCCTTGTAGAAGGCGTACCGTGGCTTCAGGAAGCGCGATGACCTGGGCACCATGGGACGATTCGGTGGTAAAGCGCGCTCCGTCTCCCGATACCGCATCGTCAGCAGTTCTAACGCCGACCGTGAAATAGAGGACGCTGGTATACGGGACGCTGTACAAGGCCGGGGACGGGAGCGGCCTGCCTTACCCACTAGAGATGCTCGGGCGCCGGTCGTACCTACAGACGACTACGCAGCTATAGGTGCAAGCAGAACTGTGGGCTACAATAATCCAGCTATGGACTTAGACGAAATGGCCGCCCAAGGGGGAGACGACACGCCAGCTAATCTTAGGGGTGAATCAGCAAGCCATCAGCATGACCCTTATGATAATAACCCAGCCACAACGCCACAACACTTCAGGTAGGTCGACATTTGTGGTGTTAGTATGCATGTATCGAGACTTCTTGAATTATGCGGCTCCTTTAACATTGACATTGGTCACTTTCAAATTACAGGTGCAGATTTGCATTTATTGTCTCGATAAATCATGTTACAAGATAAGTAACTGATCATATGATATCGTGTAATTTCATGATTCAGTTATTATGTTTTTTCACTGATCATTTCAATTCGGTTTTACCACTTGAGTTGATTCTGAACTGGATTTCGTATTGAGCCTTTGTAGGAATTCGTAAATGCAAAACGACATATTATCTCCATTCCAAAGATAGAGCATAATATAATGTTTTTTTAGAAAGCCTCCCTGGAGTCAGTCATAGTATTTTGGTAACAGAGTGTATTCTTCACAGGCCCTGATGACATGACAAATAGTATATTTTGTAAATAGCAACGGTACTGTAGTAGGTATGAAAAGTGTAATTTGCATTCCTGGACTATAGCGCCGATGGACGTGTGAAAGAGCACCTGGAGATAGCCCCACAACCTCCGGCAGAGTGAGTGCCTCACAATGAGCTCGTAGAGTAGCTCCGCTCATAGACTGACTGCAGTCCCAGTTGCCTTCTCTTCTCTTTATCCCTGCCTTTAGGCCACTCAAAAAAATGTGGATTCTCATCACCAAGGACTGAAATGTGAACAGAGGGAGTTTTTTTTAAACTTGCAGGATAAAATGTATAGGATAATACAGTGTATATGTTTTTCACAACCAAAATTCACATTTTAGTAGTTAAGAATTTATTGGTCTTTAAAAGTGTGGAAATGTAGGTTATTTCTATCCTACTGCATTGCTGGTAGTATCAGCGTTGATTTGATACCAAATATGCCAAGATTTGTCCATTTTTATCATGTTTTTCATAAAAGATTTGCAAAGAAAAAAGTGAAAAAAAAAGAAGTTTTCCTCAACAGCTGATTTTTATGATGCGCGTGGTGATGAGAAACCATTTTATCTTTTTAAGTGGTCTTACATCCAAGATGTTAATTTCGGAATTGATTGTAAATCAGAGATTTGAGCAGCCTTCCTATACTCGTGCATTGCATGATTTACTTGTGTACTGAGTTTATGAAGTAGCCTTGGTAATAGTGTGAGTGTTGGCCAGCATGAGAAATTGCATGAGTATTGCTTGGTATGAATGGTCATGAGGAAAGTGCTTTCAGAGAATCGCTTAAGGCAATGTTCTGTTCACAGACGTGATGGAGTGGATAGGTTTGTGCAAATGTACAATGAGTTGGATGTACATCTGCTCGGCAGTGAACAAATTAATAGAAAATATAATAATAATGACTTAGGCACTAGAGCTGTACCCTAATAGTATACTAGTAGTATGTATGAACATAACTACCATAAAGGGCTGCAATGCAGAGCAGAACTATTACCTCCGTATGGACAACATAAAACTCTTTATCATATGTATTTTGGAAAAGAAAACGCTCTTCAATCTATCATACTAGAAATACTAATTAATCGCATAATGCTAAGACCCCCGACTCATGCAACGATTAGACAACATATGAAAATGCAATAATAACCATGGAAATGATGATAGCGATGATTAATTATAGCTGTGGAAACTGGCCAAAAAATGGTACCCCGCCTGAATAGATTACTTAATTATTCAAATGGTACTCTCTTTGAATTAATTAATTAATCAAATATATTCCAGAAGCAACGTGTTAACATTAAAGCATTAATACACTCCTCGTGTCAACCCGTTGCCCTATATAGTTATACAACTGAACTGTCGGGCAGAATATCAACGTTATATAATGTCCATTACAAGTACAAATAATATGTGAGATATTTGTAACCTATGACAACATTTCCATTTTAATGAATGTTTATGAATTTCATTATTATTTGACATATCTTTCTAATTCTCATGTTTGATGACCTGTTTTTCTGTTACATTTCCATTGTTCTAGTGGCCACTTAGGAGGATCTGCCCGTGCCTAGGGTCATACCTTCATAGGTAGACACCGTACTAGATCTAGACCTGTTAAAGGGAAACAGGGGTAGCAGTATGACCAGTATTTCCACTGCAGTGGAATTGGCAGACACCCCCCACCTCACATACACACATACACACATCACACACCTGAACTGCCCAGTCAGATCTGTGCCTCTTCACCTCTCAGAACCTCTCAGAACCATACCATTCACTTTAACAACCCTCTACATGTCCATGATAACACCATGAACACTGAACATTTTTTTGTACATGCCCCTAGCTGGTAGTAGACCCCAGTCTTCCCTATACTGATACAAATTGTATATACATTGTATAAGGCAATGTCCATCCAATTTAGGTACACAAACCTCCTTTTTCTAATAATTCCCAAGTGTATATTAACTGCGACACAGTGAGACTTGGTTCATGCACCCTATATACCCTATATATACATCACTTCATGCAGCAGGTTGTTGATGCAATCAACCACTGTATCCCTGCTGCTACTTCAGACAGTGAGAGAACGGGCTGATCAGGAGACTTTATATGGTGTACACATGGTATAACAATATGTATCACATGAAGCATCATTCTTCCAAACAACTGCATACTTTGTGCTCATATTATGTTCACATGTCTGTAGATGTCTTTACCATAAAACATATTACATTTTCATTTTCACTAGATTGTGCAATATGATTCAGCCCTGTACACATCAGTGTATTATACACCCCATGCTCCATACTGTCTAGGTTGGCCAACTTTGGTCAGACGGCTGCAGAGGCACAGGCCTGACCAGGGTCGTGTGTAATGTATGTATGTTTGTCTGTGAGGTGGGGGATTTCTGTCCATTTCACTGCAGTGTAAATACTGGTCATACTACCACCCCTGTTTGTCTGTAAGGGGCACCGTTGGCATAGACTTATCTGTAGAGCCCTATTTATGTATATAAATCCCAGCACTGCAAAGACCTTATCGAGAACTGATATTATATTTGACTGTCATTCATAATCTTAAACAAATCATCACCTCATTGATGTGACTATAAATTGGTACAAAGCACTTGCAATTCACAACCATACATAAACATCTCGATCCATTCGGAGAAGTTCAGTGTTCATTGACTAATCTAAATTGAGCTTCCTGCTCCATCAAATGATACTTTTGAAGTTTGCCATAGGGCTCTACAGGTCAAGTTTAGGCATATAGCCTCAACACACAGGCCTTGGTCACCACATTTGGTCTGGGGTACACGTATAACCCTTACTTTACGGGATAACATGCACCGCCATGTTTGTGTCATTATCCTCACAAGCTTCAGAATAACAGATTCCAAATGCTACCTGGACCTGCGATTAATTAAAACGTTTTCATCCTCTATGAACTTTATAATTCATGAAGGTCATTAAAGTAGATATTAACATAATTATTTGAAAAGAGGAAAATAATAATCCGACCAATATGGCCAAATAGGTAGATCAATCTTTTTCTCACTTTTAATAAGTTATTTCATTTACATGCGTTTTCTTCATTCGAATTGATAACTGGTTTAATAGCTCGGATTAGAATAATATGACTACCCCGTTAATGTAGAATACCCTACCTTCTTATTTTAATTACCCAGCAAACACATCCCGCAGTAGAAATGCTCTAACGGTGTTTAACTCGCTCATTTGACGTCATAGTCTTTGGCTCTACCTATTATATGAGCAAAGAAGAGGATAATAGACTAGTTAATATCAATAACTAGGAGATAAACTAATGCCATTAGAGTATAGCTACATGTGTAATACAATCATAAAATATAAAAAGATGCATAGCGTTAGATGCTTTCTTTAGATGCTTTCTACGATTGCAATAACTTAGTCCAAACTAAACGTATATGACTATATTAACGAGAATGATAACATTGGCGCTAAATGGTATATCTAATACTGTAGTTCAAAGATCAATGAAGCCTACCCACATGGATTTACACTTTAGATCGATGAAAACAGGTCCATTTGGAATCACTTTTAATGTAAATACACATCTTCACAATCACATTTTGTTAGACTGTTAAGTTTCTCTTTTGTTCTAGGGACGGTGTATAGTGGCCGTGCGTAGCCATATAACGGTACGTTTGATAATAACAACACCTGTATTGCTGCCTTGTGCCTATAGCATGCTGACCCTACATGATATCCAGTGCCCTACTGCTTTACCTGTCACTCAGGCGTTGATCAAGCATCCTGTCAGGACAGCCAAACCCACGCCCCCCCCCCCCCCAACAAGTCCAACTGCTGCTTTTTGAGCTCTAACATTTGCTTTCATTTATTTGCCTGTTTAACCCTTGCTGGTTTGGGATACAGGCTCATACTGCTGCATCGGCGTGCGTCCAAGGAATATAATGCGTCACTTGTTTCTGTGGTTGTCCTTTGAAATATACTCAACTCAAGACTGATGATTACATATTGCTTGTTGTGCCCACAGACGAATAAAGTGGAGATGGAACTTCACGGTAGGCGGTGCCACTTGTTTTGACGATGGTGGCGTACACGTCACTGCCATAAGTTACAATAAATATTCACCATTCTCTCATGACGTAAATCCAAGTGCTACACCTGCTTAGCAACGGTAGCCACCCTGAACACAACAAACACAATTATTCTCGTACATTATATGCTAGATTTGAAAATAGATGATTATACAAATCTTCCATTACATTCATGTTCACCCAATATGATGAAAAGGGTCAACTTTTACCCTGAACACATATTATGGCACTAGCGTTTATGATACAGCACGATGTATACAGCATTTAGATAACAGACACACACACACACTCAATTCTATTATAAGAGAACCATTTGCTTTATAATCACCTGTAGAAGTAGTGGCAAAACATCACAGATGGGTACAATCGTTCACTCTGGACACTAGACAAGACAGCGCTGTGCGATCTTGGGTAGCCATTCCCCATTGTATGTTACAGTATTGAACTATTGAGTTTCTGTGTCGATTCAATTGAACTTTCTTCCTGCTGCAAATATTTTACTAATTAAGCCTTGTTTCACATGATCCTGCTGCACTGTGATTTCCAGTGCAGACAGTGCAGGTTTATTTGCATTTGTTATACTTGGTTATACTTCCTGTCTCAATCTTTGCTTTGCCTTAAGACCCCACACAATGCTATATTAGACATAGAGTAGAGTGTGTGTAGGGGATCGGGTGGATGTTTCAAGACCGCATTTTCAAAACCATGCATCCCCCTATCAGAGACAAACAGTTCTGGGTTCTGATTGTCACCTACTAATGCCACTTTAACTACTATTTACCCAACCAGAGAACGTAGAGGTTCAGATGTGCCCATCTATGACACCCCCACGGCGGCCTGCTTCTCCCCCCGACCTTCCACCGTGAAGGAGGAAGTTGAGGAGCAGGAGGCCCATATTGACTATGAACCTGTCATCAACAATAACAACCCACTGCCCCTGCCTCCAAGGGAGAATAGAGCTGTAGTCTCCTTCAACGTCCAAGAGGAGAACCTTGACGTAGAACTTGACGTAGAAGAGAAAGAGGGGGTAGAGAAGCAGGGGAACGGGTGGTTGCCTCAGAATGGTCAGGTAGTAAATCCTCTCCAGGAGCCCGAGGAGAAACAGGACAGTGAGAAGGAGAATAATGGAGAGGCTCTGCAGCATGACAGAGAGCAATATATAAGGTTGGCCGTTAAGAGGATAGAAATAGTGAAGGGTTTGGACGTGATACATTGTAAGATACTTTCCTCTAGTGAATCTCCTTCCCTTCTTCACTTCAAACCTGCTGACCTCTTGTCACCAGACTCCAGTTTGTTTCATAGGACATAAGCATCTATCCTCCTACCTATTTGTAATACTATTCACCTGAGTTATACTTACAGTCATAGTAGCACACTGTCATGTATGTTACACACTAATGGTAAGGTTATAGATCAGTTTGGACTAACCATAGGAAGGACTCTGTCACATGAAATGACTCCGAAGTGAAAAGAGCCATTGCCTGGTATCATCTTGCACTTTACTTCAAGACAGTTTGAAACACTGGAATGCCTTCTTTCTGACCGAGCTATACTTCTTTTAGAAACAATTTTACTGTGTCTGTCCCTACTTTTAGTATTACTCATGTTACTTACGTGATATCACTCTATATATAATCATCTTGTTGGACTCTATCTACTCAATATCTTATAATATCAACTTTCTGTGGAAAATGTCGGAAGTTCCCTCATGATGCGTTTCACAATGACCAGATGACCTGACCCACTGGGCACAGAATTAAGCTCAATATTGAATCTGCATCAAATCAACATTGAATCAACATTGACAATGAGTTTTAATGTTAATTCAATAATTAATGTTCTGTGCCCACTGGGGAATCCCTTTGCTGGGATTAGGCAAGAAACAATGTACATGTTAAAAATGAGTCATTCCTGGCCAGACTCCATGAATCTCTGGCCCATTGCTGCCATTACAATCTTCCCATGTGAATGCCCTGCATGCTTCATAGCTCTTCTACGCGTTTGTTTATAAATTTAACTCACAATTGTCTTTTTCTTTTAATCTGTGCATGCCTTCATCTGTAATTTCTATAATATGAATATCTATTAGACAAGTTTAACCTTTGATCTTTACAATCAACTTTAACTCATTTACGCCAAGATATTTGGACTAATATTATGAGTTTTCCGATACATATCCAAATAGGATCGAATCTATTATAAATGCAATTAATCATATGAATTAGTGAAAACGTAATCAATATGTTTTAAAATTAGTTTTGCCCATTACACACTTCCAACAGTATTGGAAAACAGTCGCTCACTTTCATCTGAATTAGATTATTGTCCATATATCTATAAGCGATATAGATTTAATTCAGTTTTAAAATTGTTCACTGCATCTCTCACAAGGAATATTGCGATACAATACAAATGTGATTATTTCTTCATTTTAGGCTGACAGACGTTGAGCCAGTGATCGAAACCTCCACTGCTCTCTAAGGACGTGGAATACCATCCTTGAAGACATCCTAATGTCTAAATCATCCATACCATATAGATATATAAGGAATATCATTTGAGAATATTCTAATAATCGAGAATCTTTATAAGCAGATAACAGACGGATGCGTGACAACCGGTGTAGAAAATAACCTTAGTTTACTGACTACCAGTGATGCTGCTTTATTCAGTTTCCAACCGTTTTCATTCAATGTATACGTAGAGTCTTCATTCTATGCTGATTGATGTTCTCTCTGTGGAAAAGTTAACTATGTACCTAACAGTATATATATGTTTATTACTAAATGCCATTCGATGCATACTCAATACATGTAGTTACAGAATATTCTTGCGGTTGGGTATACCTCATTGTAGCCCATTTAGTAGATAATTGGTATGTACCATAACTTTTAACTATCTTCTCAATACCTACAACTTCATTTAAAAACACCTTTACGTAGGCTTCAAATTGTGTGTATGACTGGATATATCTCAGTGTCATCTACTTGTTTCGGGAATTACCTGCTATTATCGTTTCACTGTATTCGGAAACAAAGTTCTGAATAAGTTAGCATTGTTGTTTGTAAGCAATAGGAATTAAGCGTTTTATAAAACGGAGTATTTCCTTGCAAAATGTATGTACTTTTGTTTATATATCTTTGGTTTTCTAATAAAAGCTGTATAATTATCGTTGGATTTCTAATAACATTATGTTTTTGTCTTGCAAAATCTTATTTGGGTCATAATCTAGGTTTGGTATATTTAATTTAGTCATGTATCGATCCCGAAATCATCCCCGGCATGGCCCTAGACCCCAAAATTCGGAATAGCGTCAAACTGGGTCAAAATGCATCAGATTCTAGAGTCTAAATTTGCAAAATGTGCCAATTCATTCAATCCAAATTGAGTGTCCCGGCCCTAATGATAGAGGAATGCAGATCTAAGCCATAATGCATCACAAGTATTAGTGTCAAAATGCACCATACTGTACTGGTTTACTTTCAAAATTTGACAATACCTTTCATCCCGAAAAGCATGTCCTGGTCCCGATGATCCAAGATGAATATTGATCTGAGCCATAATATATTATGTGTCAAAATGTAGATTACACCATTTGAATCGAGACTTTCTAACTTTCCCAAACATTCAAACTTTTTTTGCATTTACTTATGTATATTCTACATCTGTTAGTAACACTACTGACATGGGGTTTCCATAATGACATGTGACATGGGGCCAAAAAAAGGTTTGTTTCAGGTCACCCGACCGACCCTATCAAAACAGGGCCGACCCTGCGCCGTTTTATGCAATTTTGAAAAAAAATCCGTGTTTTTACCGTTTTTTGGTCAATTTTAAGGTCTTCGGACCGGCCGGCTAGTACTTTCATGTTTAAAAAAAAAGTTTAAAAAAAGAAAAAATCCGACCTGCCGACCCTACAGTTTCTGCCCGTGTTACCGGAAACAACCCCTTTTTTTTTGGCCTGGGCTTTTCTTATAATCGACATGCGACATGGGGACCCCCATCATAAATGAATAAGTCATGTTGGATTAACAAGACATGGTAGACATGAGTTGATATCGCACATGTACTTGGAAGGTTTATTCCATCACCCTACACATGTCTGTTGCCAACTCTCCCGCACCCAGTGCACTTCTAGAGTACAGGTGGCGGCACATTTAGGCGGTTGGCTGTACCTGATCCCAATAGCCCTGCCATCTAGCAGACAGATTAGGAACTATAATTCTTTCCCATGCCTTTTAATAAAAGTCCTCAGCAATCAAATCATGAAATCATATATATGTTGGAGAAAACAATAGTCAACCAGATATTGAGATTTTGAAATGGTGTTTTATTCCTCACAAAATAGTATGTGTATATCTGTGTCTAACATGCACAACCATATGAAGACAGACGGTGGCAGGTGTATACTACAGAGTGAAAGTGATCAGCTAAGGAGGAAATCCTTTATTGACCACGCTAGAAAAGATCTGTCATTTTATTTTATATAGAAATGACCAGTCATTTCTCCTACCTCAGAAACTGTACATGGATTTCTTTTCCTCATAATGTATACTCAAAGTGGTCGAAGAAGTACAATGTGCATGTGACTATCTAATACTGAATACCACCACTATAATAGTAATAGTAAAACATGCATTCTCACATATCTGGAACTATAAGCCCTCTAATGATCATCCATTAAGGCGTAATAGAGAATACAATGAAAACTATAAATTGCCTTTAAATGCTTAAAACACATAGTTCTATTCAGCTCTGAATCATATATACAAAAGATAGTAATATATACATAAGGAATTTGTACATTCAAACCACGGGCAATCGATAGCCATTCACCTAGCTTTATCGCGGAACACTATAATTATACATCTGTTGTGATATCATGATAGGCAGGAAGCACTAATTCTGCGGACATGTCCAGTCGGCCTCAACATGTGTTAACTCTGTGAACTAGAATTTTGACAAAATTCTCTCGACTATTATACAAGACATCACCCTTATGGGTTTCCATAAAAAGTTCATTTAAGAATAAAATATTCCCAAAGAGGACAGGGGAAGGGGGCGAATTTCTTTTGAAAAAATAGATCTTTTATCAACAGAGAACCCAAGTTGTAATAGCCATCTTAACATGCGTCTGTCCCAAAGCAGATAACAGTAGGAGAAATGGTAGGATAACAGTTTGAGCAAATTTACAGCTACACTATTCTCTGTTCATACTGGACTGCTTAATGTTTGACTTACGAGATACATACCTGAATACATGTTTATGGTATATGGTGTGGCCATAGCTTATACAGAAGGCCTACTATTAACAATGGTCAAGATGGCAAGGGCATTCCGTAATAGCATACTATACCCCTCATTCTTACTACCCAATAATTTAATAATAGTATTAGCTGTATTTCCAATATACACGTGACTGTGCTATGCACAAGATAAATAAGAGCTACCCAATAAATTATTCTGCTACTATCTTGTATAACATTTCTAAAAGACTTTACTAATGTGTGTTCTAAACAACTTATTTCAGTTGGGACATCCCAATTCCAGTTATATTTTCACGACACGATAAGAAGTAAATGCAGTAGTTCAGTCCAATCACAAGTATGATTACAAAAATACCTGTCGTAATATAAAAGTATAAAAGTCCTGTACGGTGGTCCCTTGTTGCCATAGCAACCGTATGCTGCCAACGATTCAAGTGCACGAAAGTCATGCCATATGGCGGGAAATGTACCAGAAATAGTTTAAATATCCACATTTTTTCTTTGATGTACAGACATAATATAGAAACAGAAATTAGAGGTAAACCTTCTGCATATAATACCATATAAATGATATACATGGAATATACAGTTGGCATACCATATTATAGGAGTAAGAAGTAGACGTCATACTGTACCCCACATATACTGGGTACAACACCAATGCTGTCAGTCCATACAAGACGTCCATCACCTATATGTCAGTTTGGAAAGATTTCGATGAGCCCAAAGAACATAGACTCATTATGTCCCTGCAGAATCTGACACACACAGATTGGAAGGTTTTCCAATATACACAAGCAGTACACATACAACCCAGCGTTATATAACGTCCTTTGTTCACTGGGAAATGCCTATACAATTCTCTGTCGATATCGTGATTTATATCGATTAATGTACAGGAAAACAGGTCACTATTGTAGTATTTACAGGGTATCACTTATGACTGCATCTGGGCATGTCCCATAATCCGTTAAAATACTCAACTCCAACAAATACTATCACAAAATGTGATGCCAACAAATTACCATATAGAGTGAATCCTTCTGACTGGCTTCACAATTAGGAAGAAAAGGGTCCAATAGCACAGCTATTCCAGAATATAAAGAATTGTGCATGGTCAAGTAGCCAAATGTGACATTTGTTCAGAAATAGGATAGTTTAGTATATGATCAACAGTTTCAGTTTGTGAATTTCATAGGTTTTAAGTTATAATGGCAGTCAATAAGTAACCCAACATTGGTTACAGCACAGCGCTATATTACATGGATTACTGTATCGCTATATATACAATATACAAACTAGCACCAATGATAGCCTAATGGAAGCACCTTGAGATTATTTACAATTTACTTGGAAACATTCGGGAAGCAGAATTAATCTTGCTGTCTCTGCTGTGCTCTAATCTATCACAACCTTTACAATACCATGTCATACCATAACATTACATACATGTATTTATCATATAGTTACAAAATGAGAAACCCTGCAATACGTATACACATCAAATATGCTGTTATCTAGCTTACTAATATAGCAACATAATGCAGGCGAGAATTAATATAGATATCTGTTCGTATGATAAGGGGTCAGCTTACTATATAATTCCACTAATGGAGGAATATGCCAGGACAGAGTCTGGGCTATTAATCCAGTTAGCGAGCAACTCTTTCCTTCGCGAGCAATTCGTTAGAAGCTCTGCAATAAGTCTCCAGTTGCTCTTCCCTGTAATTGTAGTGTCCATTGACCATGGTTAACAATCCATGGGTGTGCTACATCGCAGGGATCTGCCAATTCCTTTGCTAAAGTAATATATGTCTTCCCCGGACTCCTGTACATGTCAGTGAAATGGATATTACCTATACCCAGATCATCCTTTTTACTGTCTGTGGCCATATGGGAGGTGGCCGTGTGTATATAGAATACGCAATACTAATACTGTCTGCAATACCGCATGAGAAGACGCCAGTGCAACGAGAACATACAAACACAATATATACCATCAATATAGAGTTTATCAAAAATAGTCCATTTGTATCATCAGTCAATAGTTTGTAAGAGGTTTTGCGGCAAATTGCAAGGCTCTGCACTACCAGCTCTACCAGTCTATATGTCAATGTCGACAAGGACATTGCCTCTCACATAAATCACAGTTAGGCGATATCCAAACATGGCCTTGAGAGTTGGCTCGAGGCAAAACCCCTCAAACCTGGCACTGGATTAAGGCACAATAAAATCCATAGTTATTTACAGGGCGTGCCAAATGTCCTAAGGCCTACACCAACGTGCTAATGGAGCTAGCGTTGGCTTGGTAGTGTCTGGGTAATGTGCCATTCGCCCTGGGTAATGTGCCATTCGCCCGTGGATACAACACCCTTGGGTCGCCATTGGAGATTGTGGATATTCCAGTAGCCCCCATGACTGGAATCATGGGGAGGCTGGCCCCTCCATAGGCCCCATCTACAGCAGCGGCAGCAGCCGCCGCAGCCATGGCCTCCCCCCGGTCATGGTTCTGTGGGTACAGGTAGGGCTGGGTGAGGGGCACGTTGACATAGGTCACGTTAAGTCCCACCTTCTCGTGAGCCCTCTCCATACTGAGGATGATGCCCTTTACTTCATGTACCAGCTCCTCAAAGGTGAGCCGCAGCTTGGGTTCCGCCTGCCAGCACTGCAGCATGATGTTGTACCTGTGGGTGTGCACCAAGGAGTAGCGTTAGCAGTGTTGGAAGTTTAGCAAGTTTAAAAAACGTACTATTATTCTGTTTTAAACTTCACCTCAAAAATCACGTCAGGTTTTCTTGTACTACACACAAAAATGCAAGAGTTACACTATAGCCCACGTTGATATGATACCCTTTTGTATAGAATGACTACAAATTAGGTCTACACTGCAACAGTTCTTTAACCCTTTACCAAATGTATCCACCACCAAACACATTGATGTAGAAATGGATAGCCAAATGCTTACAGTGCATCAGGACAGTAGGACGGCTGTGGCATACGTCGGCCTTCCTTCAGGAACTTGATGATATCCCAGTTGTCCACCTCAGGGTAGGGGCACACACCCCTGGTCATCAGCTCCCACAGCACCACGCCATATGACCACTGTACATGGGTAACATAAAGTCATTTATAGTATAGTAACTGTTTATACTGGATGGTCAAGGCAGTAGAAGAGCTGTATCATAACCTGTATTACAATATTATTTTTATCATTCTATGGCTAAACTATAAGCAATGTATCCAATTTACATTTATGAAATTGAGCAAGTTACCACTTGTAAATCGCCAGAGACCACTGGAGATGTATCGTAACTATATTCTTACATGGTTAAAGTAGCAGAAATAAGAGTATCATAACTTAAATGGAAATATTCTTTTCAGTAAAATATGGCTAGACTATACTCTTTGCAGGTGTGAGAATGGAGCGGTTAAACATTCTTTTTTGAAAACACAAGAAATCACTCAATAAATTATCAACAGTAAAACCATCTTTATCTTTATAAAGAACATGGAGTTATCTGATATACTCCTGCATGGTACTCACCACGTCTGTCTTGGTGTCATAGGTGCCCTTCTCCAGGCTCTCAGGTGCCATCCATTTAACAGGCAGCTTAGCCTTAGGGTCGTCACTGCTATAGTAGTCACGTTCATAGATGTCCCGAGAGAGACCAAAGTCAGCCACTTTCACATTCATAGTGTCATCCAACCTGGTAAAGAGGACAATGTTATTAAATGCGGTTCTCTGTTTTCTCAACTTGGGTTGTATTAACTACCGTTGACTCTATGTCGAAAAACTCTCAGAAATATTGCAACCTCAAATGAATCATCAATATTCATAAACAAGTTAGACCCCCAGGAAAATACATTTGTGAAGTATACTAGTATTACTAGATCAAACATGCTCACATTATATCATTATTAGAATTTGGAATGGTGGTAACGATAATTATTATATATATATATTAGTAAATCCATTTGTTTCACTGGTACATTTGAGTAATCTGCTGTCCATGCATGATGTTTAGAATAACTTACATGCAATTTCTTGCCGCCAGGTCTCTGTGGACAAACTTGAGGGTGGCCAGGTAGGCCATGCCCTCTGCTATCTGTATACCGAAGTCCATCAGCTGTTTTACTGTTGGGCTCTGTAGAATGTCAAATGTTTACAGGTTATTGAGGGATCATTTAGAACGTACTGCATGAATCAGTGCATGAATATACATGTGTATCATTTTGCTCTGAAATTGTAATTTAGCTGCAAAGGGGCAAGCTTATCAGACCAGAACTTGGCAGGACAACAGGGAGGCCTACCAGTTTTTCAATGGAAAATTATTACATATAATTAACTGTGCCTTTGGTAATGTAAACAGTACTAAATATATGAAAGTAAGTATATGAAAGGGAGGATTTAACCCAATAATAACCCAATAATGGGGCCCTTGATAGGGAGGTCCAAATGTCCCCTGTCGATTTCAAGAAATGCCCATGTCGCATTTAAGAAATGCTCATGTCGCCATATAGATTTTAAGAAATGCCCATGTCCCATGACAATATCTATACATTCCTCCTGTTCCATGTCACTAAGCCCTTAAAAGGCCCATGTCGCCATGTCGAATTTAGGGGTTTAGGGTCATAATAATGCTGTACTCACGTTCTGCTCGTTCCTGATGTAGGAGAGCAGGTCGCCATGCTTCATGAAGGGTAGCACCACTAGGGGCATGTCCTCCTTGTCCAGGGCTATACCAATCAGACGCAGAATGTTGGGGTGGTCAAACTCACGCATGCGCAGAGCCTCCTCGAGGAACTTCCGGCACTCCACGCTGTTGGTGTAGGACTGGCCATGGACGGCGTCTGTCGTGGGGTTGAAGGTTCCAACTATAAAAATCAGGATTAAGGTGGTTACTATAATTATAAACAAGGGGCATAGCAGGTAAATTGGTTGGATAATACAGTATATGCAAAACAATACGTCAACGACCAACAAGACATGTGAGAGAGGAGGAATGCAAAAATGCAAAATGGAGACATGACGTTATTTTGAAGGATAACAATACTCTAGAAAGACTATTGTGGTGTGGGGATAGCTAAATGGGTGGGGGTTGGGGGTGCCAATTCAATATGGGACTAGAATTCTCATATGAACTTCCAATGGGGTTTTATTGCACAAGATGATTTCTAGGAATTTCTAAGTAGTATAAGGTTACATCATGCCTGCATCAGATCTTAAATTATACGAGCCGTATTCACAATGTGTTCAAAGAATACAATTTCACTGATCAAATGAAAATTCCGACCACCTCATTATAAAGTTAGCCTAATTTGATTATCAGATATAGCTGTATTTGATTAAACAGAATATTGCATACGTGTACAACATATATACGTGATACATACAACACACACTATTTCAGTAAGGTTTAACCAAAACATTCAACATTTTACATCCAGCTAAGATTGGCAACAATTTAACTTTTTGGTCCAATCGAATTGAGACAACAAAGATTAGAGAATTCCTCAATGCATGGACATGTAAATGCAAATAACCACATGCAACAAAACACAAAAATGAATTGAACAAATAGAATGGAAATTTAGTAAAAAATCATTTTAGACGTATTAAGCAAGATAATTAATTAACATTTGAACCACATCACCCAATGCAGATTTAGGATTTTAGAGGCTACGGGTAGGTTTTTGTCGTGCATAACATGAGTCGACACCGAGGCCCCACTTACATTTTCTACTCTCCCTTATCATGAAATGTTCTGTTGTGATGCAGAGGAAGAGAAAGGAGAGAAAGATCACCAAAGAGCAAAGAGTAACGGAGAAAGATGTTAATGGCTAAAGAGCACATCCCTTCCCATCAGTCAGTTTCTACTTCAGTTAGGACAGATTTTATCATCTCGTTTTCCTTTTCTATTTTATCTATTTTCTAAAGAGAATATTAGCTTTAGGCAGATGAGTGTTCTTTTCTAAAGGTGAATGAAGCTATTGGGAAATAGCACTAATAGAAAGGTTATCACTCCTGAAGCCAACTTAAGCTCTCAGCTGTCATACCCTCCACCGTAATCAGTGAACATTAAATAGCAAACTTACAAAGGTCTATAGGACGCCATCCTAGTCCCATTTCCAGGTCTAATTCTGGGATAGATTGATAGCATTAAGGTATACCCTGAGTCAATGACGATTGGGCCGTCTTTAAGAAAATACGACTTTTGTTCTGTGCCTAGACCTTGGGAGGGTGTTTGTTACTTTGTATTCGATAAGAACACAGTAATTGAACAGTTTGATTCTTACCATTATAAATGGCATTGGCTTCTCTGTAAAAGTTCTGATATCAAGGGATTACTTACCAGTCAGACTTTTCAGTGTTTTCACCGCAACCTCCACCTCTTCTTTTGTCCCTATAAACTTCATGAAGCCTCGATAGACGCATCCAAAGTGACCTAAACCAGCAACACCATATTGTTATCACACTGCTTTAATACAAAAGTCACATGGATAACATAATAATAACATAATAACCTTGTAGTGTGCAGTAACATACAATGTGTGTCATACCGCAATATATGTATTTTTCTGGAATATTATAAAAATGGCAGCGACCCTAGCGTAAAAAATGCAATGACTAGTAGCAAGCTATAACACATTTCTTGTATTTATATTGTTTTAACCCCCCAAAAAAACACTTTATCTAAAATGTACTGACCTTGCCCAATGACCTCTAGCAGCAGTAGGTGCTCCCGGCTGATGAGGAGGTTGGCGTCGTCAATAAGACGTCGTGCCTCGTCGTCAATGACGGGGTCAGGGACCACCACCACGGGGGGACTAGCAGCATGACGCATGTTGTTACGGAGACTGTTCACCCAGTACGCTGTATAGCAATAGTACAAGGAGTGTTTAGTTAGTACTGTTACGATGGGTCTAGATCGGGTGTAAAGTAGAGTTTTAAGAGTAAAAAGTCCATATTTGAAAGCCAGGATGAATTTTTACAGCGGCATTTTTACCGGGGTTGTACATGTACAGGTAATTTCTACTAGACTAACGGGTAATGAGAAAGACGTTGTTCAACAAAGACCACAGCACTGGTCAGTAGGGTGACCAGATAAGGACCCAAGGACAATTATGTGAGACACAATGTAAATAGTAAAACAAGCATATATATATATATATATATATATATATATATATATATATATATATATATATATATATATATATATATATATATATATATATATATATATATATATCCTAGTAATAATATATCTGTACTAAATTGTATATCCGATGACATCCTCGGAGGATTATGTAAATGATATAAGACCTGTCATTTAATCTATTTTTCAAAAAGTGGTGAGGATAGGGCTTTAAAAATCCACTTACAGTTTTCGTGTGCCAGTCGGTGTTCGTCCCCGCTGTGGTTGGCACGGTCGGCGCGCTGTGCTGCCGTGTCTACGTGAACGCCACTCGCGTAGTGTACGTTGGGCTCGTTGGGCAGGGCCTTGAGTTTAGACCATCGGCGTTTGAACAAGGCCCTCTTGTAGTACACGATAAGCAACACCAAGATAAAGACGACAACGGCCACCCCGAAAGGTACTACGTACTTGATAAGAGGGCTAGTGCCAGGTTCAGCAAACTGCAGACTTCCTACCTCGAAGTGTAGATTACCCGTTGTGATCTATGAGAAAGGGAATTGTTATCGATAAGCGGAGGTATTCAAAGGAACACTGTATTCATGTAAAGGACCCTGAAACATACCCGAGCGCTAACCTTTTGGATAAAGCTAAATCTTAATTGGTATTATGAGGGAGGTATTATACTACATGTATTACATAGGAGTATGATGTACATATTTCAGAATGGAAGTATTATACCCACTGATTATTATGTAAATTAGTGGATTGTAAAACTTAACACGAAAAGATTTAAGGAATGCATAGAATGCCACATCTCATACATGGTAGATTGTAAGGTGTACGCTGTCAGATACAAAGAGCATTACGTGTAACTGTATTAGGGAACTTGACCATTAATGCCAGGAGCAGCCTTCACTGCATGCATGTTGGCATTTAAGCAAATATGTGACTGCTTAAAGTCACACTTTAAGAATATAAAGTCACACTTTAAGAATATGAAATTCCAGTAAATGCCACTTAAAGCCGTTTAAATGATCTTTCCGTGACATTTACTTGGCATTTACAGAACTCAAAGCCGCTTAATATGTGACTTTATGAAATAAGGAGTTTGCTTAAATGCCAAAGTTCATGCAGTGCTTGTAAGAAGCAGAAGCTTACCGTGACAGGGTAGAGGGCGGACAGGTCGACGTCCTTGCCCTCTGGTGGTTTCTCCGGGTTACACAGGAGGACAGTGGTGCCAACCTGTGTCACGTTACACGGTTTGGAACCCACCACCACTGTTATCTTGTCTGTTATCTTATCTATTAAGTCGAGTTCCTCACCCTAAAAATGTAATCAAAACATTTCTCTCTATAATATAACCATGGTTAATCTAATCCTGGGTTTATGAGTAACTCAGAACACTATATTCATAACCATATCAATATATCATTAATATAGGGTGCCAAATATCTAAGTAATACAGAGATTGTCTGGTATTCAGAACCGACTGTCCTACAAACATACCTTACATCTTGATACACGCGTATCATTATTTAACTAACTAACAACTATAATTATAATAAACACATCGGTGTTAAAATAGTGCGGCTCACTGCAACACTCAATAATGCATCTACATCATGTTACCAAGACGACTATTATAATCCTACTTTAATATTCTTGATGTTACTGCCCTTTACATATATACTTGAATACCCACTCAAAGCGGTCACTTACCCAGACTTCCAACACGGTCTGATCAAGGTAAAATGTCTTGACGCCTTCATTGGGGAAGCCCTTGAAGACAGGGTCCACATAGTAGGTGAAGCGGGAGAGTTCTGGGTGGGTGGTTGGGAACTTCCTGAGCTGCTCGACCCCATCCATGAGGAAGTACACGTCCACACTGAGCGGTTTACTGGGGCCGATCTCCCCCGCCCTGTCCAACAGGCTGGGTGTCCTACAGATCATCACCTCCCCGTCCTGCTGCACCTCACACGCCTGTCAAGTCAATTTAAGTTTTAAATTAAATTTGTCTGTTTATTTTTCTGAATGTAATATTTTGCACATTAATGCAGTTATTAGTAATACACTCAGCGGGACAAAGGAGTCATGAATGTCGATAATTGTTTGTCTATCTAATATTAGGGGGAGGTGTTAAATGGCTAATTTTGTCGTACGGTTTCAGGGACAGGCTCAAACTATGCATTTGGGACCCAAAACTCGGGAAATCACAAAAAAAAATATTTCAGACCCCTGTGACCCCCCCGTACATGGGGTCCGAAGATCTGCCAAATAGTGAGAAAACAGCCCAAATTCAGGCTTTCAGATTCCCACTCAAACTTCACCATGCCTTCATGAAAATGGTGAGAAACCTTCATTTGGGACCCAAAGAGAGCATTTAAGGTCATATTGTTGTGATTATAGGGGTGTTTCCCCCTCTGGGGAGGGGGTGCGTCCATGGTAAAATACCGATAAATCAGCTTTTTTGAAGGTATTTGCTCCTATACAATCAGGTCCCTATACTGCCATAAAACATCATCATGAACCATTCTGGAGGGCCCCCTGTTTCTGTTAACTACCCCCTATGACCCCTAACCCCCCCCCCCCCCCCCCCCATAGCATGCACCAGTAGCCATCAGATAACTCCCTTCCCCCCTCGGCCCTCCGCCCTCGCCTCTACATTACACTGTACTCAGAATGTAAGGATCTTTGAACATCAATAGTCATCCACAGACACCTTAGCCTGTCTTGGGAGTAAGACAGTGGTGTGTTTAAAAGAGGGGTGGGGGATATTGAAGGGGCCCAGACCTCCTCCCTTACCCTATACAGGCATAAGAGGAGGCCTACCTCAGTCCATCTAAGAACTCCAACCATCAGACCTCTTATAAATCATTTATCATACATGCATGAATGGCTTCACCACCTAAACAGAAAACTGATAAGGGACCCAAAGAGAATATTACAGGTTATATTCTTGTGATTGCATGAATATAACCCAAATTTTGGAGGGCCTTTGCTATATATATTTGAATTGTCAACATATTAAAATGAGTTTAGATCAGATAGATAATACCCTTTTCAAAGGTCTCTATATTCATTTTGAGTTACCCTACCAATGATCACAGCCCCCCCCCCTCCATTCTATGCCTAGTATCTCACCCCATGTGTATTCATAGTCAAGATGACTGCTTCATGTTGTTACACTTATTATACATAGTAATTCTATAAAAGTTATAGCAGAGATCTAATATCAACATCACTAATAACCTGATACAACAATAAATAAAAACCCTGACTCTCCTCCTCAACCAAGTGGTTAAATGCATAGAATGATGGATGGCAGAAGGGTGATGGGGGGAGGGAGCCTGCAAATGACTCCAAATAAGGACTGGTGTCCATATCTTTTAGTCGTCACCTTGCATGGTTAGTATCCCAGACATAAGACAAGAGATAATTATTTAATTCAATTCTCTGAGGTGTTAAATAAATACTCTGAACCCTAAATATTATTGGAGCCAATAATAAACCCTGCAATTATATTATGGGGAGGGGTAGGTAACCCTGATACCTCATTTGCAATGCTAAAGATCAGATTTTGTCAAAGACGGGCATACATGCAACATCTGAGGGTGCTGCTATAATATTCAGATATATGAAAATATAACATAGGCATGGTGCTTGGTAGATCTATGCCATCCCCTATATGGGGTAAAGGGTAAGTTGGTAGAACCTAATATCAAACTTTGAGGACAGATGAATACACATCTTGATATTAAACCAAATATTGAACCCAAATTTGACTTGAAGTACAGTATCCCTCTACTAGCTGTAGTAGATACACCTACCAGGGTGATCTCAAGGACCCAGCTCACTCATTCTTTTTTTTTTTTTTTTGGGGGGGGGGGGGCTCTTTTAACCACACCACTGTCCCACATGGAGGGAGGGTTGGGCTGATGGTTGCACTGAGTATTATGGAGCCGAGGTGGGGGGAGGGGGGGGGGGGCTATTTCATGCCTGTTAGTTTGGGGTGAGGGTGGGGATGGGGTGGAGGGGTGTCATAGGGGATGGTTAACAGGAACAGGGGGCCCTCAAGAAAAGTTCAAACTATCAGACAGGTCTTATGTTAATACATTATTTCAGTATAGGGTAATATAGAGGCGAAGGGGGGGGGGGAGAATTATCTGATGGCTATTGGTGCATGCTGGGGGGGGGGGGGGGGTGGGGGGGGGGGGTGGGGGGGTCATAGAGGGGAGTTAACAGAAAGAGGGGACCCTCCAGAAGGGTTTAATCTGCCTGATTAGGTGTCCTGAAGATGTTTTATGGCAGTATAGGGATGTGATTGTAAGGGAGCAAATGCCTTCAAAAAAGCTGATTTATTGGTATTTTACCGAGGACGAACCACCACCCCAGAGGGGGAAACACCCCTATAATCACAACAATATGACTTTAGATGGTCTCTTTGGGTCCAATATGAAGGTTTCTGACCATATTCATGGGGTCATGACTTGATTTTAGAAGGAATCTGAAAGCCTGAACTTTGGCTGTTTTCTCACTATTTGGCCGATCTTCGGACCCTATGTACGGGGGGGTCACGGGGGTCCGAAAAAAATATTTTTGTGATTTCCCGTGTTTTTGGACCCAAATGCATAGTTTGAGCCTGTCCCCGAAAAAAAGTAGATTTATCACCCCCCCCTACTAATATACAGAACTTAAGAAGGGTCAAGAGGGGCCAAGCACAAGGTCTAGCTACTGTTGGGAGTGTGTCCAAGACAGCTACTAATAATGTATTGGCCTAAATCAATTTTGGACAAAAACTTGTTTTTTTTTGCGAGGAGGACACCTCGGCGGAAGTATTCAGGTTTGAAGTGTACAGAGGACATCACCTTGGTGGTGCACTCATATGTCAACTGTCATCTATACTATCTAGCAGGTAGATGAACATGGCTAGCTTTGAAATGGGATTCCTATTATTAAAGGAAAGTCGTTTTACAAAGCGTCCACCAGTTGGTATAACTTACGCCTTCATAGGAGGGGCGATCTTCTTCTTCTGTGACCACCTTGGCCATCATCCGAGGCCGCACCACTGTGTTGAGGTTCTCCCCTCTCACCGTCACTTCAGGCCACCACTAGCAGGGAGACAAGAATACTGTGTCAATTATGGATACCAATGACACATTTTGTTAAGTAGAAATGAGGGATTTAAGCGTTCTGGATAGAAAGGAAATAAGGGACATCAGAAAAACGGACATTCACTTTTAGGGACTTGTTATATACTTTGTGCAGGTCTATCCTACGTTCGCCTCTAAATTGCCCTTTGTACCACTGAATAACGTACACTATATCAAAGACAATAATAATGCTATTTGTGCACCAGGTCTGCTACTCATTGACTCATCTATTCCTCTACCTGAGTATGGACTGCTGTGGGGAGACGTGGTTGATGATGGGGTCGTCGGCGTACTCGAATCGGGGAGGATCTTGGATAGTCTTCACGGCCCTGTCCACTCTGACCTCGACCGGCCCCTCGATCCTGGGTGACCTCCTCCGACGGACGCGGGAGCCAAAATGTGTGCTGAACTCCGACTCCCACTGGGATGTCTCACAGGTGATGACTTTAGGTGTCACACTGGTGAGTAGACAAGGAGAATTGTTCAGGTGTGTTTGGTTAATAATGTAGGGTGCTAAAAGATTTTTTTCTAATGGGTTTCTGTGCAATGAATGTCTAGCCAAGGAAAAATGGTAATCAATATTTTGATAATCAATATTTTTTCCTATATAATGCTCTTCAATCACTTTACATACTGCAATTAAATACGCTAAAATCACGTCGATCTATTATGGTAATTTGTTAACGTACCAACAATATCTAGAGTGTACGCTCCTTTCACTATTTCATGATAAATATGGTTTGTATAATGCTTGGTTGGTGGCAGCATAATAAGGAGGAAGGGTTTGCTGATATAAGTTATGACCATGTATTTACACAACCACTAAACTCGACCTACCTCTTAATGGCACAGGGCCGGTAGGCCACTGTTACCTGCCTGGAGGAACCAATATGTAGATTCTCCCCTCTGATGGTGAGTATAGTTCCCCCTGACCGGGGTCCAAAACGGGGGGAGAAGCTGTAGACACGGACAGACTCAAAGGAGTAGATGGCGGGGTCTGACCGACATGAGCCCTCCACAGGAGGTTTGGGTGACTCTGACAGTCTGTCCGACACAGACATGAACTTGATAGTCCTGTCCTCCGTCACACAGGTGATGCTGTGGGGGTAGAGGAGGTGGAAAGGTGTGATTATTGTAAAACGTGTCATACTTGCATTTAATATATTTGTTGTACAGAAACCGCTTAAAGTACAAGAAATCCCCCTATGAACACTAAATCCTACCCCCATTCGTCAGATATTTTAATGATATTATTGATATGTCTTTTTTATTCCATATCAAAATAGAACAGTTACAAGTGTAAGTTGAGTGTCAACGCACATGCAGTGCTATACTATAGCGTATATGGCTTTTGCTTAGCTATATGATATTCTAATCAATAATATTCATTTCTGACAGATATTTACTATAAGAACCATTGAAGATACAGTGCAATGTGACTGAGTAACTTACTGTGTCCAGTTGAAGCTCGTCACGTTGCACTTGGCAAGTGCCACCTTCACTGTGGGGAAATGACTTGGCATATTCTTGGTGCCGAAGTTGTCTCCAATGATCTCCACTTGAGTCCCTCCTTCTACTGGGCCCGACCTTGGGCTGAACTGTAAACAATTGATCGAGTATTAGTATGAAGACATAATATATATAGTTACACTGAAGAGGGCCTGATGACAAAGACAGATATGATGCCTCTTGCATCATAGACGCACCTCTCCTGAATATGTTTATCAACTGTCTAGATGGTTTCTATATTGAAGAACATCACTTTCATGGAAAAGGGATTTTTGCTTCTGGCCTTATAATTTGGGAATGTATTCTGTGATTGATATACATTGTATTAAAGTTGCCACAGTAGCAAAATTCGGTTAACGTCTTTATATGTACTCTCAGATTGTTGAATAGGTCCTAAGAGCCATTATATATAGCCCATGTGCCACGCGACAATAAACCACCGGTAACAGTCTAACGGCCCTGTCGTTCATTTGTTTACGTTTTGTGCGGTGTTTTTATACTGCTTTCAAAAGAGCAGACGACTTCTGGCCGACACGCGTTGCATGATGGGATGGGCCTGGGGTGGCATGGGCACCCTCCTTTGTCTACTGGAGGCAGTTTTTTGTGGGGGGGGGGGGGGGGGGTGAGCTGCTCCGTGCTTCTCCAGGGTCCTCCCAGCTCTTACTCCATGGTACCCACTTGTTCAGTAGTAATAAATATTTGGCCACATGTTGGTGGGAGAAAGGCGCCGTGGCAGGGGGGGGGGTTGGGATGGTACCCATGTTCTTTGTGGTAGTGATAACGTAGAACCCCAAGGTGACCTAGGATCTACCAGCAGGAACCCAAATAAACAAGTGCAGAGTTCTGGGTGACCAGAAGGAATAGCCCCCGCGGCAAGGTGGGCGGCAGGCGCACATGGACCCTATTGTTTGCTGAATAGCATGTTCAGAATGGGAAGGATCTATCTTCAGAATAATCTGAATTATAACATTAGGGTGCACATTTTCATGGGAAAAATGATGTCCTACGATACAGAGACCTTTCGATTGACATATTGTAAAGAGAGGTGAGCGTCATTTAGTAACCATGAAGTGTTCAATCCATTAGTTGTATTCATTGAATATAATTTATAAAAACAACCTGAGAGTAAATCACATCATTAAATAGGACAGACTACTGTTACTTTATAAATATGTGCTGCCTTTACTTTATTGTATCTAGAAACACCTAGAAATTCCTGTTTCTGCTCATCTTATACCATCTTGTACATAACCATTTTTATATCATACGTATTGTGTGCAAGACAATGGGTGATCTAAACCTAAGGTGTCATGCATCATTGCCATAATCACCACATGTTTACCCTGTGTTTTTTGGCAATAAAACCTTCTTCAAACATTAAAAAGAATACTCACAGAATGGATGACTGGTGGACAGCTCTGTTCATGCCAGGGCCCTTGGCATTCTCTCTGGGTGGAACATTTAGACCCCTTGTGCTGGTCACACCAACCACACTCCAGGGGGTCATCAGCCATCACACAACTAGCACAGTCAGTGTGTACGCGACACGACTGGATAGGCACCTTGGTCACCTGGGTTAAAGACAAAATAAATTATAGTTTTAATGTCATGAATTATGTAATCACCATTATCCGTGTAATTAATTACACAGTGGTCAATATAGGTTAGGGGCCTAGATAACGTATGTCACCCATGAGGGGGTGGCGGGGGAGTTGGTCTCCTATGATAGAGGTAAAGCGTGACATTGTGGGGTGTCTAAAATGGCCCAGAAAGTGTGACATACTTTATGGACGACCCCTTAGGGTTTTACAACATGCTTAAATGATAACATTCTATCTAAAATACAGATATGACCGTTTCTCCCAAATATGCCATGCCTATACATGTATGTATTATATTGCTAAACTCACAAGGCCAGAAGAAGAAATTTAACTTAACACTCCTACACTTGTGCTACCCACCCCAAAAAGATTTAGACCAGCGGCTATTTGGTCTAGGGAGGACATGGGAATCTGAGCATGCTTCGGTACAAAAAACATCAGAAGTATGACCGTGGTGATGGAAGGGATGAGCTGCAAATGACATAACACACTGAACATAAACAGGCACTTAACGGGGCAAAGGGCACCTGGCCCAGGCCTATTTAATCAGGGGAACAGTAAAAAAGAGGCAGTTCACATAGAGAAATCTGGGTCTCTATCCACTGCCATTCAGACTCTCTGGTAGGTTAGGATCTTAGTCATGTTTAAGGCTTGTAGAGTAAGAGGGAGCTGAATAAACACGTATAGGGGCCTATAAAAGATTCCCTGCATGTTCTTCCCTATTTACTTAAGTCTTCTACACTTTGAGAAACACAAGATAAATATAATCAAACACGACCTCTACAAGGACGCTCGTGTTAACTTAATTAAAACAGGTAGTCAAAGAAAAGCAAGCGAAAGACTTTGTAAAGAAGTGAGCTTTTTCTTCTTCTTTTTTTCTTCTTTTTTTTTGTCGGTAACCAACGTACGCACGGAGAGGCGACCGTAAGCCACCTGACGGCAGCTGTCAAAACAACAAGGCACCACAAGGGGGCGCACTGTGGCGGGAGGAGGGGAGAAAGAAGGACAAGATATAGGATGATGTAGGGAAGGAACTGGATCATGGAAAGGGGCAGAGGGAGGGCGACAGGAACCAGGAACGGCCAAGGTAAAATGATGAATTCATGAACTGGATCATGGAAAGGGGCAGAGGAGGAGGGAGGGCGAGAGAAACCAGGAACGGCTAGAGTAAAATGGTAAATTCATGAGACAAACCAGTGATGGAACCATGGGATGTGTATGCATTACATTATACAACGCAGAAGTCCATCGATGAGACATGCTTTCCAAGGCACTGTTTCTTTGAACATTGAACCTGTCAGTGGGCCTATTATGAAATGTTTTATGAGTAAACGCTTCATCTCAAACCATGACAGAAAAGAACCTGAAGTAGAGTGAGGGAGATTTGTCACCGGCGGTTTCAGTTAGCTGATATGATTAAGGACAGGATGCCTCAAGCCTTGAGTCAGTGTGTCTGGCAGCCACTCCTCCAGGGTCCCTAGCTGCAGGTGTCTACCCCCTCTCCTCCTGTACCTTCCCATCTACCATCCCCACCCCTAACATCCCATCAGCAGGTGTTCCCTCAACTCTTTTTTTCATAATGTCACACCAAAGGTTTGAGCTGAATATTATGTTAAAGGACATTTTGACATTGACATGTCTTCTTATTTAAATATGCTCTTCTGATAATGTGGATAATGGATCCCATTATTTTATCAACATATGTTCTAAAACATAACATCAAACAGCTCAATTTTATATTATGGCAGTTTGGAGTGTGACTGTCAGATTGTCCGTGGCTTGAATAACTGATACACCACAGCTTCCTTTGTATTCACAAAGACAGGCGTCTTCTTGACTTGGAGCTGTCTTTTTTCTACATATGAGACGGGGACAGACAGTTGTCATAAATACTTTTTTTCTTCGTCCGCCGGGACCCGCTTAAGTTTCTTACCCCCCTGAACTGTCTCCTAGATGCCCCAACATGCCACCCCTACCCTCTCCATCTTTACGTCCACCACCCCGTCCCACCACGCACGGCACGTCACGTCCCCGCCTACTGCAGCGCCCTCTACATGACGGCCACTTCCGGTCTCAGGTTACCATGGAGACACACTTTCGGCTAGAGACGGCTTCTGGTTTGTTCTGGGGCATTGCCCTCATTCCACAGGCCCTGCTCGTTTGGAGCCCTCCACTACCCCCCCCCCCCCCCCCACCCACACACACACACACCACACACCACCACCACCGAGCTGTACCTACTCATCGTCCAATCATGATGCCCGATACGTGAAGGTTCTATACCATTAACAATTTTTAAAGAACTTATCGTAACCGGAATTGCAAAGAGACAGCTTGATCATGGACACATACTGAGTATTATTAGCCTATACATGATTATGTCAGAAGAATTGGGATTATTCGGATACTATAACACGTACGATATTATCTAGAACTCGTAATCCATTATTAACATTTAGCAAGCAGCTTTCACTTCAATGATATGAGATAATATTGTAACTTCAGTAAATGTAGTTCTCTTGAACAGTTTATATTCTCTTCTTCTTTTTTTCTTTCTTGTGTTGTTCAAATGTTGACAATACTAGCTTTTCCAAGAACTCAGTGGCCCGTGTTCGGTGCAACATACATTTGGGCCCACCCCTAAAATGCCCTTGCACCCTCTTGCAGATATTCCTTACAAGGAAAGCAATATTACAACCCCCTCCCCATCTCTTCTTTCAAGTGTGCTTGAACAATTCCCTCTCGAAGCCTCTTCAAGTGTAAGTAGCCCACCTACTACACCCTTCCCTGGCTGGGAATCGGGTTCTTCAGTACTGACGAGTAGTTGTTGATTATGAAACCCAGTAAGGTTTTAGGAGGCACGAGAAGGCGACTGGAATAATGTTTTTCTGTCAGGTAAAGGAGGCTGTGAAAGCACTGTGTTGTGTTTTGGCATTCCCTGTGGATGGGCTGAGCTCCAGGGTAGGGAATAGCCCTGGTGACGATAGATTGGGGGATAAGGAGACAACTTGATTCCTCCACCAGACCCCAGGTGACGCCACTGTCGGCTAGGTCAGACCACCCGATCCGCAATGTCAAATCTTGTGTAAATGTTTGTAATTAGAGCCCACAAAAGAGCACTCCAGACCCACATATAGTATATTTACCTCCTTCTGTCTGCTCCTCAATGTCATAGAGGAATAGGCCCTAATCATGATTAGATATGTCTCCCATAAAAATCATGTAACCCCCAATAAATCGACAGTATACTAGTAATCTTTTACAGTTTTGGATATAACGACAGGGCCCAGCTAGGCCTTTATCTTGTTATAGATATATAATAATTGCATAGTGCTGCACAAATGTATTGAAAATTCCAATAGTTCATTTGAATTATGGCAATGGCTAATAGATACTACTCCATGTGAGCACACACGACTAGATCAACATCAACCATCAACCCTCCTTTATAGAAACATGCTAAACCTCTGCCTCATCCCTCTAGTTCACACGCTCCGAGCCTCTGTCGGGCGTTTTGTTGTCGCCGCCGCGCGCTGCTGCCAGTGATCCCTGGAGATCCGACAGGTTGACGATCATAAATCACACACCCCACCCCTCCCATAGCCATCCCAACACCACCCTCAGCACCCCTCTCCTATGTACTATATCATATATACATGGAGGTGGGTGCCCGCTAAACTGGACACCGACACTGGAGAGTCTGGTGCCGATTTGTCGCCTGGCTGCATCCGTCTTTTCTGATAGCCACAGAGTGTCGACAGGCAAAGCGCTAGTCTAGTCTTCTATTAGGGTTACATAGACTTGCACTCCTTAAATTTTCATTCAAGAGGTTTCATGTAATAATCCATCATTTCATATCTTGTGGTGCTCCTTGTGTTCTTTATCATGTGAATGCGTTTACTATCAAGAAATGAGCAAATACCTTTTCCAAACTAAAAGTATAGACTGCATTTTCAAAGATGGAGATGCAGAACTAAAGATGGAGTGACAGCAGCAAATATATGGATATACAAACAGATTCATAGAATGAAGGATCCAGACATACTATTGGCATGGACCCTATAGGGGTCAGGCTGGTGGTCCTGTGGGCGGCTCCATTACTTAAGCCTGTAACTGGCGAGACAAGCACTGATACAGCCATCACAATGGGGACAGGCTATTACATAATGCACCCTAAACATTCCGCAGTGAAGCCCAGGGAATTATCTCATTGGTTGATAATGCATCGAGCTAGACGCCTATTGGCTGATGCTCTGAGATATGGGTTTGTTGCTAACACTGCATAGAACGGACGTTTTCAACTCACTGAATTGATGTAACCCAGTTAATTGAATCGAGAGCTATTAACATTTGTTTCATAGCCATATCTTTCGATGCCCAAAGTTGTAAACAAATGTATTATGGTTATTTACAAGTACAAGACCTCATCACAAACTACACACCAACACTTATGTTTACAAACACAAGAACAGCTCAAGCGCATTCCGCACAGCAGCCGACATTTCGCTTCCAAAGCGCTTCTCCTGCCCTCTCGCGCGGGCCACGTGAGCGCACGTGATTTGCATTTCGCTCTCTCGGGGACTCTCTCTGAAGAGAACTCATTTTTCCAGCTGGATCCAGAAGCTGGAAAAATGCGCCGACGGGCGTGAGAGAGGTAGAGTACCAGTACCTCCTACAGACCGCCGACGCCTTCCCGAGGTGCCTAGCGGCGCCCGCCTGTCAGTGCGCCTGCGCGACAGTATTAGCCTGCAGGTAAAGCTGTCAGCCAACAAACTCACCTCAGTGCCAGAAAACTGGTGCTCCTGCAGACTAACAGCAGCTGCTCCAATGGGGCATGCACTACAAAGGCAGTTCCATCTTCATACAGTCAGACAGGTATGAAACCGGCGCTCTAGGGCTAGGCTAAATAAAGGATCTCATGGATCCATGTGAATATAGGGCTCACTGCTTTATGTTCTGATATCAAATTTTGCCCCGGTTGAAGATCTGACAAATAAACTTCCCTTCAACATGATAATGCATCAACACTGCAGTGCCCTGCATTATAACTTATGTGACGCCCTTATCCAATTTTACCACCCCTTCTCAACCATGGAGAACCCTTACTTCCGCGACAGGAGGGCGTTCAACCCCAGACCATCCTACAGCTCTTGGGGTCAGAGATAGCAATCCTAGATGCAGTATCCCAACCTAATAAATTGCTTATTTTTCCTACTTGCTTTCCCATCCTCTGACGTCTCTGACACCGTGACCCAGCGCCCTCCCAGCCCTACCCCCATGGAGAGTCGTAGCCTACATAGCGTGGGAAGGTCTCAGTCAGCCCCAGACAGCTGATTAGCATAATCCAACCAGGTGTGGGGATTATCCAGGTGATTTATGGATGAACCCTACCTGGGTTTATCCTGGTAAACTATGGGAAATAGTCCGGGAGCACCGGGCTCCTGAGACGGCATCACCAGCTGGGGTTTGAGTTACACGCTCCTCCCCGAGGATCGTCAGGGTTTTCGGGTACAGATTCCATGGGCTAGAAGGAGGCCACCCATGTTATCAATTATATTCTTATCATCTTGCAATAAAGGAATGATTCTATTAGGTCTCCGTTTACTGATGTTATTCCCATAAAGGTACTTAGGTCACGAGGGATCTCAATCACACCTAGGGTTTATCAGTAACCTGAGATGGATATACATTATCTTCCATAACAGGACTGTCCTTATCTATTGAAATTTCCAAATTGCAGTTCCATGCACTAAAAATAAAATTGGGAATCTCCAGTCGAATTGCTATGTGTCAGTTTTTACGGCATGTAAATTGGACCATTATCAAAGATTTTAGGTAGTAAAAGAGAGCGAAAAGAAGAACTGTGGCCTCATGGTAGATATATGGGAATCACGACTGAATCACATCATGAAAGTATAGGGTCTATTATAGGGTCTATATACATTCATGATCACAGGGACCCCAGTAACTACAGGTACTTTGATAAAGCACTCAAGGCCTCCTGTCATGTGCCTGGCCTCACTACCTGTCCAGGAGGTTACATTCCCAATCACTCACATGTCAAAGGCAAGGTGCTTTACAGTCCTCATCCAGAGTAGGGGAAGTGAGGCATTGCGAACGGTTCAACCTGAGAAATGAGTGTGAAGCCACATATGGGCCGCAGATCTGGAAGCAGGGTATATAGCCATGCTAGACAACAGGACAAATAGGAGCTGGATGATAAAGGAGACACAGATACCTGTAATCAATATCTCCCAAAAAGGCCCTCTGGAGCCAGGAGAATATGGGCACCAACATAATTTTTTATCACAGGAGCCCAACCTGATACCTCCAGAATAAATATTACATTAATAAAAAAATAAAATAAATAAACATACACAGAGCCGGGGAGAAGGAGGAAGAGATAGCAAGACAGAGACAACTCGAGAGAGGTATAGACTGAAGAAGGAATAAGGCAGATGGAGGTGGATAGAGATGAATACAATATCCATGAACACTTATAGACTAATGACTAAGGTAGAAACATAATTATGTACGCGATTATACTGTAGAACCATTATAAGTTCCCCTGGCGGCGGACCTGCTCTGTCACTCCCATGATGCCTCGGTGCTGGTGTTACATGTGGTGCTCACCAATCACGTGCGCCGACGCTTCTCGGCAGTTAGTGGCTCCCTCTCGCGAGCAGTGAATGGACTTAAAATGTGGGGTTGTAGTCAATAAACCGTGGTGGTCTTTACACACGTGCCTCTCTAAGTGAGCAGGGCTGCCGAGAGGTGTTGAGCAGAGGTGAGCAGCACTGAGCTACTGGACACCAACTGCTGAGTAGATATTGAACAGGTTGAGCTTACAGGAAGTTATATACATGTAGCCGTATTGTGGTTACTATATAAATGAACTAATCAAACTGGATTAATATGTTATCAGCTAGCGAAGAAAAGTCATGAAACATTACTATCATAGGAGTCCCTTCCGATGTAGTATTGCTATATAAACTTTTGTAGTTCTCTAAGAGTTGGCCAATAGTATTTTTTAGCACCTTCAAATAGCCATAACTGAAAACATGAAAAAAAAGCATGGTTTGCGTTTTTCACCCCTTCCCTTGCCTTGGTGTGCTCTCTCTCTCTCTGAATCCCCCCTCCTCAGCTCCGTTCTCACTTCACACATCGCTCACACCTCTACCCTCAGAACCCCTGCCAGCTCCTCCCACCCTCCTGACACCCCCTACCCTTGTTTTGGGGACTGACAGATGCTAGGGTGGAGGAGCACTGACAGCTCTGTCATAAGACGCCACCCCCAACCCCCACCAAAACTCCCATTTCCACCCCTGATACCTCCCTTTTCCCATTCCCTGCCCTCCCTCCACACTCAACCTCGATCCTGCTGACCTACCAACAGCTGCCCGCCAAAATTAACGGAACTCGACACCCTCTTCTTCAAAAGTGTTATATGGAACGTTGCAATAACAAACTAGATGGAAGGAGGGGAGGGAAGGACAAAGATGTGGAGGCAAAACTGTTCCTTGATTGTTTATGACTGTCAGTGAATGTGATAAACAGTTTTGATAAACCCTTCTTTCAGACACCCCAAGGCCCCCTCCTCCCACCCTCCAGCTCGCCAATGCCCTGTATTGTTTTCCTGTTCTCGCTATATCTTATCTAAATCTCTCTAAGAAGATCATAGCTGCCGTATATAATACAGACAGTACAATTTACACATTTTCCCACGCCAACCCAGGGCGCCTTCCATTTTTGCAAGGCGACATCCTCAGCCGACCCAGGGAGCGGACGGGACGTCGGCCCTGGGCGACGAGCAGATCCGTTTTGCAAGACTGACATGAGCAGCTCCCACTGAGAGAATCTGAGCAGCTCAGAGCGAGCAACCCAAGAGTCCTCCCCAGGGGGCGGGGCAGCAGGCCGCAGGAAGGATGGCCGAGGGCGGGACAATTGATAAAGACATATTAGTTATGATGACTCTGCCCCGCCTGTTGGGGGCCATCACTATCAAACATTCTTGCTTTCTTTCTATTTTTTATGGAAATGTTTTTTTGGAACTTGTATAAATGGTTATGAATCAATACCAGATTGTGGTAACCTAAGATTCATAGACAGTAGGTGAGGCAGAGAGCATTCAATTCCTGCCACACGCTATAAAGGGACCCATCAATATTATACATTGCTGTACACTACATATACTAGAAGCGTGTATGCATTTCTTGCTGAGGAGCAGATTACCCAGGACCTAGTATGAACGAGCTATCGTTTTGTTATGCAGCTGATGCAGCATGCATGTATTTCAACAATATATGATGCTTGGTACAATAATTACATTCTACAAACGAAATGACAAACACATTTATACACGAGCTACTGTGCGCTACTGCGTCAACTTAGTCCCTTCGCAGACATGCTGGCCCATTGCAGCTGACATGGAGATGTAGTGTGACCCCTGTGGTGATACTACACCTGTCGGCCTGATGTCCAAGGTCTGTGACAACTACTCCTGTCTGCTACTGATAGGCTGTTATCTTTAAGTGTAGTTCTGTTCATGTTCTGACATAGTCCAGGTAATGGTATACCTGCATAAGTCATAACATCATGACCAAAACATGGCATGACAAGACCAACACAGTCACTATCTCATTTTGACTCAACCCGATCACTTGTGTTTAAAGATGGGTTAGGAGCTAATTTGGGGTAGGTTTTTATTTTTCAGTTTTTCAACGTATTTGTGTTCATAATGTCCATATAAATATGTGTGTAGCTTTTTAAATCATTCTGATGTGTGTAAAGGCATAATATATAGAGAAACCCAGGTCAGGAGACCACTTTATGTAATAGAGTCGGGTCGCATGGCCCACTTTATGTAATAGAGTCGGGTCGCATGGCCCATTCTGACCGTAATTTGCTCTACTTTTTATGGATTTATATGTGTCTGAATGATTTAAAAAAAAAGAAAATAATAATAATAATAATTACCCCAAATTAGCTCCTAACCCATCTTTAAATCTGAGTTGCAAAATATCTAGGATATTCCAATAAGACTTACAGGCTGGTATATTTCTATAGATCTTGTTTTGTGAATTGGTGAGGGAAGACCACAGCCACACATAATTATACAGCGCCTCCGGGATCCGGAATGGCTGTCCTATCAGTGCCCCTGTGGGGATTCTAGATAAGAAGGGGTCCGTGGTGCGTACACCAATAATGGTCTTATCGGTACCCTAAACGCCCTTCCGGTGTAACAGCTAGTGACATGGATAAGGTTTAAAACAGATCACTGCCGGATAGGCATGGTCTCTGTGAAGTAGATATGTATATTGATGGAGTGGTAGACTGCAGTTGTTCAAAGAGAACAGTAACAGTAAATATAATTTAATGTGGTCATGTGTGCCCCGGTAACATCTATTTCAAACACCTTTAATGTGCGTGAGGTTTGATATACATTGTACATATAGTAATTCCCAGTAGTGAGGGACATACTCTAGTCTATATGTGTTATGAGTGACATCATGGACTAGTTAGTAGTGCAGGTCCAGGGATGGAGGATCTGCCATAGACCTGCGGAGGAATATCTACACGTAGCACGTATATATTTTTCATATAATATTATCTAAGTTGTTGCCCGCTCTTAAACACACATACATCGCTCTCTCCCTTGGCCATATCCCCATGAAGTGCCCGGTCCACACCCCGAGAGCTGCACCCTGTTTTCTGGGACTAGGGGGGAGGGGGGGTGTTATGTGTATAGGTGAGAGGGGTGGAGATGGGGATCCGGGAGGCATAAAACTCTAGGAATGCTGCACGCCAAGGGTGCTTCCTGGAACCGGTCAGAATCCCTCCACTGCTGTTACTGCTGCTGCTGCTGCTGCTGCTTCTGCACAGGAGCAAACACACTTTTTAAGTTTCCCCATGCACCCCCACCCACGGCCCCTCCCTCCCCCATTCTCAGTCCCAAGGCCGCCGTTATTTTCCGCCCGATGCCGGTGCCTGGGAGATAGGAACCACAGGGTTGTGGTAGGTAAGACGGACAGTCAGCGTGACCCTTTCTCTAATCTACTACTGTGTCATTCAGACCGCACCAGCAGCTCCATGTTTTAGAACCTACCATTGGTGATTATCTTCTCTCGTTAACCATTCAATGACCGCCTAGTGCGAATCTAATCGCCAGGGCTGCATGAATATACATCATTACCCACCCTTCTAAAAATGTATGAAGCTCATAAAGTCGCCATGATTTTTGAATGCAGCACTGCATGGCCAGTTACTCGCCATACAGGACTGCATTCATACATCATACTGACAGAGGACGTAACACATTAAGCACCATGCGGCCCTTAAAGGGTTAATATGACAAATAACCGCAGTGCTCGGTGGTGCCATCCCGTACTTGGGATGAACATGGTGTTAGCATGCCATTGTGGTATTTACAGTGTCACTTAATTAACAAGGCCTTGTGTCACAATGCTCGTTCTGTCCTATCCCCCTCCCCAGGGCACTGTCA
Organism: Harmothoe impar; assembly: GCA_947462335.1. Taxonomy (NCBI): domain Eukaryota; kingdom Metazoa; phylum Annelida; class Polychaeta; order Phyllodocida; family Polynoidae; genus Harmothoe; species Harmothoe impar. The sequence goes on along the minus strand of OX381704.1, from coordinate 28,936,670 downwards.
TCTCTGTGTTTGTGTACAACAGGCATTAGATCATGGACAATGGTGTAGTGGCCCGATATTGAGATTTATTATTTGACTAACGTGCGTGATCCCAAAATAAACAGACACGTCTACCTAGAAGATATATCTGGTGGAGTAGTTAGTATACAGCTCTGGTATATCTGGTAGATAAAGGAACTATATATAGAAGGTCTCTAATTACATTTAGAAATCAGTAATCAGTTTAGGATTGAAATGATTCCATGTATATACAGCTGATGCTGACCTATGTGGGACATAGGCAGATTATTGCTTGTGCACGTGATCTGCTTCAGGCCAAGTATGACATCTGACCTCAGATCCAGAATGACCTCTCAGAGACCTTCACCTTCGCCCGGACCCCCATGGAAGGGGTAAGAATGCCCAAGGATATAGGGCGACCTCCCACTTCGTCATATCCCAGGGGTAATTTCATCAAATGAGGTCTCTTTCCTGTGGGCCGCAGAGCTAGGCTAAGACTACAAGATGGGCAGTTTATGATATTATTATTATTATTCAAAGTTTCAAGTGATGTTGATGAATTGAGATATTTTGTGTGCCTGGTGACGATGCCTTGGATACATTTAAAATATCCTGTACATCGTTCCTAAATCCTGCTCCATCTGAAATGGGCGTATTTGGGATTGAGTGCATGGGCCACGGTCATTACCATGTTATTCTAACACGGTAATGTATCAACATCGATGATACACAGGAATTAGGCGCACATAACCAAAAATGATGCGGATGTGGTTAATCTATACCCTCAGCATATGGCATCTACATCCACCTTCCCCATTATAACTACAGTACGTTTAGTATATAAAGCCATCATAACAGATAATTAATTCAATATGGGTTTGCTACTTTCAATACTAGTAAGCACGTGATCTTCCCAAAGACCAGGCAATGGCCGCGGCGACATGCGTGGAAAGAAGGGAATGGGGGAGAGACAGTGCATGCTTCTATATATAACATATATGTGCCCAATATGAGAGTCACATTGCTTCTATAGGTCAGGACATTAGATGGATGGTATATGTGGCAAGATTTGCCTTAAAAAAGGGAGAGGCAGCTCCTCAACGTATACGTAACTATCTACAGAATGTATCTTTAAGTTCCCCCCCATTATTCTCTGGAGGGAAAGTCCTTGATGATAACAATTGTCTTAGGTGGTGAATCAAATAATGTGTCTTAAGAGTTTTAACATAAGAGACTGTCCTTCCCATCAGTCAAGTAAGTGATCGATGGACTCATGAGATTGGTTTCAGATGTTCCAGGATGGCGGCCACCCCATCTTCAGTCATGTCGCATCCTGTAGAAAAATGTATTAGGACACGGCAGTTGGTGACAAAACCTCCAAGCGCATGTCCAGGGAAGGCATTTGTGAGTAGAGATGGAGGGTCGGTGCTTGGAGACAGATGGACTAGTGAGAGCAGCTCGCGAGTTTGTACTAAAAAGGTTGTACATAAAGGAGACAGACCTTCATGTCGCCCCTTAACTAATGACAGCACATGTGCAGATCCAGGTGACCCGCCTCCTTTTACAGTTAGACATAAAACTAAAAGTAACTGAATTCTTGGCATAATTATATTCAGCGAATGTGGTATAAAGCCGCCCTAGATCCCGATTTCAAAATGTCAAGTCATATGATATATTATATATTGATTACTAAGTGTCTCGACATCTAGAAATAGACAGAATACTGAAAACCATTCCCCATTCCAGATACACGTAGCATATATAAGTATCTTTCTGCCTATAAGGGTTGACCTGCATATGAGAGGTAGCATTGCTGTTTTCAAACAGAGACATGGGTAGGACGACGAGCAGCTCAACATGTGTGACCTATATCAGTGAGCTGCTCGCACACACGGGTAAAGTGGGACAAGGTCCCGCCACGTCGTCATCTTGGTCCTGTCAAGGCACAGAGAACGTCATAATCAGCCCAACCTGCCTCTTGACTCGAGTCCTCCAACCCCTACTGCCAAAAACTAACACACATTTCATCTCCACCTATCATAAAACCACACATGGTTACATTTTCAGCTGCTACATAAGCTAATATTTACACTAACCAAGGACAGGTCCAACTTGAATAGGATGCTGCATGGCAATAGTAATTCTCCAGCTTCATCATAGCCTTCACTATAGAAGAACACTAACGATATCATATACTGTTCATCCAGTATATATTGAAGTGGTATTAGCAATACTTACCAGGAAGTATAGGAAGGTCACAGTTACCCATAATGTCCGGCCCATGGTTGTGCTGGTCAGGCTCAGTCTGATCTACTCAAGAGTTGCTCTCAGCCAAGCCCCTACTGGTGCCACGACTTGGTGATCCAAACACCGGAAGTGACCTAACCCCTCGACCTACCACCCCCTTAAAACACAAAGGGATCCAACCTGTTTGAAACAGGGTCAGGTTTTTTTGCTATACATCGGGTTATTTTTTCCATTTAAGCTATAAGCACTACCCGACCTCCTAACTTCCGCTGGATGTATATATGGCGGACGTATGGGGTCCGTCTGTGTCGGCTTAGAGGTCTCAGAGCAGCGAATATCTGGTTTCTGTAATCTCTGGATGAATGGGAGTATGGTGAATGGAAACAGGATGGATCCAAGTGTGGGGCATTACTCAACGTTATAGGCTGGAGCCGGGCCAGCCTATATAGCATGTTCTAATTTAACGCATAATTATAGCTAATTAATCCTATGTGTCAAACATTACTCAGCAAGAGCGCCAAGACCAGTCCCCATTAGTTGGTTTAGGCTATGTCCTCTGGAATCTTCTCATTGATGAATTACCTGCCCTGTCTCAATCATGAGGGATACATGTATGCGGAGTGAATTAATTATTGTTTGCTTTTTAACGGTGTTCATCTAAAATAATAGTTAATGTGTTGGATACATGAACACGTATAGTATCCTATAGTATACATGTATACAGGACGTTGCACTCACTGCCTATACAATTACATGAAGTATGCCTTGCCTACAAACTTGTCGAGGCGTTCAGTGGTGGCACTCGGGGCATGTGCAAAGTGGCTGCACCCTGGACCTACTGATAAAAATATGATTAACTGCCACGGAAGTAGTATACATGTACTCAAGAAAGCAGCTACCTACTACCTCCTCAGCTACCATGCAGCCTCTATGTTGAGGTGCACGTACAGCTGTGCTGGATGAAAAACGTCAGCCAATTATACTGGAATTATGCTTGCATGTGAATGTAAATGAGGAGCATCAGTTATCTCCAATCGTTGTACATGTACTTTTAATATATAAACTGGCTTTGGGATTTCATATTGTAAGGTTTTTGATAGCACGATGTCAGTGACTTTGTAGCTCTAAATGATGACATTGTCTGACCGAGAGTTCTACTCGTAGTCCCCTATTGTACACAATGCATGTTTCAGAACCTAGTAGGGTTTAGATTTATGTGAATGTGCACCTAACTACAGTTAATGTCCTGTCCATGAAATATCCTTAATTAAAAACAAGGGGGGCGCATTGATGCCACAATGCTATGATACATGTGTATGTTTTATTAGTTTCTATCATCCAAAAGAACAATTTGCAATGACCAAAAACCAGGGATACAAATCACTATGCCCAAGAACCGGGGCTCACTGACTGTAGGCAAGATACCAGCGCTATGAACCATGGTTATCCGGTTTCTCTTTAGGAGAGCCCCAAAACATCCCTATGACGTCACGGATACCATGTCTTTTTCCCGCCAGATTCGCTGCCAAGGGAAACAAGGAAGCCGGGAAGGAAGCTATAACAGGAGCAGAACCTGCGCTGCGTACTACCGACAATTACCACCCCAGATAAGTCCACGTGACTCCAGGGCATCCTAGGTCAGATAGGGACTGCATGGATCTGGAACCACAACCAACCCCTTCCATCTATACCTCCCCTCCCACTCACCCAAGTCTCACTGCCATTGCTGTGGCCATCCCCCTCCCTCCCTTATTCAACCCAGGTAACTGTGAGTCTTTTTTTCCTCCTCATAGTCATACACTCACAACCCATTGCTACTCCTGCCTGTCAGCTTCTCTCTGGATCCTCACGTTTCCCACCGACCCTGGGCACCCGTCCCAGAATCCATCACGCGGGTGCCTGGTGTTGTAGCCTACTGGAGGAGCGCGGCATGGGAGAGGGGGGAGAGGGTGGGGGGGGGGGGCATTCCTGGCTTACTACAGGTACTACGCCCGTACTACTGCCGCTCCACTTACCTGGTACCTTTGCTTCAGCCAAACCCCTTTAGGCACCTTACAGACGCACGCCCCCTGCGCAGACCCCACGACCTTCCACCTCTCTAACCCCCCTCCACCCCCACTGGCCGACGCCAACCCTACAGGCGTCATCCTGACCGCTGATACCGGCCGTCTGCCGCTAGGGGGCTACAGAACCAGCTCACGTGGGCACGGTACTTCCGTTAGCTTGGCATGAGATGAGGCCTAGTGATACTTTTTTTACAAGTTCTATGGCTTTATCTTGGGAGGTATCTTCATTGTGTGAAACATCTGAGCTGTCCATGGTAATATAGTACCTCAAATGAACATTATGCACCAGATTATCTGATGTTGAAAAAAAAGCTGTCTTATACATGGCCTTGCCCATATATAAAGTATAAATATATCCTATATATAATATACGATATGATATGCCCCAGATTGTCTAGTGTTGAAAGAAGGCCTCCTCCGTTGGGATGGGGTAGCCTTACACGACCTCGGCCGTGCCGCCTGCATGTCTGAGATGTCACTCACTGAGCTGCATCCTGACCTACTCATGTCATATCAGAAAAAGATGGGCGTGTCTCCTAAAATAGTAGTACCCTACTACAATTTGAAATGGCCCAGTTATGAAGCAACATTGCACTTGATTATCATAATGGCAAACACAAGTTTCATAAATCAGCCATATTGAAAACAATAATGGTCGTTGGTGACCTACAATAAGGAAAGAAGTTGCACATGCACGCACGGCAATCTTATAATACTTTAACACGCAGATACAAACCACAGAAGTAATAGGCATAATATGTAGTCATCACAGATAGCACTGCCCTGTGAATAAGGCCACTCAAAAAAAGGTTCCTCATCACCAAGGCCTGAAAAATATGTTGTTGTTATTGTTTTTTACTCGGTGGCTAAAATGTGATGATATAATCATGTTTTCGTGGCCTAAATTCCTATTTTAGTAGTTGGGAATTCATTGATCTCTGAAACTGGGAAAATATAATTTATTTCTATCCCATGAAATTGCTGATAATATTAGCTTTAATCTGATACAAAATACGCCAATATTTGTCCAATTTATGTCATGTTTTCATAAAGAAAATTGGCATCTAAATAAAAAGGTTTTCTTCGAAACCTGATTTTTATGATGTGCGCGGTGATGAGGAACCATTTTATTTTTTCGAATGATCTAAATGACATCTTAGTACTCACCCTATTGCCTGTCAGAACGTAGGCCATCGTCTTGTCCGTTGACAGTGCCATGTCCGTCACCATGGCTTTCTCGGGAGCTAGACCCTCAGCCACGTCAATGGTGGCAAACGGACGAGGGTTGTTACCGTTGATGCTCACCTGGAGAAGAACAAAATGAAGAATAGTGATTAGATCATTATTTCTGAGCGTATTTGTGATTTTTTGTATAGTTGAAAATTGGGCTTGGCATTCAACGGTTGTAACTCCCCCTTAATAATGATTTTCAATCCTCAATCCACTTCTCTAGATACATGTAAATGTATGTACATGTATAAAAGGGATATAATCACCCACAGAATAGACTGTGTAGCTACTTTTAGAGGAGGATGTAATGTTACATAGTGCCACATGTCACCCCTCAACACTAGATAAGACTCTCCAAGCACCATCACACTCTATTCAATATCAGATTTGCTATAATCACATTATGTGAAGCCCAGGGCTTATCTTGGTAAATCTTGCTCTTTGCCTATTTCCTACCTATTACCACATCCACCTATCCCTCTCCAGGGGGTACATATAAGCATCAAGATTGACACATATGACTTTGGACTGACCTCAGCCAGCTGTGGGCACATGTGGCATTATGTAACAGGCCAGAAAATTCGATCGAATTTTACACCAATTCCAATGGTGATTATATCCCTTTAAATAAAATCACTTTATTACAATTTGATGATAAAATGGGTCTGTAAAATACCAGAACAATCATTCAACAAACAGTATATATAGTCATCACACGGTGGTGTATTGGCCGCCCAGTGACCCCCACAATGTTTAGCAATGCACATGTCAAGGCTGGAAGCTGGAAGCAGCCCCTGGCCCCGCCCCATCCTGCTCTGCACGCACGCCACATGACGCCACCCCCGTGCGTCCCCACTGCGCAACCTTTGATGCATTCTGCGGCCCGACCCCTGGAGGCCGCCCTCGAGACGTCCTCTATTATCTCTCCCGCCCAGGTCTCCGTTCTGCTTATGATCAGAATGCACTGTGAGGTGCACATGGTTCCATGATACCAGCTTCAATAACTATAACAGTGACCATATGGGGCCCAGTCCCTGCTTTGCTCTAAAGTAAGGACCCTTACACCCTGGGAAACCCCCATCCTCGTCATGCTTGCAATGTTATGACCAAGGCCACTGATCACTGACCCCTGGAGGAAGGATCACCACAGGGCGGGTGCCTGGACTGACCATGGTGACCTGCCCCGTCCTCCTCTCGTCTGCCTCAGTAAGCAGTGTATAGTAAAGACACTATACATGGCCCCATCATTTATATACCCCCTCTCCTATATCCCACTAATAGCCGGTCCAGCCAGCGGACCAAAGCAATATGATTTACATTTGTGTGACAAGTTGCTTATGATAATTGAGGGAAGTAAAGTTATGATTAATATGTTCAATTCTAGCAAGATTTATGATGCAAATATTACTTTTATAATGTATTGGTAAATCTCCACAATGGACTACGGTACACATGGTGGATTAATCGTGCCCACCCAAAGCCAACACGGGTTGGAACGTAGACAAATATTTGACAGCAGAGTTATAATATTATCACAATCCGGGTGTCAAGACAATGATTTTCTTTCTAAATATCCGTGTTGGTTTACCATGTTGATGGACGAGCAGAGACTGTCACATCTTACTGATCTTCCCCTGTTTACATAGGTTTTAATCCTCATCCAAACTAATCCTTACATAATATCTTTATTGACATAACGTGTCTCAACCTGTTGGGGTTTATTAAGTACGTACACTAGTTGATAACGTAATGACACCTGGTGTGATAGAGAAACATCTGTGTAAGCATGGTTAATGACTGGGGGAAGCTAAATTGTATCTTATAATCATTTATTGACCAGTAGTTTACTCTAGTCTCGGCTATATTTGTCGGAATCTAGGAAATGTTACTAGGATATAGATTTGAACAGTATAATTTGACGTTGGATATAAAGGACTTCAGGAAATAGACATATTTGATTTAATACTTCTGCTTTGAGACATATTTGATTTAATACTTCTGCTTTGAGATGTAGACAAGTTACATCCGCGCGTTACAACCCCGGGTTACGTCCACGTTCCACCCCTGGCTATGCATGTTGATTGGATACAGATTACAGACACATGTACTCGTATGCAAGAGTTTTCTTGGTGAAATTGGTGATGGTCATTGATTGTGAAAATATAGGGTTTCAAAGGTGTGTATATTCATTGATTTATACATTTATACCCAAGTACACAGGTGATCCATCTCTATTTAACTACCTCTACATGAGCTGCTCCTGTAGGTAGGAGCTGCTATAAACCACCACCTGACAGGTACATCTGGTGAACCTTGACCTGGGGGCCTCACCCCTAACCCTTTACAGGTACAAACTCCAGGTGCCCTTACTACCCACCTTAACCCTGGAGGACAGGGGCAGATCCCAGGTGGGTATGGTATCCTGGGGCATCCCTCTCAGCGTGGTACACACCTGTGATGTGATGATGTACACACCTATGTGGATGTTTCTGGTCAGGTCAGGGGGACTCTGACCTCAGACAAGGTCATCACCAGGAGCAGCTCAAAGGGTGAGCTGCTCTCAGACTGGTATGATATTGAGGGGTGTAAATCCATCAGCTACTACATCAATCTTCTGCAAGTACTGAACATCCTGCATACTATGGGGATATCTATATCTGAGGTGCAATAAACACTCCACTGATGGCCAACAAATCAGGAAAGCCATACCACTGCTAACTGAATGGCGCAACTTGTTTTAGGATAAAGCCTCCAAAGCCGTACTATTATCATTGACCATAGGATGTTTTAAGATATTCTAATAACTCTACCTGTCTTGTTCCCCACGGTACATATCCACGCCTTTTCCTTTAATTAAACCCAGGTAACTTCATATGATAAGGAGATGTTAACGCCCATCTTCCTTCAGCTACCTGGTGAGGCATAAACTGAGGCCTAACAGTCAGGGGATTAGAACTCGCCACAGACACCAGCACTTCTTTGAGGATAAGGGAAACATGCTAAAAACCATAAGAACCTAGCCAAGGAACCTGTCAGTCCAAGGTGATGGATGGTGCGCAAACAAGAAGGGTGTAGTTTTGGGTTTTGCCAGCAGGGGTGTTTGGGTAGGGTTGTAGTTAACTTGATCCATGTCAGAGATTGATGAGGCATCAGGATATGACGTAAAACCAGCAGCATGTGGGGTGGTGGTGGGAAATAAGCCCAAACCCACCCCACTATATGAAGAACCCCCTTGTGCCACACCCATGAAGGAATGTGTCCAGAGAGGTAATCCAGTGTCTGAATAGGATATATTACTGACCTATGCTATAGCAGAAAATGAATGACAGAGCAATATATGCACCAGAAGCTGCTTTCTGTATCAATGATAATTAGTGGTTTGAAATGATAATTAGTGGTTTGATATCTTCAAACTGGTGGCTCCATGCATTCCCATGAATAACGTATATACATGTACATAGGTAATCACTCTGCCAGAACACATCTTTGTCACTGCCCTTTCACTTCATTCTTGTAGATTCTTCAAATATCCAGGAACGTTTGGTATGACATCAATGAGTTATGAGTGGGTTCAAAGGGTACCAAGATCGTGTGACACAGCCAGTTATGTCTTACCTGGGCTCCTCCAGGGTTTCTCACCTGACAACCACACCTCGCCGTGTTGATACTCCTGAGAATGATGGAAGGCTAACTATGGGTATTAATCATCCTAGAACGAGCCCACCTTAGCAGAGGTTTGTTTGAAGTACTCACCAGGTAGCATGGCAGCTTTCATGTGCAGGTATTGTTGGCATAGCATGCAGGTACGTTGTGCTCCACAAGGAAAGTTCTCAGGAACCTCTAAGCTGCTCCTCACAGTAGTAAGTATATAGTAGTTGAGAGTTCAATATTTCTTTGTTGGTGTATACACACACTCTCTAATACACGTCCTGTAATCAGTCCTCCATGACCTTACACTGGCTTTCAGACTACACTATTCAAGTTTTCCTTATTACATTTGTGTGACGTCTTTGGTGTGGATTCACATAGTTACATAGGGTGGGGCAGATGTGGATTGGGGGGAGGGGGTGGTTGGGGGGGGGGGGGTGAGTAGTAGAGTAATTTGTCTTTATTTGCTGTACACCTTGGAACACTAACTGATGACGAAAACGTCTGTGCATCATGCATCATGCAGCTAGAGGTGGTGTGGGCACTCCCTCTCAAACCTATATACCATGCTGCATCCATGCGTCATACAGCTAGAAGTGGTGTGGGCACTCCCTCTCAAACTTATACACCGTGCTGCATCCATGCATCATGCAGAAATTTAGGAATAATCCTGCCAAATGCCAGATAATAGAGCTACCACCATGTTCTTTATGTCAAATTAAAGCCCAGAGCGTCCCGCTTTCATTGGTGGCAGTCTCATTGTTGTATATTTAACGGTACGGGCACAGTCGTGTGAAACGTGATTCGATGTTGGACCCTCTAGAAGCTCTCACAATTACTCCAGAGTAGTATAATTTAATCAGTTATTAGAGGAATGTCTGGTGATGACAGGGGTGTAACCCAATAGGAGCTGTGACCTTGGAAAGTTCCCAGTTTGGGGTTGTGCAATTCTCAGATCATGTAACCTGAAACCCACCCCTTATTACTGCCTGACCTCCAGGAGCTCCCATGCATTTTCCTGCAAGTAACTACACCCAGGGTAACAGCACACAAGAGATATACAAAGTTTAACTGTAAATGTCATAACTTCTCACACCAATTGTGTATTAGGTTCTCCAGCAGTGTAATATATATTATCTGTCTATTGTTGGGGGTTTTGACCATGTTTCCTGTAGTTGTCTCCAATGGTGCCCACTAGGTGTGGTGGTGATGGGTGTGGCCAGGAGGCATATGTATAGTCTAGTTTAAGTCAGGTCAACATAACTCGCTTGCTGAGAAGTACTAGTTTTTATTACAAAGTTCATTCCCTGTATAGGAATAGTGGTGTGAGAAGTTATATGTAAAGACACTCAGCCAACAGTAAACAGTATATACCTTCAATTGTAGGTGTGGTTTCCTCCTGTGTTAGCCTCCATGCTGTGCCCCCCTGGGTGTGTGAGTGGGGTGTGTGTGGGACTGCTCCTGGGCTCTCTCTCTGGTGGTCTCCTGGGGTCTCTCTGCCTGGAGGTGGGGTGGACAGAGAGGTTATATGTGGTGGTGTTACATAAGTAGCATAAGCTGGGTCTCCATATAGACCTTGCTGTGTATGGGGGGGGGGGAGGGGTTGGCTGGTCAGTGGTTGGACTGGTTTTCACTTCTGGGAGGGGGGGGGGATTGAGGGGAGTGTCTACATTTGAGGTCAACACTAATTTCGATTTGAGGCCTAAAAAGGGTGTTAGATTTCTATAACACTGAGACAAAAAGACGTTGGACATCTAGACTACTCTACCCCTACTCGTGGGGCATATTAGATGGCTGTTGACTACGTGCATGTGTAATGTACCCAATGTCGTTGGCATTCTTTCTTTTATATTTCATTCTCAGAGTCTACATGCATGCGTTACATGCATGCAAGCATAATGATATACATGTATGTTAGCACCTACAGCTACTTCCCAGTAAACAAAAAACGTTATACAACATTTTATAACGTAATATAACGTTATATAACGTTTCTCTAAGGCTCCTTACTATGGCATAACGTTATATACAATTTTTAAACGTTATGTTGACGTTGTACTGGGTTGTACTAGTATATACGTACGGATGTGTTCCTCTTGTGTTGCTCTACATGTTTTGCGTATTATAATAATAACTTTAACACTGCTCTCTTTCATGTGACATTCGGTACGTAGCAAAATGTCCTGACAACTTTATCAAACTTCAATCCACACGTGCTTGAAGTACATGTTATGGTAATGCGAAAGGGTCACTCATCCATATTTACCATGTATCATTATGCAATCACATTGCACCTTTTCATATTGCCTGGAAAGAGCACATACAGCCGCTGTGTACACCTGGGTATGCAGAGGAGGTATCCAGCCCTCTGCCGTCTATTGGAAATCAGAGGAACTATAAATTATAGTATAATGGTCCCCTGTGCCTCTTGTGGTATGGCAAAGGTGAGCAAACTATCTATTTGATAGAGATCCAAAGAAAATCGTATAAGACTTTCTCAAAGTTAGCTAACTGTGGGTTTCACAAGACCAATTTCCATATGATATCCCTATATATCCCTGCAGGTATACATGTTTAAAGTGTATCAGACACATAGCGGATAGTTAATTCAATGCCTCTCTATAGACTAGTTGATTGTCAGATGTGGTATTATTGCAGTGTGGTGGAATGTACATATATATATAGATATGCAGATATTTATGTCCACAAGACCATCTTTAGTTCAGATACCCCTCACCCCGTGTCCTCACGCTGGAAATCCCCATGCCGGGTGTGTATACATTGCACTTCTACCATGGGGCTTTCTGAAAGGGCCATCCCCTGGTGCACATTTAAGGTCTCCCAGCACTGAACGTGGCCCTCAGGAAGGCACGCCACCCGCCCCTAACTCAGATAGAGACGTCAACGAAACCGACAGGTATGCAGCTTTAAGGGGAACAGGGCGTCAGCTTGTCATTGACATTGACAAGCAGCACAATATATCAGGAGACATCTGATGTTTCCTCACAGAATCCTGATCCAATTGATAAGGGAGTAGGGTGCTAAACTACAACCATTATCGGGGCTAAGCTACTTACCAAAATGTGATAAGTATCAGGATGGCTTTGTAAGATTTAATTGGCAGGATCTGGTGAGACTGACAATGAAATCTAAGTTTAGCCAACATCGTGCTCTACAAGTGAATACCTATAAAGAAGGCCATATACACTGCAAAAAAGGTGTTTAGATCCTAAACACAATCCTAAACACATTCCTGCCCCGTTTTTGTCCACACAATATGTTCCTAAACATGTTTAGACAAATAAAATGTTTAGCTCAGTGCTTAGAAATTTATGTGTTTAAAGCAATGCGTTTAGGACAATGAAGTGTTTAGAATTTTAGAATTAAGCATATTATTGTGTTCATCTGTCAAGTGTTTAAGGATAAAAGTGGTGTGTCTAGAGATGTATATTTTTATTATGTTTAGATATTTATATTCAAATAGATAAATAATTTTATTTCTATATAGTGTATTGAAGTGACTTCTAGCAGCCCCCCCCCCTTAGGGCAATATGTGCATCATTATTTCACATAGGCCTCTACTTTAACATAGACACAACCTTGAGTCAATACAACAGACCTTCAGGGAAGATAATGCTTTATCCATTCTTAGAGTTCTTAACCCTTTAGGGCTGACCAAAAAAAATATTTCTGGTGATGGGGCCGGGACATGTTTACAGAAACTTTCCCTGGGCCGAGACTTTGCTGCATCCCATAGAGTTAAGATGACTATAGTCGATGCTCGGCCCCCCATGGTGTCGACTATAGTCGATGCTCGGGCCCCCATGGTGTCGACTATAGTCGATGTTCGGCCCTAAAGGGTTAAAAGAGGTGTCTATGTAGCAGATGTATCTTTATTGCATCGTAATCATAGTGATATAGCATTCAACCCTTGAATCCTGCCATGTGTATTATTGTCCTTTTGCATCCCATGCAATTTACGTTAATTAACTCAGATTTAAGCACCTTTAGATCCACAATAACATGTGAGTGGTTGTAGAAACTACAGTTAGACACAGAGCTGCCATCTGGTATGTGTTTTATATACTATAGTAGGGGGAAACTGGGGGTTCTGGACCACCTAGGTGGGTCCATCCCCCATAGGTTTACTATAGGAAATGGGGCCCCACCTGGCCTGCCCCACCTGGCCTCACCAGGCTGGTGCTTATCAGTGATGTAATCAGACTTTGACCCCTTGCCTCCAGGTATGACCTAGATGGCATGTGGGATATGATGGTTATGGTTAATAGGATGTGGTTATAACGGATTTGATCACATATTGTGCCTATGAGTTTGGATTTATTTCATGGTTTCATAATTATTTAAAGCCTGTGCTGATGCTTATCAGCAGTATGCTTATTAGGCAAAGGCTACCAGCGGCTTATCAGTCCTCTGACCAGTATGAGTAACCTTTGAGCCCTCAGGTGGACACCAGGTTTGACCTAGTTACCATAACTTTGACCACTATATGGGATCAACACCCATACCACTCTGCCTCACTTGACCATTTTCCACTGGAGGACCAACATCTATTGTCTAGCTCTCTTCAGTATTGGTAGTTGAGAATCACAGGAGTAACAGAGGGTAGAATCAGGTAAGTGTTGTTATTCAAGTCTATGAGACAGGGTTATGTATATTAGGGAGAGATGTATGTAAACTAGAGAGACTATTTATGGGGTATTTTATAATGAAGGTAGTGTATTGGTAGAACATTCTAGAGACTTTTACAATATAGCTAATGTATGACTATGGTATTTAGATACACTAATTTGACTGAGTAAGTCTTCTGATTTTGACCAATGCGAGCAAGTGCACTTTGCCCCCCCCATGGCTCAGGAGAAAAGTAGGTATCAGTGTGATATCAACCATATACACTGTGGCCATTATTGTAGGTCTGGTGCCCCTACAATCTAGGTAGGCCCCTAGTGATTAGAAGGGGAACTAAAAAAAAAAAAGTCTTTTTTTTTTTTTTCTTTCTAATTACTCCACCTTATGCTAGACATTTTCACATTTACAGATCAAACAAAATGAATCCCTTTGACTGCTCAAAATGCAAGAAGACCTTTAAGCACAAGAAGCACTTGGTAAGACACTTAAAGACTCATACTGATATATCACATCAATGTCCTATATGTAAGGCATCTTTCAAGAGAAAAGATGTGCTTGCAAAACACATGAAGAAACATGAGGAAGTCAAGCATGTATGCCCCACTTGTGGTAAGGTTTTTGGTAGGAGAGATATTCTTAACAAGCATATGGAGGTTCACAATAGGAGGGAAACACCAATGGAGGTAGACCAGGACCAAAACTGTGAGGAGTTCTTTGAAGAGGCAGCATTGAAGGGTACTCTCAAGAAATTTGTGTTAAAGGCAGGTAGAGAGAAGGATCCTATGGTATTTCTTGGGAAGCATAAGGACAAAGTCGATGATAGGCTGAGGAAAGAGATAGCAAAAGGGGGTGTCAAGTGGTATCTGTCTGTGCAGGTTTGCTTTAAAAAGGAGGACAAGACTGCTGAACCTCTATTCAGAGGTCACTGTCACGTAGCTCTTAAACCAGATGATATTGAGAGTGGTTTCCAGGCCTCTGTCCAGAAAATATACAAGTCATTCACAGAGTACCAGAGAGAGGGAAGTAATTGGACTTTAGATCACGTGATGAATCTAACCCTGCATGTGGCCAAGTATAGACCGCTTGGGGGCTCAACATACATTCCACTCCCGTCAAAGCTAAAAAACAAGAAAGCTATTGTCAATGTCCAAAACAAGGATCAAAAATGCTTCTTATGGTCCGTCCTCGCCAGCCTGCATCCAGCTGAGGATCACTCAGATAGGGTCTCAAAATATGAAAAACATGAAACTAGTTTAGACATGGATGGGATTCCTTACCCAGTCAAGGTAACAGACATCCCGAAGTTTGAAAAGAAAAATCAAATTTCCATCAATCTCTTCGGCTATGATGAAGATGTGTTCCCAATACACATCACAGAGCAGAGATCTGAGAGGCATATTAATCTCCTTCTGTATTCAAGCAATGATGTATCACACTATTGCTGGATAAAAGACCTCAATAGACTGCTATATAGCCATAAGTCTCATCGTACTAAACATTATTTTTGTGACTACTGCCTTCATGGGTTCACCAAAAAGTCTTTGCTTGAGGATCATAGACCCTACTGCAATGTCTATAGCCCTCAAAAGATTGAGCTACCAACAGAAAAGGATAAATGGCTCTCCTTCTCAGGCCGAGATCTAGCCAAAGAGCTTAGAGTTCCATACATTGTGTATGCAGACTTTGAATGTTTTACCTCTAAGATTGATTCCTGCACCCCTGACCCCTCTCAGTCTTATACTGAGAAGTTAACCCATCACATTCCTTCTGGATTTGCTTACAAAATAGTAGGCCTGGATGAGAAACCAGTAATCTATAGGGGTGATAATGTTGCAGAGACCTTTGTCGATCATATGATACAAGTTGAAGAATTTCTAAAAGATAAGCTTAGCACAGACAATGCTAAACCTCTAGAAATGACTGAGGATGATGAGAAGCTTTTTATAGAAGCTGCAGTTTGCCATATATGTGGGGACAACTTAGGGGAATATCGTGTCAGAGACCACTGTCATATTACTGGGAATTTCCGTGGTGCTGCACACAATCAGTGCAATCTTAACTTTAGATTAAGGAAGCGGATTCCAGTCGTCTTTCATAATCTCCGAGGATACGATGCGCATATCATTATGCTGGCTATTGGTAAGACAGATAAGCGTCTTGAGTGCATTCCCAACAACATGGAGAAGTACATTTCTTTCTCCATGGGGTGTCTTGATTTCATAGACTCATTCCAATTCATGAGTTCTTCTCTAGAGAGCCTTGTCTCTAATTTAGCTCGGGAAGGAAGCTCAAAGTTTTGCCATCTTCAAGAGTATTTTGGAGATGAAAGGTTGCCCCTCCTTCTCCGTAAAGGAGTCTATCCTTATGACTATGTCACAGGCCCTCTAGTATTGAAGGAGGAGTCCTTACCTGCTGCCGAGAGCTTCTTCAATAATCTGACAGGACAACCCATATCCGAAAATGATTACAATCATGCTTCTCAAGTGTGGGAGACATTTAGCATGCAGACAATGGGCGATTACCATGATTTGTATCTGCTGACAGATGTCCTACTTTTGGCAGATGTGTTTGAGAATTTTAGAATTATATGCCATAAGTACTATGGTCTAGATCCAGGACATTTTTATACCGCACCAGGACTAGCATGGCAGGCTTGTCTGAAAATGACAAGTCAAAAGCTAGAACTCTTAACAGACATTGATATGCATCTGTTTATTGAGAAAGGTCTCAGGGGTGGCATATCAATGATCTCCAATAGGTATTCTAAAGCCAACAACCCATACCTTCCAAACTATGATGCTAATAGCCCCTCTAAATACCTCATGTACCTGGATGCAAATAACCTGTATGGATGGGCCATGTGTCAGTCATTACCAACGCATGACTTCAAATGGGTTGATCCAGTTGATGTTATGAGTGTACCAGATGACTCTGCAGAGGGCTACATTCTGGAGGTGGATCTAGACTATCCCGCCCATCTTCACGACCTCCACAATGATTATCCTCTGGCAGCAGAGAAAAGAGTTGTTGACAAGGATATGCTGTCACCCTATTGTCTAGAGTTTGAAGTAGGGGGTCCAGCTCCTGCAAAACTAGTTCCCAGCCTCCTACCCAAAACACAATATGTAGTCCATTACAGGAATTTGAAACAGTATTTGTCCTTAGGCATGGAGGTAACCAAAGTTCATAGGGTCTTGGCTTTCCAGCAAAGCACCTGGCTAAAGCCTTATATTGAATTTAATACAGACAAAAGGAAACAAGCCAAGAATGAATTCGAGAAAAACTTCTTCAAACTTATGAACAATGCTGTCTTTGGCAAGACAATGGAAAACTTGCGTAAACGTGTTGATGTTAAACTAGTAAACACTGAGGACAAGGCTAGGAAGCTAGTTGCAAAACCTAACTTTCATGACTTCAGGATCTTTAATGAGGACTTAACCGCCATACAGATGAAGAAAGTAAAGCTTATGCTAAACAAGCCTATCTATGTGGGTTTCAGCATCCTAGATCTTTCAAAGATTCTGATGTATGACTTCCACTACTCATACATTAAAAACAAGTATGGACAACAGGCAAAGCTTCTCTTCACAGACACTGACAGTCTGTGTTATGAAATCACTACTGAAGACATATACCAGGACATGGCCAAAGATGCCCACCTCTTCGATACATCAGACTATCCTGTAGAACATCCTTTGCACAGTACCATGAATAAGAAAGTGTTAGGTAAAATGAAGGATGAATGCGCTGGAGTGCCACCATCAGAGTTTGTGGGTCTAAAACCTAAGATGTACAGCATGATGTATGGTGGACAAGAGAAAAAGACAGCCAAAGGGGTCAAAAAGGCAGTGGTAAAGAACATCATCTCACACTCAGACTACAGGAACACTCTCTTTGGGAGAGAATCACAGATCCACAGCATGACACAGATTAGAAGTGTGGGTCATGAATTGTATACCATCCGACTCAACAAGGTGAGCTTGTCACCATATGATGACAAGCGATACATTTTGGTCAATGGCTGTGATACTTTGGCTTATGGTCACTATAAAATCCCCAAACCTTTGTAAATACAACCATTTGTCATTTAGGCCTTGAACAGTCAACATGGCAAACAACTGCTCCATCTGTAACATAGGCTTTTCAAGAGGATACTCCCTTAAAAGACATCTTATTGAAAAACATGGATTGACTTCTGCACCACCACCACCACCACCACCACCAACACCACCACCACCACCAAGTGTTGCACCACCACCACCACCACCACCACCAAGTGTTGCACCACCACCACCACCACCACCAAGTGTTGCACCACCACCACCACCACCACCACCAGGTGCATTGGAAAAACATCCAGAAGTTAGTTTCAAACATCCATTTACTATGGTAATAGCTGGACCTACACAGAGTGGAAAGACTACCTGGTTGAAGAAGCTAATTGAAGAGAAGCATAAGTGGATTGACCCAACACCACAACGTATTGTTTGGTGTTATAGTCAATGGCAGCCCATGTACAATGAGTTGGAGGGGGTTGAATTCGTCAAAGGTATCCCTGATGATTTGGAGGATGACAGATACTTCGATCTAAATGTTAGGAACCTTATTGTGTTAGATGACTTGATGACCGAAGCTGGGAAAGACCAAAGAATCACTCATCTGTATACCAGAGGGAGCCACCATCGCAATCTGTCTGTTATCACATTGATGCAGAATTTCTTTGGTCCTGGGACAAAAACCATAAGACGCAACTCCCACTATTTGATTCTATTTGACATGCCAGCAGATCGACAAGAGATTCATACAATAGCTCAACAAATGTTTCCTGGCAATCGTAATTGCCTGCTGCGAAAATATGAAGAAGCAGTCTCCAAACCTTATGGACATCTTGTGATTATCAATAAACCAAATATGTCCAATCAGAATCGTCTATTGGTAAATCCACTTCCGGTAGATTCACTTGAAGCAATAGCTATAAAAGGCTCCCAACCCTCTTTGGATCCACATTTGAATGCTGACCGTCAGAGAGTAAACATCTCAAGCAGTGCAGATCAATCTAAATTGGAAGACACAATGGAGTCCATGCATAAGAGAGAACAGCCCATGTTTCATGCATGTGATGAATGTGGTCTGGTGTATGGCAACCTCTATGACCTACACAGACACATGAGAAAATGTGATAATGAACCTCCTGCAAAGAAGCCTAAGATTGATATGGATGAGGATCACTGGATGAGTCTGGATGAAAAGGAGGAGGATATACAAGACAATGTGGAACTTGATGATGATAATGCAGAAAATAACACATTTGAGTGGATGTGGAGAGAGGCGGACAAAGATAGAAAAAGGTTCTTCCAAATCTACAAGAAATTCCTTCTGCAAGCTATAAGCCTTGGGAAGAACAAGACCACTCGTAACATTCTTGACAAGGCCCTAGCCTATGTAGACAAAGGATGGGATGAGACTCGAGCCATTAAAACAGCTCTGAGAAAACATAAAGCTGACTTTGAAGAACTCTTCGAGGAACCCTCCGATGATGATGACACTGATAGTGGGGCAAATGCAAATGACTCAGATGAAGGAGAACAGATGGAGGAGGAGGCTATATAAAGCTTTGAATGTTCTAATGGGGGCTCAGTTGTCATTCAGACATCAACCAGGATGGATCAATATCTAAGAGCCATTTACTATGACCCAAAACATCCAGCAAGCTTCAGCTCACCTGTGAAGCTATACAAGACAGCAACATCTGAGGGAAAGAATTACACCCTTCATCAGATTAAAGACTGGCTGTCAAAAGAAGAACCCTACACTCTTCACAAACCAGTAAATAGAAAGTTTGCTCGAAACAAAGTTGTTGTTTCAGGGATAGATGATCAATATGATGCAGATTTAATTGACTTTTCTCGTCTTTCAAAATTCAATGATGGTATTAGTTATATACTAGTCATTATTGACATATTCTCAAGATTCCTCTGGACAAGACCCTTGGCATCTAAGAAAGGTGGTGATGTAGCAGCAGCTTTTGAAGATGTGTTCTCTAAAGGCCGAACGCCAAAGTACATTCGCACAGACAAAGGTGGTGAGTTCTTAGCCAGGTCTGTTCAAAAGGTGTTCAAAAAGTACAATGTCCACCATTTTGTTTCTCAAAATGAGGTCAAGGCCTCATATGCAGAACGAGTTATAAAAAGTTTTCGGATGAAGATTTATAGATACTTTACTGCAAATCAAACGTACAAGTATGTTGACATACTTCCTAACCTCACTGCGAGTTATAATAACACTCATCATCGGAGCATTGGGATGTCCCCGGCTGAAGTCAACAAACAAAATGAAACCGCATTGTGGTGGAAGCAGTATTGGCCTTATCTCTCTCAAGAACATATCAAAAAGTTCAAACATCAAGTTGGGGATTATGTTAGAATGACTCATCTCAGAAACCCCTTCACCCGGGAATATGATGAAAGGTGGACAGGAGAAATATTCAAAGTACACAAACGGTTCAAACGGAAAGGGCTGCCAGTCTATAAACTCATTGACTTCCGTGATGAAGATGTCACTGGAACATTCTATCAGGAAGAGCTTCAAACAGTTAAATCAAATGATTTATGGAAAATTGAGTCGTTTTTGAAAGAGAAGGGAAAAGGCAAAAACAAAATGTTCTTTGTCAAATTCCTGTATTGGCCTAAGGCGTTCAATGATTGGGTGAAAGCTTCAGATGTAGAAGATATCTAATAACACCTGTACTCACCATATAGCTATCATATGATGAAGGCCACAAGTAGATAATTACTGTAGCATAAGGCTGGTATCATATATCATCACATGTTGGAAGCTGGTAGTTGCATCATCCAATAGGTCAGTGGCCTAATCCACTACTGAGACCAGAGCACAAGTTTGCCAACATATGGCATAAGACATTGAGTTGAATCAAACCATATCTCAAATCAGAAGATAAGGTTAAACATCCCAGAGCATCAGCTCTAACGAAACAACTCTTTAAATAGGGGCAGACCAGCCAGACCTCAGACCTGAGACTAAGGTTGGGTACCCCTAAGCATTGGTTCTACAACAGCTACAAATCCACACTCATTACTTTAGTCTAATGCCTATAAACGGTAGCAGACCATTCATCCCAGCTATGTCATAACAGTAAAAGTCACTTGTGACCTCTAAATGTGATTGTTTTATGTCAAGTGTAAGTGTAGGTAGATACTCTTTCACAAATGTAGTTACACACATGATAATTGTACTGCATGGCAGAGGGGAGAAAACATTAGGTGGACTCACCCGGAACTTGTATATAGTAGATGTAGAAATAGCTGTAGAGATTGTCATCTTATAGCATGGCAGAGGGGAGGAAACATTACGTGGACTCACCCGGAACTTGTATATAGTAGATGTAGATATAGCTGTAGAGATTGTCATCTTATAGCATGGCAGAGGGGAGGAAACATTAGGTGGACTCACCCTGTAGTTGTATATAGTAGATAGGTACAGAGGGGTAAGCATTAGGCTAATCTACTCTATAGACTAGGTAGGAGATGCTTGATATGAGGTGACCTTCACGCGGTAAGCATTGTCAGTAGTGTGACTAATACATGAAACTAACAACCTCTAAATTTCCATAACCACATCCTATTAACCATAACCATCATATCCCACATGCCATCTAGGTCATACCTGGAGGCAAGGGGTCAAAGTCTGATTACATCACTGATAAGCACCAGCCTGGTGAGGCCAGGTGGGGCAGGCCAGGTGGGGCCCCATTTCCTATAGTAAACCTATGGGGGATGGACCCACCTAGGTGGTCCATCCCCCATAGGTTTACTATAGGAAATGGGGCCCCACCTGGCCTGCCCCACCTGGCCTCACCAGGCTGGTGCTTATCAGTGATGTAATCAGACTTTGACCCCTTGCCTCCAGGTATGACCTAGATGGCATGTGGGATATGATGGTTATGGTTAATAGGATGTGGTTATGGAAATTTAGAGGTTGTTAGTTTCATGTATTAGTCACACTACTGACAATGCTTACCGCGTGAAGGTCACCTCATATCAAGCATCTCCTACCTAGTCTATAGAGTAGATTAGCCTAATGCTTACCCCTCTGTACCTATCTACTATATACAACTACAGGGTGAGTCCACCTAATGTTTCCTCCCCTCTGCCATGCTATAAGATGACAATCTCTACAGCTATATCTACATCTACTATATACAAGTTCCGGGTGAGTCCACGTAATGTTTCCTCCCCTCTGCCATGCTATAAGATGACAATCTCTACAGCTATTTCTACATCTACTATATACAAGTTCCGGGTGAGTCCACCTAATGTTTTCTCCCCTCTGCCATGCAGTACAATTATCATGTGTGTAACTACATTTGTGAAAGAGTATCTACCTACACTTACACTTGACATAAAACAATCACATTTAGAGGTCACAAGTGACTTTTACTGTTATGACATAGCTGGGATGAATGGTCTGCTACCGTTTATAGGCATTAGACTAAAGTAATGAGTGTGGATTTGTAGCTGTTGTAGAACCAATGCTTAGGGGTACCCAACCTTAGTCTCAGGTCTGAGGTCTGGCTGGTCTGCCCCTATTTAAAGAGTTGTTTCGTTAGAGCTGATGCTCTGGGATGTTTAACCTTATCTTCTGATTTGAGATATGGTTTGATTCAACTCAATGTCTTATGCCATATGTTGGCAAACTTGTGCTCTGGTCTCAGTAGTGGATTAGGCCACTGACCTATTGGATGATGCAACTACCAGCTTCCAACATGTGATGATATATGATACCAGCCTTATGCTACAGTAATTATCTACTTGTGGCCTTCATCATATGATAGCTATATGGTGAGTACAGGTGTTATTAGATATCTTCTACATCTGAAGCTTTCACCCAATCATTGAACGCCTTAGGCCAATACAGGAATTTGACAAAGAACATTTTGTTTTTGCCTTTTCCCTTCTCTTTCAAAAACGACTCAATTTTCCATAAATCATTTGATTTAACTGTTTGAAGCTCTTCCTGATAGAATGTTCCAGTGACATCTTCATCACGGAAGTCAATGAGTTTATAGACTGGCAGCCCTTTCCGTTTGAACCGTTTGTGTACTTTGAATATTTCTCCTGTCCACCTTTCATCATATTCCCGGGTGAAGGGGTTTCTGAGATGAGTCATTCTAACATAATCCCCAACTTGATGTTTGAACTTTTTGATATGTTCTTGAGAGAGATAAGGCCAATACTGCTTCCACCACAATGCGGTTTCATTTTGTTTGTTGACTTCAGCCGGGGACATCCCAATGCTCCGATGATGAGTGTTATTATAACTCGCAGTGAGGTTAGGAAGTATGTCAACATACTTGTACGTTTGATTTGCAGTAAAGTATCTATAAATCTTCATCCGAAAACTTTTTATAACTCGTTCTGCATATGAGGCCTTGACCTCATTTTGAGAAACAAAATGGTGGACATTGTACTTTTTGAACACCTTTTGAACAGACCTGGCTAAGAACTCACCACCTTTGTCTGTGCGAATGTACTTTGGCGTTCGGCCTTTAGAGAACACATCTTCAAAAGCTGCTGCTACATCACCACCTTTCTTAGATGCCAAGGGTCTTGTCCAGAGGAATCTTGAGAATATGTCAATAATGACTAGTATATAACTAATACCATCATTGAATTTTGAAAGACGAGAAAAGTCAATTAAATCTGCATCATATTGATCATCTATCCCTGAAACAACAACTTTGTTTCGAGCAAACTTTCTATTTACTGGTTTGTGAAGAGTGTAGGGTTCTTCTTTTGACAGCCAGTCTTTAATCTGATGAAGGGTGTAATTCTTTCCCTCAGATGTTGCTGTCTTGTATAGCTTCACAGGTGAGCTGAAGCTTGCTGGATGTTTTGGGTCATAGTAAATGGCTCTTAGATATTGATCCATCCTGGTTGATGTCTGAATGACAACTGAGCCCCCATTAGAACATTCAAAGCTTTATATAGCCTCCTCCTCCATCTGTTCTCCTTCATCTGAGTCATTTGCATTTGCCCCACTATCAGTGTCATCATCATCGGAGGGTTCCTCGAAGAGTTCTTCAAAGTCAGCTTTATGTTTTCTCAGAGCTGTTTTAATGGCTCGAGTCTCATCCCATCCTTTGTCTACATAGGCTAGGGCCTTGTCAAGAATGTTACGAGTGGTCTTGTTCTTCCCAAGGCTTATAGCTTGCAGAAGGAATTTCTTGTAGATTTGGAAGAACCTTTTTCTATCTTTGTCCGCCTCTCTCCACATCCACTCAAATGTGTTATTTTCTGCATTATCATCATCAAGTTCCACATTGTCTTGTATATCCTCCTCCTTTTCATCCAGACTCATCCAGTGATCCTCATCCATATCAATCTTAGGCTTCTTTGCAGGAGGTTCATTATCACATTTTCTCATGTGTCTGTGTAGGTCATAGAGGTTGCCATACACCAGACCACATTCATCACATGCATGAAACATGGGCTGTTCTCTCTTATGCATGGACTCCATTGTGTCTTCCAATTTAGATTGATCTGCACTGCTTGAGATGTTTACTCTCTGACGGTCAGCATTCAAATGTGGATCCAAAGAGGGTTGGGAGCCTTTTATAGCTATTGCTTCAAGTGAATCTACCGGAAGTGGATTTACCAATAGACGATTCTGATTGGACATATTTGGTTTATTGATAATCACAAGATGTCCATAAGGTTTGGAGACTGCTTCTTCATATTTTCGCAGCAGGCAATTACGATTGCCAGGAAACATTTGTTGAGCTATTGTATGAATCTCTTGTCGATCTGCTGGCATGTCAAATAGAATCAAATAGTGGGAGTTGCGTCTTATGGTTTTTGTCCCAGGACCAAAGAAATTCTGCATCAATGTGATAACAGACAGATTGCGATGGTGGCTCCCTCTGGTATACAGATGAGTGATTCTTTGGTCTTTCCCAGCTTCGGTCATCAAGTCATCTAACACAATAAGGTTCCTAACATTTAGATCGAAGTATCTGTCATCCTCCAAATCATCAGGGATACCTTTGACGAATTCAACCCCCTCCAACTCATTGTACATGGGCTGCCATTGACTATAACACCAAACAATACGTTGTGGTGTTGGGTCAATCCACTTATGCTTCTCTTCAATTAGCTTCTTCAACCAGGTAGTCTTTCCACTCTGTGTAGGTCCAGCTATTACCATAGTAAATGGATGTTTGAAACTAACTTCTGGATGTTTTTCCAATGCACCTGGTGGTGGTGGTGGTGGTGGTGGTGCAACACTTGGTGGTGGTGGTGGTGGTGGTGCAACACTTGGTGGTGGTGGTGGTGGTGGTGGTGCAACACTTGGTGGTGGTGGTGGTGTTGGTGGTGGTGGTGGTGGTGGTGGTGCAGAAGTCAATCCATGTTTTTCAATAAGATGTCTTTTAAGGGAGTATCCTCTTGAAAAGCCTATGTTACAGATGGAGCAGTTGTTTGCCATGTTGACTGTTCAAGGCCTAAATGACAAATGGTTGTATTTACAAAGGTTTGGGGATTTTATAGTGACCATAAGCCAAAGTATCACAGCCATTGACCAAAATGTATCGCTTGTCATCATATGGTGACAAGCTCACCTTGTTGAGTCGGATGGTATACAATTCATGACCCACACTTCTAATCTGTGTCATGCTGTGGATCTGTGATTCTCTCCCAAAGAGAGTGTTCCTGTAGTCTGAGTGTGAGATGATGTTCTTTACCACTGCCTTTTTGACCCCTTTGGCTGTCTTTTTCTCTTGTCCACCATACATCATGCTGTACATCTTAGGTTTTAGACCCACAAACTCTGATGGTGGCACTCCAGCGCATTCATCCTTCATTTTACCTAACACTTTCTTATTCATGGTACTGTGCAAAGGATGTTCTACAGGATAGTCTGATGTATCGAAGAGGTGGGCATCTTTGGCCATGTCCTGGTATATGTCTTCAGTAGTGATTTCATAACACAGACTGTCAGTGTCTGTGAAGAGAAGCTTTGCCTGTTGTCCATACTTGTTTTTAATGTATGAGTAGTGGAAGTCATACATCAGAATCTTTGAAAGATCTAGGATGCTGAAACCCACATAGATAGGCTTGTTTAGCATAAGCTTTACTTTCTTCATCTGTATGGCGGTTAAGTCCTCATTAAAGATCCTGAAGTCATGAAAGTTAGGTTTTGCAACTAGCTTCCTAGCCTTGTCCTCAGTGTTTACTAGTTTAACATCAACACGTTTACGCAAGTTTTCCATTGTCTTGCCAAAGACAGCATTGTTCATAAGTTTGAAGAAGTTTTTCTCGAATTCATTCTTGGCTTGTTTCCTTTTGTCTGTATTAAATTCAATATAAGGCTTTAGCCAGGTGCTTTGCTGGAAAGCCAAGACCCTATGAACTTTGGTTACCTCCATGCCTAAGGACAAATACTGTTTCAAATTCCTGTAATGGACTACATATTGTGTTTTGGGTAGGAGGCTGGGAACTAGTTTTGCAGGAGCTGGACCCCCTACTTCAAACTCTAGACAATAGGGTGACAGCATATCCTTGTCAACAACTCTTTTCTCTGCTGCCAGAGGATAATCATTGTGGAGGTCGTGAAGATGGGCGGGATAGTCTAGATCCACCTCCAGAATGTAGCCCTCTGCAGAGTCATCTGGTACACTCATAACATCAACTGGATCAACCCATTTGAAGTCATGCGTTGGTAATGACTGACACATGGCCCATCCATACAGGTTATTTGCATCCAGGTACATGAGGTATTTAGAGGGGCTATTAGCATCATAGTTTGGAAGGTATGGGTTGTTGGCTTTAGAATACCTATTGGAGATCATTGATATGCCACCCCTGAGACCTTTCTCAATAAACAGATGCATATCAATGTCTGTTAAGAGTTCTAGCTTTTGACTTGTCATTTTCAGACAAGCCTGCCATGCTAGTCCTGGTGCGGTATAAAAATGTCCTGGATCTAGACCATAGTACTTATGGCATATAATTCTAAAATTCTCAAACACATCTGCCAAAAGTAGGACATCTGTCAGCAGATACAAATCATGGTAATCGCCCATTGTCTGCATGCTAAATGTCTCCCACACTTGAGAAGCATGATTGTAATCATTTTCGGATATGGGTTGTCCTGTCAGATTATTGAAGAAGCTCTCGGCAGCAGGTAAGGACTCCTCCTTCAATACTAGAGGGCCTGTGACATAGTCATAAGGATAGACTCCTTTACGGAGAAGGAGGGGCAACCTTTCATCTCCAAAATACTCTTGAAGATGGCAAAACTTTGAGCTTCCTTCCCGAGCTAAATTAGAGACAAGGCTCTCTAGAGAAGAACTCATGAATTGGAATGAGTCTATGAAATCAAGACACCCCATGGAGAAAGAAATGTACTTCTCCATGTTGTTGGGAATGCACTCAAGACGCTTATCTGTCTTACCAATAGCCAGCATAATGATATGCGCATCGTATCCTCGGAGATTATGAAAGACGACTGGAATCCGCTTCCTTAATCTAAAGTTAAGATTGCACTGATTGTGTGCAGCACCACGGAAATTCCCAGTAATATGACAGTGGTCTCTGACACGATATTCCCCTAAGTTGTCCCCACATATATGGCAAACTGCAGCTTCTATAAAAAGCTTCTCATCATCCTCAGTCATTTCTAGAGGTTTAGCATTGTCTGTGCTAAGCTTATCTTTTAGAAATTCTTCAACTTGTATCATATGATCGACAAAGGTCTCTGCAACATTATCACCCCTATAGATTACTGGTTTCTCATCCAGGCCTACTATTTTGTAAGCAAATCCAGAAGGAATGTGATGGGTTAACTTCTCAGTATAAGACTGAGAGGGGTCAGGGGTGCAGGAATCAATCTTAGAGGTAAAACATTCAAAGTCTGCATACACAATGTATGGAACTCTAAGCTCTTTGGCTAGATCTCGGCCTGAGAAGGAGAGCCATTTATCCTTTTCTGTTGGTAGCTCAATCTTTTGAGGGCTATAGACATTGCAGTAGGGTCTATGATCCTCAAGCAAAGACTTTTTGGTGAACCCATGAAGGCAGTAGTCACAAAAATAATGTTTAGTACGATGAGACTTATGGCTATATAGCAGTCTATTGAGGTCTTTTATCCAGCAATAGTGTGATACATCATTGCTTGAATACAGAAGGAGATTAATATGCCTCTCAGATCTCTGCTCTGTGATGTGTATTGGGAACACATCTTCATCATAGCCGAAGAGATTGATGGAAATTTGATTTTTCTTTTCAAACTTCGGGATGTCTGTTACCTTGACTGGGTAAGGAATCCCATCCATGTCTAAACTAGTTTCATGTTTTTCATATTTTGAGACCCTATCTGAGTGATCCTCAGCTGGATGCAGGCTGGCGAGGACGGACCATAAGAAGCATTTTTGATCCTTGTTTTGGACATTGACAATAGCTTTCTTGTTTTTTAGCTTTGACGGGAGTGGAATGTATGTTGAGCCCCCAAGCGGTCTATACTTGGCCACATGCAGGGTTAGATTCATCACGTGATCTAAAGTCCAATTACTTCCCTCTCTCTGGTACTCTGTGAATGACTTGTATATTTTCTGGACAGAGGCCTGGAAACCACTCTCAATATCATCTGGTTTAAGAGCTACGTGACAGTGACCTCTGAATAGAGGTTCAGCAGTCTTGTCCTCCTTTTTAAAGCAAACCTGCACAGACAGATACCACTTGACACCCCCTTTTGCTATCTCTTTCCTCAGCCTATCATCGACTTTGTCCTTATGCTTCCCAAGAAATACCATAGGATCCTTCTCTCTACCTGCCTTTAACACAAATTTCTTGAGAGTACCCTTCAATGCTGCCTCTTCAAAGAACTCCTCACAGTTTTGGTCCTGGTCTACCTCCATTGGTGTTTCCCTCCTATTGTGAACCTCCATATGCTTGTTAAGAATATCTCTCCTACCAAAAACCTTACCACAAGTGGGGCATACATGCTTGACTTCCTCATGTTTCTTCATGTGTTTTGCAAGCACATCTTTTCTCTTGAAAGATGCCTTACATATAGGACATTGATGTGATATATCAGTATGAGTCTTTAAGTGTCTTACCAAGTGCTTCTTGTGCTTAAAGGTCTTCTTGCATTTTGAGCAGTCAAAGGGATTCATTTTGTTTGATCTGTAAATGTGAAAATGTCTAGCATAAGGTGGAGTAATTAGAAAGAAAAAAAAAAAAAAGACTTTTTTTTTTTTAGTTCCCCTTCTAATCACTAGGGGCCTACCTAGATTGTAGGGGCACCAGACCTACAATAATGGCCACAGTGTATATGGTTGATATCACACTGATACCTACTTTTCTCCTGAGCCATGGGGGGGGCAAAGTGCACTTGCTCGCATTGGTCAAAATCAGAAGACTTACTCAGTCAAATTAGTGTATCTAAATACCATAGTCATACATTAGCTATATTGTAAAAGTCTCTAGAATGTTCTACCAATACACTACCTTCATTATAAAATACCCCATAAATAGTCTCTCTAGTTTACATACATCTCTCCCTAATATACATAACCCTGTCTCATAGACTTGAATAACAACACTTACCTGATTCTACCCTCTGTTACTCCTGTGATTCTCAACTACCAATACTGAAGAGAGCTAGACAATAGATGTTGGTCCTCCAGTGGAAAATGGTCAAGTGAGGCAGAGTGGTATGGGTGTTGATCCCATATAGTGGTCAAAGTTATGGTAACTAGGTCAAACCTGGTGTCCACCTGAGGGCTCAAAGGTTACTCATACTGGTCAGAGGACTGATAAGCCGCTGGTAGCCTTTGCCTAATAAGCATACTGCTGATAAGCATCAGCACAGGCTTTAAATAATTATGAAACCATGAAATAAATCCAAACTCATAGGCACAATATGTGATCAAATCCGTTATAACCACATCCTATTAACCATAACCATCATATCCCACATGCCATCTAGGTCATACCTGGAGGCAAGGGGTCAAAGTCTGATTACATCACTGATAAGCACCAGCCTGGTGAGGC
Source organism: Harmothoe impar (assembly GCA_947462335.1). Classification (NCBI taxonomy): domain Eukaryota; kingdom Metazoa; phylum Annelida; class Polychaeta; order Phyllodocida; family Polynoidae; genus Harmothoe; species Harmothoe impar. The sequence goes on along the minus strand of OX381704.1, from coordinate 28,906,762 downwards.
CAGGTGGGGCAGGCCAGGTGGGGCCCCATTTCCTATAGTAAACCTATGGGGGATGGACCCACCTAGGTGGTCCAGAACCCCCAGTTTCCCCCTACTTACTATGATCTAAACACTACATGTTTACATCCTAAACACCAATTTTTCATACTGTTTAAATACTAAACATCTAAACGTATTCAATATAACTGTTTCGGCGTTTAGAGTAAAGTGTTTAACTCCTAAACAGAAGGATTCAAAGACACAAACCTAGTAATATGTTTAGAGTTTAAACACGTTTAGACCTAAACATGTTTAAAACCTAAGCACCTTTTTTGCAGTGTAGACGCAGCTCATATAGACGCAGCTAAGGACAGGTTCGGTCCGTATGGGCCCTGTGGACCTGCTGACCAGCCTTCCGCTGTGTTGGTTTTTTAAACTAAAGCTAAGGAAGAAGCTCCAGCTGATGAGGACCTAACTACAGTTGTGCAACAGTTCCTCCTGGATTTTAAGAATTGACAAGAAATTAATTACTAGTTCATCGCATGAGAAGAGTTGATTTTGAGTTTCACAAATGTTTATTCTGGAATTTCAATTAATATAAAAGTATACAGGTGCATATACATATGATTCCATTGAATAACAGGGGAGGTTGTTTCATTTATCAAAATCATATACATTTTACTAGCACACACTCATACATCACCTCCATTTCACTTTAAATTGTCCTGTTGAATGGAGAAATGGGAATTTGCCTTTTCACATGAGCGTGTATTTCCTTGCTCTGAAAAGATTACTATTGACTTAACCCATGAAATAGTAATGCATACATCTATGCATGTCTTGGTGAATATTGCAATGACCCCTGCAGTGATAATACATGCCTCACACTTCACTGACTGAATAGCACATACACCGCTTTAGAGGCACATAAAATAGGGCCCGTCCACCTGGTCCCCTTTCCACACCTTTATAGAAATGAGGTGGATGGAAGTAGACCGATGGTATTACCTTGAAAGGTAGTACAGAAAAAGAACATGCGGCTTCAAAATAGAGTTGGCAGTTCAGAATAGTGGTGCTGGTTTATATTAAGCATTGCAATGTATTATTATATGACAACCTGGAGATAGCTACAACGGTATGTGGCATTTTACACCATTGGGATAACATGATATCTACTCATAGCATACTGTAGGCTATGCATAGATTATATCTTTATGTATTAAGATGAGTCCTATCCCTATAAATTCCCAAGAAATGCACAGCCTCCATTTTGTGCTTCACTATAGCACTGTCCGTCTACACTAGTAAAGGAGGAACCTCATCTGACTATTTAGACCTAATAATGAATGTCAATCGACACGCTGGAATGAAAACCTTGCTTTGGGCTCCTTTCGTATTTTTTCTATAGTCGGAGGCAGAGAAAAAAGAAGACATATGGAAAAGAAACATTAATCCCTAAGCCATACCCCGCCAGTTCCCCACCCCTCCACTTTACCCGAATCCAGCCAATGAGAAGCTCACGAGCAGCTCGAGGTAATCGTTCCCACGTGAATCGACACTACTATCTTCAAGAAACAGACAGTAAAGATGGCAGGCATGCGGCAGATACAACCCCATTCCGTCAACCTGTGTGGACCAAAATCGTTGTTTTAACCTGCCAAGACAGTCTACTATCAAAAGTTGCGCTGTTTTTTCTGGATTGTTTTTTCCCGTCCGCCGGTCGAGGGGACCAGCGGACGGGCGGCGGCAGTTGTCTTTAATCAGCCTCCCGCGGAGAGAGCTCCACTTGGACCAACTTATGTGTGTATTTTTTGCACTGTGAGAAAAGACGTCAACTGACATGCTTTGGGGTGGGGGAATGCAGTGACATAGTGTATGGGGTATGGAGGGGCCGGGGAGAAGAGGGAGGAGGAGGTTGAGGGCAGGGTAACAGGCAGGCAGGGGGTAGGGAGATAGGGGTGCCGGGGGTCACGGTCCCCACCGAGCTGCGTTCCTGCGCATGCGCTGTGTACCCAGGGGACTCGGAATGAGGCAACACTGAGATAACGGTCGCCGAGATGACACCAAAATGGCGCCCATGCCATGGCGATACATGTATCATAGTGCAGCTCATAGCAACTCAAACCAGCGAACAAAGGATGAGGTCCTATGAATCATGAGCAACCAGAGGCAGATCTAGCTATGGATGATACCTATGCAACTATCGGTAGACAGTTTAGCATCTAGTGACGCAATTAGATAAGAGAATGTAGGTCACGAGAAGCACACATGGACACCAACCTGACCTTATTCACAGGCTGGGTCAGGTCAAGCCCCCAGACATGGGTCACAGGTCAAGAGATACCATATGCACCTCAAGTCCTATGGAGATGAGGTTGAGCACTATGGACACCAGTGCCCTGGATCCAAGAGCAGTATCAAAGAACTAACTATATAAGATGGTGTGACTTATCTCGATCAGCCTTTTCTCGATACTTTTCATCCCTACCCGTGATAATCGTCTACTTCCAGTGCCCACATGTTAAAGGTGCATGGACTGTCGTGTTTGGACCTGGCAAAAAATCAAGATCCCCCATTTTTACTACTACAAATTAATCATTATATAAAGAAGATTTTTTTCCATGTATAGAGCGTGACCCAGGCCCGGGACCCAGGCTGAAACCACTGCGTGACCTGGACGTCGCGGTTTGGGCACGTGCAACGGATGTGACGTCAGTATGAGAAGGCCTTGTGGGATAGCACGTGACCTGTCGTCACGTGACCCAAGACAAGATAGTGACGCGTGACAGGTGGATCGCTGCGGGGGAGGGGGTAGAACGGCAGGAGGAGAGGAACTAGGGCAACAAGAAACCAGATAGTGTAGTTTTGACTACTGTAAGTCATGACAACTGAGGAAAAGTAGACTGACGCAGCACCAAAAAGCTTTTATTATAGTTCTACTTATAATGAGTTTCTAAAACTTTCATATTTCTCTATAGTTTTTATATGTTTTATATACACTTCTTCTAAGTTATTTACATACGCATCATTTGTGAAATGTGCAGTTTAGCGGTAAAATAGAATATCCAAAACATGTGTGCATTTACAATTCAAGACCCATGGGATGGCTTACTATGTTAATTCAAACTAAACATAAAGTATATAGATATCTGACCATGTGGCAAGACAGAATGAGAAAAGCAATTCATACTTTGAATCATTATTGAATCCAACGACGGATTCATAAAAACGTCCGACTTTTTCTATATGTATAAGAAGCGACGGAAAGACTTTTAGGACAAGTCAGCCTGTACGACAATCCAGAACTACAAATGCGCGGCAAAAAAACTTGCTATAAAGAAAGAAAGTAGAGGAATAAATAAAGAAAGGAAGGAAGAAAGAAAGAATGAAGGTAAGAGAGAAGGGATGGTTTTTTGAGTAGCTCAGAGGGGATGGAGGGATGTGTTTGGTGGGAAAGAACGGGAATTGAAGCAGGGCGCCGGCCACACGTGCAACCCAGACGGATACAACTCCAAACGGCGGGAAGGAAACATGTCGTCTGCTCCGCCCTGTCCCGTGAAACGACACAAAATGAAACGTTTACACAAACTACATACCGACGAACGAGGCCACCCCAGGTATATCCCATTGCTCATCTGCCCTTCTACCCCGCCCCATGACGAAATAAACAACACCGACTTCAGACCTTCATTACACGATCTCTTTGCACATTGTGACGGCTAATTTTCTAATGTCTCCCTTGTCCTTGGGATTGCGCCGTATAAGATAACATCATGAGACATGCTCCTAGGACTGTATCAGCTGCCTGCTGTGGTCACTTTACAGTTACACTGTTCTAAAGCACCACAGAAGACGCAAAACAAATGTCCTCCCAGCTCAATCCGCGGACAAACATGTCATGTTTGCCGCATGTTTGTCGTCGGTTGTCGTCTGCCAGTCACAGCGCCATCTTTTGGCGACTGGCTCAGACGCCGTAATGACGACAGTTGAGGGAGTGTCCGGGAACGCACTTCAAAGACACCGACATACTAAGGGGCCAACTATCCAACATGGCGGCTACTTTGATGTGACTCGTGGCCTTCTCGTCAGGAGCAGGGTGTCGCATGCCGCGTTCCAAGGACAGCGGTCAAAGTGACCAGCGGGCGGCTCTCGGAGCTACTTCTAGTGAACCCAAACAGTATGAGTGTTTTGGATGACTGGTCATTTGTCATACAAATTAGCGGGTGGGCAAGGAGGAACGGGAATACAGATGATGGCAATCCCAGATGTATTAGCCCCCCGCCTCCACCCGAGAAAATTGCGCTATAGCCATGACATATACCGGTATACAAAGTGCATCGAAAATGTTCGTAACACATAATTACTGAATCGTAATTTGCTGCGGTGTGTTCAATTAATTCAAGCACTTCTGGGCTACTAGCACTGCCCAGGGGCGGCAATGATAAACTCCCATGACGCGTGTAGTGTAAATAATACCACACCTTTTCAATGATTCTGTAAACATTTTTGGTTAACCACAGGACGTACTCTTTTTTCCCCTCCCTCTCCCCGGCTCCTCCGAGGGGGTGGGGGCAGCTCTGGAGAGGGTGGGGTGAGGCTGGCATGCATCCCTGCCCGCCGCTTCCAGGGTCGTGCGCGCCTAAATTTACCCGCCCCGCCCAGGCTGACGTAGGGGGGTGCGCGTGTGGGTGGGTGTGTTTGTGCGAGCAGCTCGCCAGGTGCGGCGAGGTGCTCAGAGACGCTCAGAGAGCCGCGGGAGGCCCGTGTTCCCTGCACGGCGGGAAGCGCGTAACGGCGCAGTGCGCGCACGCCAAACTCTGCACGCCAAGTCACGGTCATGGGTGGGTCGGGTGGGGCTCGGGCTATGATTTGAATACAATTAAAGACGTTTTAACCCGATATATCAACATACTGACGCACGTAGGGATTGATTCAAGTGGTCTTAATTTCCGTTTTATAAATGGCAGATTTCAGTCAGTGATTAGGATTACACTAGGCCTACATATATTACTACATGTAGTATCCTATACTTTTGACGGGTGTGGTCGGAGAGTAATCACATGAGGTCACATGTCATGTCCTTTACGCCATCGGTGGGGTAGCCTCCTCCTGTAAGTGGCCAGCAGCTGTCCCTGTGGTCACTCACATGACAGCTGCCCAGCCGCTGGCCATGCACCCAGGCCCAACCCTGTTGTCAACCTGGGGTGCATTATGTGCACACCCTGGCAGCCCGGCTTACTAGTATATAGCATATGGTAATCTGTATCACTATAACCTGTATGTTTCCTGAACCCAGAAGTGAGCTATTGAAAAATTGCATGCACCCAGCTTTTACATATTTTACATGTTTCCGTTTGGTCCAGACACAAATTACATAATTATTTCAAAAGCGAAGAAGCAAGGACATAGTCATGTGTCCTACCCAGGCCATGTCGGTACATGTCGTGTGTTCACTGTTTTTCCTAGCCTACACCTTCCCCGTTCCCTCCCAGGCGGACATCATTGATGCTACATGACGCCCTATTATCCTCTTCCCGCGCATTGTTGTATAAGAAGGCTATTTTCTTAGCGTCTCATCAGCGTCCGTTGAGCAGCTCTGCTGCATTTGGAACCGTTTCTAGAAGTGCAGTGACGCTACCAACATGTGCGCATGCGCCTGGGTCCAGCTGATGACCAGCAGGACAAACATGGCACTGTTTGTACAGACGTCCTCTATCCCTCCTGCACTTTAAGGCCAGTCCGACTTAATTTAAACCAACATATAGTGCAAGTCGCTAGCATGTAGGGAGTAGGGAAGAGTACACAGAAAGGCAGCCGTTTTCTGAATGAGCCTGAGCCCCTAGTTCTTGGTATATACAGCTTAAGTTAAGTTGCTATTAACACACATGGATCTGATAAGTGGGGAACCAGACACCAACTAGTATTTTTCCCTGACTATCTTTAATCGTATAAAATAGAATTTTATGCAATTTATTGTGCAAGATCATGAACAGAGAGAAGTGTGAGTCTTTGTCGCCAAAACGAGCAAATTCTACTGCCTGACATTTTGTTGTGTCTGTGAACTCCTCATTTTCTGTCAAGGTCTCGCGTGGTTTCACATCAGAGTATCCCGACACCTATCTAGTATCACTAATCACATGTGCACGATGGACACCATCCGAGAACAACATCTATAAAAGAATCTAGAAGAGCGGCACCTCAAGGGAGCAGTTATAATGCGTCCGAGCCCACTACGCTACGTCACTGGCTTATTTACGAGGCTAGTTGTTTGTGGCGCGAAATGTTTTGCCAGAAGGATTCCTGTGGCAAGGTAGCCGTGATCAGAGGCAGAGGTGTGCTGTCGGGAGTACATTTATACATCCATTCACAAGGGTTGTGAGGGTGGAATAAATAGCAAGAGTTATTTGCATTCTGTTAGGGCTCATTCATCTCGATTATTTATAAGGGAGATCCGTTTGAAAGCATTTGGAACTTTTTGGCTTGGGATTCAATCCATTTACATGTTGGTCGTCTGCCACTAGAATAATGTGATATTTGTATGCTGTCTTTTGTTCTTTCAGGACACGACAACAGGCCGTGTGGTCGTTTACCAGATAGTCGTGCTCGTTGACCCATGAGACAATCGGTTAATTTGAGCATTACCCCGGGTAGAAACATTTAATACAGTATGTGCTTTTCTGTCGGCATGTATATCATTGGCTGATTACTTGAATTCATGTATTAAGGAAGCTATATAATCATGTCATGTACATGTATTCATACCACACTAAATGACCTTCACACAGTAACCCGTATACCCGATACTTGGCCTGGCAGATGCCAACTCATCACATCGCATATTCACATATTTATCATTCGACGTCATAGCACACATGGAATAACGTACATGTATCACACAATGCCAGTGGCACGAGATCTTATAATCTCTAAAAAGACTGGACTATGAAATATCTGTATGTAAATGGATAGGATACATATAGTTTCGTCTGGAAATTCTCTGTGTGTTATAGTGCATGTTCCACCATATAGGACCCTGGCCATGGGGATGCTGCCCCTCATAATGCATTCCTCCTGGGTCTGGCTATGGGCCAATAGGATGCCGGGTGTCCATGCTGTGCTATATGGGACCTGATAACAGTTACACCGGCCCTGTGGCCATGCTTACGCAACTCGTTCCAGGATACGTGTCTTGCCCTGCAGGCAAAGTCCATATTGCCCTTAGCATCTAATAACACTCAGCCAATGCAAAAATACCTACCAGACATTTAATCTTTCACGCTCACACAGGAGAGAGAGGGTACTCTAAGACAAAGAGATTGCCGCCTCTTGTCCAGGTTTTAAATTGTAATCGCACAAAGAGATGAATATACATGTACCGTAGTAACCCGGCTGTGTCGGGCGGATGTTTTTTTGTGTTTTTTTTTGTGTGTTTTTTTATTACTACCTACTCATTTATATCTATCTTAACTATGCAAACAGTTCCTCCCCTGCTATTAAAACTCCAAAAGCATTGAGTTAACTCCCCAGGCACCTGGCTGTCGAGTGAACTCAGCTTGGATATCTCTATTATCGCCCAAATGACTGGTCAAGATCAACAAGACCCGACACACTTAGCGAGTTTACAGATGTCTGTGACGTCACATGACGGTACATGGCTACGTCACGATGACGGTGCCGATGTCGGTAACATTCACGCAATTGTCGGAAAAGGAAAACGCTAATGTGGATACACGTGGGATGGGGCAGACTTGAAAGTCAGACTGCTCCAAAGGAGGCTATTCCCGCCTGGTACATGATCACTGCCAACAGACAAAGGGGTTCTGGGATATTTACCCAGCTGACCATGGGAAGGGAATCATCCCTATAATTGATTCAAATATTAGAAAAGGGATAGGGTCCACCTTAACTTTTTATCACTGGTGTCTGGTTGTGGTGACGCTTTGATGCATGCCTAAAAGTGAATACTTTTGCTACAATAGCTGCCAAGCATAAAGCAGTCTATTCTGACTGCTGGTTCACACCGTTCGTGATCAATTTAAGTAGAAAATTCTTGTACACCTTAAATATTTCCAAACTCCACATGCGTATCATTAAATGATGCATTTATGATTTTGGAAAGGTCACTATGCTCACAAAGGACTGCTAGAGCCAGACGTCAAAGCAGACCCACAGTTTATATCTCCCCCACACCTACTGATATCTATGGCAGATGTCGTCATGGGCCCCTGGGAGGAGCTGGGCTGGAGGTGTGCTGGTCTGCAGGTATGGGTGGGGGGGGGGGGGCACTGGGTGTCTGGGGCGGGTTTATTATATTGGGGGGGGGGGCTAGGTCTGCGGTTGGCAGAAGACTGATCCCAGAAGTCCTGGAATAGGATCACGTGACAGGATGGTTTTTCCTATACCCTGGTGCTGCAGGATCCAGATGTCCTGCAGTTAAGTGCCCCCAATCCCCCCCCCTTACCCCGGCCCCAGGAATCCCCTCCCAGCTGAGCAAGATTCACGAGGGGTAAGAAGGGCCGAGGCAGAGGGGAAACCCCTGAGTTTGTCTCTCCAGGCAGGGGTATACGTTTCCAACCCGTCGTAGGCAATATGTTACATGGGTTCCAGGAAATACGGCTGATCTAATTCGCCGGCAATGTAAGCCTCTGGAAGAGTTCCAAGTATAAAGATATTCACAGAATACATGCAGTGCCCAACAACTTAATAACAGAATGCAAATTTATCAGAGAAGACATACTGCAGTATATATAGATTAGCGGAAACCAAGGAAACCTATATGTATAGATAGCACCCCTAGGGATGAACAGGCTGACAACGACACATCCCAGAGCAGCTCCTGGATACATGAGCAGTTCTGAGTAGCCTCTGAGCTGCTCACCGGGCTCCATAGTACTACTACTACATACTACACGATCCCTAGTAGCGCTAATCGCGGGGCCTGGCTCTCAGGACCCACTTGTGGTAAGAGGCAGCCGTAAACAGGAGACCAGCCCAGGCCCTCAGCTTGCCTTACAAACCAAACACCACCGACCAGCCCCACCGGGTCCTTGTACAACTGCCCCCTCCTCCAGCAACCTGGCATGAACCCCGTCCACGGGTACTGAGTCTGGCATCGTCCAAGATGCTTAATCCAGGGACCAGTAGGCCTACTACCGTAAATTCCCGCGTATAACCCGCGGGTTATACGCGAACCAAACCTCTAGTGCGGGTTATACATTATTCCCAAAGACTAGGTGCGGGTAATACGAGGGTTTTTGAAAGTATAGAGTAGTACTAAATTGACCATTTTCAGACCCCAGGTGCAGTGTATATCATTCTCCCAAAGTCGGGGTGCGGGTTATACGCGAGGTGCGGGTTATACGCGGGAATTTATGGTAGTTTTTGTACTGAAATAGTAGTTTGTTCTTGCTATACCCACATATATATCATATTATTAAAATGCTTTCTTTCACTTTATATTTTCTTGCTCCAAGATCACCCATGCGTACCTACTTGTAATCAAATACTCTGTAGGATATGTGAACAGGGCTTTGTATCAAAAATAAATTCAAATTACTCCTAAAACATCTCTACTGCACCCCCTATTTAGAGTACATGTCCAGACTGCATGTGAATGCAGCCACTGTTTGAACATGCCATGCATGGAGACATATAGAAGGAGAAAGTCCCAGGTCTACACACCTACAGGACATTTTCCCACCAGGTGAAAGGAGGCCGTCATCCAGGGGAACTCAGGTGAGTTAACAAGCACCTGAGAGACCCTCCCTTCCCCCAGGTGTCAGACGTCCTAGGCGTCAATCTCAACACTCCCGTGTGGCACCTGAAAGGTGCTGTTGACAGTTGACGCCAAGACGAGCACGTCACACATCAAACGCAGGCGCCATTTAATGAAGGGGTTTCTGGGTGAATTGGTTGAGTCTTAGCCTCATTGAAGACCCTCAACACATTGATATGGGTCAGAGAACTAGATAGGCTTATACATGTTATGATCTACACCAACTGTTTATCTATATCAATACTGGTCTGCAAGTATGTATTTGGCAATGGGATTTAGTTAGATCATTATACATGTATCTCTTTTCTTGCTGAATTACACATATATACTAAAGTAGAATTATATTTCCATTTCTATTCATACCCCGATGGACTAACACGATTGGCCATGTTTAAGAGGTTTCTTGAACGTAGAAAGTTAAATTAAGATACGAAATTACATTCCATGGATATCTCAACTTTCTGCACGATACTATGGGGTGCGCCCTTCCGCATAATAAGTGCAGTGTTTGAGTCTTAAGTTCCATATCAGTTGGCCACAGTTGGTAGGAGTTGCAGCTGAATGTATCTAATATCTCCAGGGTCGGGAGGTTAGCACCTGAACCCTGGAGGCGGCACGTAGGGGGTGCATTGGTCAAAACAGCTCCAGGTGTTAGGCATGTAGAATACAGGTGTGGAGTCATGTGGGTTGTACATGTGTACTACATGTACTATGTAGTACATTTTGTACATGTATTTCCATATCTGAAGGAGAACAAACGGAACCAGCACTGAACTTGGCCAATTAAATGTGTGTACATGTTTAACTAAATTCTGGTCAGACAATTCTAATGTGCATAGGTGTGTTTCGAAAAAAAGGTGAGCGTGAGTCTCCGTTATTAAAAGTAAGTGGACATGCGATATTTTAACTGAATGGCAGTTCATGTCATTCACACACTGAGTCATACATTTGGGGGACAGTATATACAACTGGAAACAGCACAGCCGGCAATCATGCCCAGGTCTGCAGAAGTTCTGCACGTACGTGCCTTGGTCTGGCATCAAGTAATCTACAAGACCTATACTGGGTTGCCCCATCTTCCCCTGGGACAAGGGATCAGTGGGGGATCAGTGCGTGATGCAGGACTGCTACATAGATCAGCTATTCACCTGGTGATGGAGAGGAGAGGCAATGGCTCTGGAAAACCCAACCCTCATGATGCTTCTGACGCACACATGCATCAACAGACTTCTAGGAAGATGCAATATGTGGAACCTGGGTTAGTCATAAGGCGCCAGTCATACGGTGGGTAAGGGAGATATATGGGAGGTGAGATCTAGTGCATAGTGATAGCAGACTGGTCACAGGTGTGAACCTCACACCTTTACACCCTGCACCTGTACTCACCTTCACTCACCTGTGTACCCAATCCTCCCTGGTGGTCCCCTCACTAGCTGCCTTGCATCTCCACACGGCAAAGATCGAAGCCACTGGCCCACCCTGGAGGAAATGCCCCATGAATTTATACCTTTAGTATGTGGGCCTCTTGCATCTCCCTAGCTATGATGCTGGACACCTGTCTGACTTCCAATGGCATGTTTAATACATCTACAACAGTATGTAAAAACATAATATGTAATCTGATTTGTGAATGCATTAATCAAGTCCTCATTGAATGCGTACCTTCTTGATGAATGCATTTCCAGATGCACACAATCTAGTTTAACCTGTAAAGTGCACCTCGTGCCAGAATAAAAATAAATGTATGCAAAAGAAACATGCCCAAATTGCGTCTCAACTTAATATTTGACACGATATATACTTAGTACAGGCCCTTGTGCTTAAACCAGGTCATGTGATCATGTCTTGGGGTCATGTGACCATGTAGTACGTACCACGGTATGTTATCATAGCATTAGCTGGTTCAGTAGTCGTGTTTCCCCTGCACACAATAATGGTTGTCAGGCCTGGCCGCTCCACCCCCCCGGACCAGACGGCAGTAGTTACTTCTTTGGTCAGTAGTACTGAAACACTACTGAGATGGCCCCGGAATTATGTTCGGCTTTATCCATATACTACTGCTTAAAGCAGTAGTCTACTGTATGTATACTGGAATTACTTTGATACTAAGGCTACCCTACTGATATTATACTTCTGTGACATACCATTTTCTGAGCTATCTTCAAGGCTACTGTTCTTATACTTCTGAAACATAGTCTAGTGGGCGCATATCAGTATTGTTTAAGTATTATACTTATTCTATACTGACTTCTTAGCATCACATGTACTTGTGTACTAGTTTAATCTGGGTTAGTAGACGCAGTCAGATCTGACAGTTACACAGAATGCGCCAAAATCCAGTGGGGATAAGACAGACATATATAGGAAGCATATGTTTTAAGGAATTATCTATCAAGGATCCTTCATAATGTTACAAGAATGGGCATACAATACACTGAATACCTTGTGACTACGTTAGGCTACTTGTTACAGTCTTCAGGAGTGCCCTATGGTGAGTAAATCAATCATTTTGAATTGTGGATGGAGGAATAAATACCGCTCTGTGGAGAGCAGTTTCTATTTGCTACCTATATACATGTATGAGTATCCTGTAATATGACTGTCAATTGTGGATCAGTAAGGCGCTTTCAAAGCAGTGGGTTGGGTAGGGGGCTGAGAGATATATAGGAACATGACATATACATGCATTCCTAATACATTTAATGCATATATATGAGACCCATGATCTCGTTCTGATAGACCTCTTGATTCAAACAGCACAGGACAAGCACTACTTATTCACTACTTTCAGCATGTGGCCAAAACGCAGCAGCTATTCTGAATAACAATACTGAACACTCATGCTGAAATCAGTAGTATACTTATCCTATACTTTCATCTCATTTAAATATTTCGGACATACCTTTCTCATACTGATTAGGAGTATTAGAAAAGTAGCCCAAGAAAAGTAGCTGTTCAGTAGTACTAGGGACCCAGGAAGTAGGGAAAAAGTATACTATTGAGCTAGCTGAACTGACCCAGAAACTCCATAGGCTCAACCAATACTGACTTTATACTGAATGGCAGTAGCTGTTCAGTATCATACTTAATCCATACTTTTACCTCATTTAAATATTTCGGACATACTGATATAATACTTATTAGATACTTATTCTCTACTGCTGTACTACTGGACAGCTACTTCCCAATTTTCTGCAGGTGGCTCTGAAAAGTTGGTAACTACTGAATGACTACTTTGTCAATACTTCCTGACAATACTTTTCCTCCACTTATTCAATACTTATTGTCTACTGCCTTTTGGTCCGGGGGCCTCATGATGAACACCGCCAAAACAGAACAGTCTGACAATAGTGCTAATGATTTGTATCATTCCAAAATGGTTTAATACCATTTATTTCCAAGTGGTATTTCCTATAACGATAGATTGGGCATCAGATAATAATTGGAATTATTTCATCATTCCTCTACGGAATCACTTAAATGCACACTTATCTAAGACTGATTTACTAATAAAAGAATGCCACTATAAAGATGGACTGAGTGCTAGTACCGGTATTTACCATAAAGACCCGTATCAACGGTGAGTGTCTGGCAGGAAGCACTTTTTACCCTTTGCAGTCTTCTCTTTTAGATCTATTGTTTCCGGCTACTGAGTGTCTCTAGTGGCGTCCCTTCAAAGGCAGCAGACACCTCGGACAAATGAGGAACCAGTTAAGGTGATTAAGGCGGATTAGGGCTCACACCCTTTGACAAGAAGAAACCAGCGTCTGGCTTCCATGGCGGCCATCTTGGTATGATCCGCCATGACAGCTGGGGTTGGGAGGCCACAGAAGGCGGCCTTTCTAGGTTCCAGTTAGTGGGAACCGTTAATTGCTTACAGCAAGAGCGTACTTTTTGCCTTTGAAATGCCTACTTTGGATTTTTTTGCAAATTTGCTTTAGAGGCCTAAGTCAGGACTTAGGATTGGTCGGTTGAGACGGAGAAGCCATTACATATCCCCTTTTAATCATTTTCCTATAGAAAACAAGAAATCATAATGTTAAAGATCAGACATGGGTACAATTGATGTATTTTGAGAGGCCGAGGGATGGGCAGGAGAGGGACTTATGGATGAGGAGATGGGCTGAGGGATGAGGGGATGGGGTGAGGGATGAGGAGAGGGCCTGAGGGATGAGGAGAGGGGCTGAGGGATGAGGAGATGGGGTGAGGGATGAGGAGACAGACCGAGGGAGGAGGAGGGAGGGGCGGCCAGGGTGACTCGGTTCAGGCCTTATGACCCCACTGACAATCCTCATCATACTGACGACTCCAGACAACGTAAGGCCGACTGTGGCGCCGTCTGTTGGGGCGGGTCCACCACGTGGCGGCGGCGGGCACGGCGCCAACATGACGTCAACGTGACGTATACTTGACATAGACGGACACTTGACGTAGACGCAACTAATGAGGAGTGAAATGAGGGCTTCTGGATTTATGATAGATCATGTGTGCATTGTGAGAATTTCTAAGTTCTTCTATATTCCGGTCGTGGCTGAGCTCATCTATCTTCTTTTCTCTCTAGAGAAGGTGTTTTCTAATCGCTTCACGATTCTACTAAAACCTCTTCGTATATGTTGCTTAAAATATTTAGGTACATTCATAACACATTTTATCTATAATGAAGCATTTTAATCTAGACCAGCTGAATGAGCGACGACAGCGACTCGTTAACCTGCAATCCCATTGACTGCATCCCTTCTATCGCAAGCGAGGCCCGGTAAGCTTGTGTTGGCCTGGGCTTTGCTCCCTTGCTTCGAATTGTCAGCATCTGGTCCGGCATCTGGTTCAGGCTTCTCCAACAAATGCTTACGTTGTAGACGGACGCAGCCGAGGGAATGACGCGAGGGGCGGCGCGCTTCCATCTCACTTGACCGAGCATGCGCTACCGGAAGTTATATAGGGTTGTCAAACCTGAACGTATGAAAAGTCGCCAAAACACCGCTTACCCCTGAGAGCTCTGCCGTCGAGATTACCAGTTGAGATCTGCATTCAGTCTATGGGAGACGATCTTCAACAGAATTATCATTGAGCAGACGACATTTGTCATTCATAGACATTCCCACCTGTGAGTTATTGAACAACGACGCCACCGAGCGGCTCAAAGACACACTACAGGGTCACGTCGCGTGCCTTGAAGTGGAAACCGGAAGCAGTGAGGGGACGCACCGGAACTAACCATTACATGATTGCTCAGTGTTATGTGCAGTGGCCCCCGCCCAGTGCATGCTGGTCCTGTCATGTCGGTTTTGTCAGTCATGCCAAGTTTAATACCTGGGGGCCGTTCCTCAATCCTTGAGTTCGCCTGAGTTCGCATTTGAGTTCATTTTTCTGTTCCAGAATAATTTGAGTTTACTCAAGCCAGTTCCTCAATGTTTTGAGTTCACCATTGGGATAGTGAACTCAGTGCAATTTTTGAACTCAAACAGCCATTTTCTAAGTTTAACAGAACAGTAATCCTAAACCACAAAAATCAAGAATTAACCACTTAATAGAGTCTCAAATGCAACTAAATGGTGCTTGGTTATTGTTATAGTATAGGGGTGAATGAAACATAGTCAAATAGTGTCTTATTTATTGATTTTGTCTGATTTGAAAAACATCCCCAGACAGTTTGAGTTCACCTGAGTTCATCCTTTGACTTTGATATTTCCCCCTAGTAGAAGATGTAACTTTTTAATCCCTATTGGGGGCCTATAGAGCCTAGTTATGTAGAGGTATGCCTGTGGGGTTGTTTTAGGGACTGTGTGGCATGGCATGTGAGTTACTGTGGGCATGTGAGTTACTGTGGGACTATTTTAGGGTCTTGGGGGTTACTGTGAGACTGTTGACTATAGTGTTGTACAGCAAATGGGGTTACTGTGGGGTTGACATAGAGACTGTGGGGCTGTTGTAGGGACTGTGGGGTTATTGTGGGGCTGTTGTAGGGACTGTGGGGTTATTGTGGGGCTGTGGGCCTGGGGGGTTGTAGGGCCTGTAGGGTTACTGTGGGGTTGTTATAGGGCCTGTGGGATTTTTGTATGGCATGTGGGTTACTGTGGGGCTATTCCAGGGTCTGTGGGGGTTAATGTGGGACTGTTGTATGGCATACTGTGTTGGTGGGAGTCTGTTGTAAGGCCTGTAGGGTTAATGTGAGATTGTGTTGGGCCTATGGGATTGGTTTGGGGTTTGTGGGTGTTGGTGTAGGCATCTGTGGGGTCGTTGTATGGTCTCTGGGTTTGGTGTGGAGTCTGTGGGGTTGCTATAGGTCCATTGCTGTTGGTGTAAAGCATGTGCCTGTTGGTGGGGAGAGTTGCTAGTAAATTATGGTCTTATGCTGTAGCCTGGGCACCCTCAGGTTCTAGTAATGTAACCTGTGCACCCTTTAAAATTTCTGTGGGTTCTAGTAATATAGTCTGGGCACCATATGTGGATCAACAAGGGAAAAGGGACCTCCGTGCGGGATTTTTAGTACCAGCTTTTGCCACCAGGGGGCTCCATATAGCTAAACAGGATCAAAATATAACAAAAAATGTTCTAGACTACTTTTTGATGTAGAACACAATAGGGTACATTAGAAAGTTCCATTTATGGTGAAAACCTTCCATATTTGGAATGTGAAAAGAATGTTTTTGGGCCTAAATTGGTGTTGTTGCACATGTTGGTTGCCATGGAAACATGATTTTTTATTCTAAATTGAAAAATTTAAAATATTGATTACAACAATTTCTATGCTGAAAACAAAATATAAATACCATTTTTAGATCAAAAGCTGTGATCAAATGTTTTCAGAGAAAATTAGGATATTTGGCAATTAGCATAATTGTGCTACTTATATAGGAATATATTAAACAAAGTAAGATAGAGCTTATTGACATTTAAGATTGGACAGTGACCACACATATTCAAAGAGCCAGTACTCAAAAACTAGAGGTGGTACCTGCTAATACAAGATATCATTGGAAAGCTGATGACCTCAATTTTGTTATGAAGTTTTTACCTTGGAGGACCCTTTTCCCTTGACTGTCCACATATCATATTATCTTATGTCATATAGTGTGGCACCCTGTACCCTCTAGGCCTATATCATTATGTAGCCTAGTACCATATCATATTTCATTATATTAAAGCCTGCATGGGCACCCTTTACCCATGATGTTATCTTCTGTTTATGTTTTAACCTGAGAACCCTGTCCCATGTTATTGTATGTTTGGTCACCCTATCCTACTCTTTTATGATAGGCTACGCAGGCTACATCATTAGGAAGGTCTAATATCATAAGACATACAGGCTATTAACAGGGTGCCACATTATATGACATAATGGAATATGACATGGTGTACAGACTACATTACTACAACAAGAATTGCAGTTTTGCCACCGAAAAAAAAGCCTCATGGGACCCATTCAAGACACCAAATAAGCAGGGGGGAGGGGTTGCCAGGTGGTACGATGATATTACCTCAAATATGGTTGTTCCTATGAATTTCTTGGGTCCATGTTAGCGGGTAGATATGATTATAATCAACATCAGGGCCATGGAAATGTGTGTTGCTAGGCAGATAAACAATTAGAATAGATGTTGCTAGGCAACCAGCTGTATTAGCAACAAACTAGTAGAACCATTGAATTCCTTGGGTCCATTTTAGGGGGTTAGGTATGATTATATTCAACCTAAAGACTATGGAAATGTGTGTTGCTAGGCAGATAGACAATAAGTATAGCTGTTGCTAGGCAACCAGCTGTCTTAGCAACAAACCAATAGAACCATTGAATTCCTTGGGTCAATGTTAGGGGGGGGTAGGTATAATTATAATCAACCTCAGGACCTATCAAAGGTTGATTTATATCATTGTTTGTGTTGTGACTCCTTAATCCAAGATGGCGGTGCAATCCAAGATGGTGGCGCCCGATCTGACTTTTGGTTAAGTGCAAACATCATATGCCTAATCCTGGTGGTACTTCGGCATAAAAAAAACATGCGAATTTGCAGTAATGGTTGGTGGCCATTTTGGAAAATGGCTGCCTTTTCTCAAAATGGCTGCCATCTACCCTCTTGTAAGTAACATAATTGAGTTTCTTTACCTAAAGAAAGTATATTTGGATGGTTTAATTGTATCTCTATGTTGATTAGAAGCTGAGTTAGAGCCCTTCTAGTTATGGATGGCGGCCATTTTGTAAAAACAGATGCCCACCAACCCCATATGTCGTACAACAGTCCCACAGTAACCCCACCCCCAGTCCACAAAGCAACCCCACAGTAACCCCACAGACCCTATGACAGACCTACAGTAACCCCACAACAGCTCAACAGACCCCACAGCAGCCCCACGGTAACTCCACAGTAACTTAACAGACCCCACACTAACAAGACAGTAACCTCACAGACCATACAACCGCCCCACAGATCCTACAACAAACCCCACAGACCCAGTAGCAGCCCCACAGTAACCCCACAACAGCCTCACAGTAACCCAACAAACCCTACAATAGCCCAAGAGGCCTTATAACAACCACACAGTCCCTAACACAGCCCCACAGTAACCCTACAAACCATACAACAACACTGAAAGCCCCACAACAATCCTACAGTAACCCCACAATCCCTAAAGCAGCGCCACAGCAACCCCACATGCCATATATCAACTCCTGAAGGCCTCACAGTAACCCCACAGACCCTACAATAGCCCCCACAATAATCCCACAACAGCCTCACAATAAACCAACAAACCCTACAATAGCCCCACAGGCCCTACAACAACCACACAGTCCCTGAAACAATCCCACAGCAATCCCACAGTCCCTAAAACAGCCCCACAGTAACCCTACATGCCATACAACAACCCTGAAGGCCCCACAACAATCCCACAGTAACCCCACAATCCCTAAAGCAGCGCCACAGCAACCCCACATGCCATATATCAATTCCTGAAGGCCCCACAGTAACCCCACAGGCCCTTCAACAACCCCACAGGCCCTACAATAGGCTTCACACCAGCCCCACACCACCTCCACAGTAACCCCACAGACCCTATGGCAGCCCTACAGTAACCCCACAACAGCCCCACAGTAACTTAACAGACCCTACAATAACAACACAGTAACCCACAGATCCTACAACAGCCCCACAGTAACCCCACAGACCCTACAACAAACCCCACAAACCCTGTAGCAGCCCCACTGTAACCCCACAACAGCTCCACAGTAACCCAACAAACCCTACAATAGCCCCACAGTAACCCCAAAACAGCCCCCCAGACCATACGGCAGCTCCACAGTAGACTACCGGTAACTTAACAGACCCTATGACAGCCCCACAGTAACCCCACAACAGCCCCACAGTAGCCCCACAGAGCCTACAACGAACCCTATAGCCGCCCCACCCCATCCCCACAGGCCGGGTCCCCACACAACCCACAGACCCTATGTACAACAACCCCACAGACCCCATGATGACAGCCACAGGAATCCAATGGACCCCACACCAATACCCACAGACCCCACACCAATACCCACAGACCCCTTACCAATACCCACAGACCCCACACCAATACCCACAGACCCCACACCAATACCCACAGACCCCACACCAATACCCACAGACCCCACACCAATACCCACAGACCCAACACCAATACCCACAGACCCCACACCAATACCCACAGACCCCACACCAATACCCACAGACCCCACACCAACCCCACAGACCCCACACCAACCCCACAGAGCCAACCCCAACCTCCACATACCCCCCACACCAACCCCACACACCCCCAACACAGCTCCAATACCCTTTCCTGCCTCTGAGTTCACATCTCACTATCAAACTCAAACTGCTTTGCTTGTGTAGACATTGTACATATAGGTACAAAGGGGGACATGCCACTAACAAGCAGCAGAAAAACCCATGTAAAATACAGATTTACTATTATTCAAATGGAATTCATGAGTTCATCAAGATAATTTGAGTTCACATCTTCATAGGTATGTTTGAGTTTGAGTTTGCCCTTGAGGAACAGCAAAATTTTGGCGAACTCAAAATCGCAAAGATAGGGCAAACTCATTTCATCTTCTGAGTTCGTTTTTGAGGAACGGCCCCCTGATCTGCATTATGGGCATGCATTGGTGGTTACTATGAGCATCAGATAGCCTGGGCGTCATGTGTCGGAGTAACACGACCTCTACCATAAACCTAGAGCTACGTTAGGGAGTGATCATTTATTATCAACAGGGGGGGGGGTGGTGGGTTTGGGGGGGGGGCAAAAAAATTTGGACCCCTTGACCGGGGGGGGGGCAAAAAAATTTGGACCCCTCTTGGGGGGGGGGGGCAAAAAAATTTGACCTGTTTTGAGCCAAAAAGCCCGTGCGTTACTATGCTTCAAAGGGCCCGCGCGCGAGCCGATTTTCGACCCTAAGGGGGGGGGGGGTAAAAAATTCTGACCCCTTGACCGGGGGGGGTGTAAAAAATTTCGCGCGCTCCGCGCGGAAACCCACCACCCCCCCCCTGTTGTTAAAAAATGATCACTCCCTTAGGGGGGCTTTGTAGCTACCTTTGCTTCGTATGCTCCTTTCCCTAGCAATAATTATATTCAAAACAAAATGACATAGTGTACTAAGTCTATACTTGATGACATGCACAATTATTAGCAGCCATAATTTATGCTAATATATAGGCCAGGCCAGGGTTTTCAGGAGATTAAGTTAGCCTTAGTACCCTACATCCAACCACACCCCGTACTACATGTAGTTATATCAGCTAATGTAGGTCAGCCTCAGAACAAAGGCAATGCCACAGACATGAATGACATGGAATCCCTTTTTGCCCAACGAGGAAGACGTGTTGTTTTTCGTCTTACACACCACTACACAGCACTGGCCTGACCCTCTGAGGCCGCTATGTAAACTGTGTGGAGGAAATATCCCCTTGGCACAGGCCTGGTCCTACTCCCTCTCATTCCCTTTTTTCTCTCTGGGGGTGCCATGTGTGTCAGGAGCTGGAGACAGGACAAACTGTGTTTCATATCTCTCCCCTCTTCTCCCCAAGACCCCCAGTCACTGTGTACCCCAGTGAGTGTTGCCAGCTGACCTAAACCCTCTACAGACTTTTAGAATCCCTCCTGGCGTGTGCTTTGCCCTAACAAACTGCTAAATTATGCAGTGGGGCACTCTATCTCCCAGAAGACTATTTACGAAGTACATTTAAACATATACCAATCACGTTGTGATGTGCTCCAGCCGAGAGAAGCGATTCTACATCATCGTGCACGTGCTGAAAAGTACATCAAATCTGTTTAATTACCCCTTTCCCAGTGGGCACAACATCCAGTCCAGTGTTGAATCAATGTTGGATCAACATTGAATCAACATTGACAACCCTTTATCGATGTTGATTCAATGTTCTGTGCCCTTCAATGTTCTGTAGTCTTTCTTACTCGGGGGTTAACAAACTTACAAAGGTATACAGCCAACACTGTAGGAACGTTCTGTCAATTATTACATGTGTCCTTGCATAGAGCAAATGCCTACTTTATGTGCCTGAAATACAGGGATGGCACTTTTCAATTTCTTTCTTAGACAGGTTAGTCAGTGCTAGGTTAACGTTTTATGGCAACATTAAAAGTGCTATTAAAGTGGCATTTGTGGGCGCTCTGGCTAGCCTGGACAGCCGCCCGGAGTAGTGAGGCCTGGAGGGACATGTACGGCAACGCGCCCCTGGGGCTGGACACTTGGCAGGACTGTGGCTAGGTCTTTGTCCCTGGTTCTGTCAGCATACATCTTGAAGACAGCTCCATTTCCCCCCATCTCCATGCCTCTTTACCAGATCCCTGATAACATCAACCTCTCGTCCTAACATCGTCACTTTGTGTAGTTACCCCTACACGTGGCCTATCTCTCCCCAACACGCATCCCCTCAGAGCCTGTCGGGGAGGTTTACCACCACGTGCCATGGGCTGCGTTTTTTGTATATATGAGCAACTCAAAGTGCACTGAAGAATCTGCCATAAAACTCCCATTCCTGCCCCCCATGATATGCCACATTATGTGGAATCATCACTAATAATATACGACATAAATCGGCGACAGTGTGTGTATCCTGTTGAGCTGCTCCGTGAGCTGCTCGCTGTTATAGCCAGTATGTATAACGTTTATGTTATATTTCCGCCACTGTTTGGGACAGGGAATGCTGGGAGCAGGCCGTCGTGTGTCACGTGACTCCATCCAGCGTCTCCCCAGCGTCTCTCAGCTCCTTGACCGACCTCACCGCGCATCCTCTCTGCGCACGCTTCGTTTACGTTTAGAAACATGTTTTCTCGGTACAGGTTTCTGTGCTTTCTCTTGCTGACTTGAGCTCGGGATTGTAGCTTTTTATCTGCCACAAACCTTCCATCCATGTCCCCAGTGTAGTAAATCAAGGTCTCAAAATGGGGGGTGGGATGACAAAGAACAAAGAAGTCGAGTTCCGCTGAGGGTCTCGGTGATTAATCAGCAAACTATAATATACACACATACACATGTTATGTTCCCGTTACCAAACAGATGTTGTCCCTGCCCATAAATAACCCCTCATTACATTTTTATGTAATAAATCCTACATCATAACTTTATTAGTCGATTAAAATGTCAATGATTAAAATTATTACACAGCACGTCACTTTGGTCAGATCCTAAGTGGGGATCAATCCAAGGCCAAGTAATGGATACGTTTACCAGTAGGCTCTCATTGGTAAGGTATGCCCCCTTGTGGCGATATGCTTACAGGGATCTACTGAGCAACACCCTGAGCTGAACCTGAGCTGCCCCCGCACGTAAAACTCACAGTGGGGTGTCATTGCTAATGAATCCTCCATGTTTCATCGTGATCCATGGCTTTATTTACTTTCACCGACGCCCGGAGAGTCCTGTGTCTTAGACTAGTTCAAAACCACAAGAGCTGTCTTCTCTTGCCAGGTCATCTTTGATCATGTGACCTTAAGGTCAATGCGACAGCTGCAAAGGTCAAGGCTGGCTCGTTGAAGGTTACTGGGTTTGTTTGCAGGATAATTGCTGTGGTTTCCTGCCTGGGGTATTTCAAAGAATATACACACAAAGAATACAGAGCCAAGTTCCTTATTTGCATCCCCCCCCCCCAACCACCCTCTGCTCTGAGAAAGTCAAGTTAAACATGTCAACAAGTAATAATACGTCTGTGCTATACGATTTTTCACTCTTGAGCAGACATAATATGTGGGGGGGGGGGGGGGGGTAGGCCTACTGCATCTTCCATCAGAAGTAATATTTCCCAACCCACAAGCTTGTCTCAGATACCAGTATTATTATTACGATTGTCAGTCACCATGGCTCATACCCATAACTTCAACAAGATGGACAGTTCTCCGACATACAGAGTGGAAGCCTCTTCAAGCCGTGCCTCGCAGGCGTTGCCCTTGACAAGTGATGACAACCACACTCACTACCACCTCTCCATGCTGGAGGCATTGACGGTTATATTCACAAATAAGCCCTACCTGCTCAGGCAGAAGGCCCCTGGGTGCCATCCCCACTCACAGATGACGTTGTCGGATGTAAACAGAGGTGCTCGGAGCAGCTCAGAGTTTATCATTATGCTTCAATGAATGTATCCCAAGCACACGCCTCATTAGATATACCCCACCCCTAGCCCCTCCCCCGGCCCAAGGGGCACGTATTCTGCTCCAACACCATTAATTACACAAACAGTTCCCAGTATTTTGTTACCTCTATTACATGTACAGCTAAACTGCCATTATTGGTTCTTCATGCTATTAGCAACTACAGCTGCGTGAGAGAAATAAAGTCTACACAAGGTACTTTTGAACATGTAAGACATATAGGTGCAGCTCTGATTGAACTTGGAAATATTATTCTTTAAGAGTAAACGATAACACACACATATTCCAACAGGTTTAGCAGATCTAGAGGGACAGGCACGGGGGTATCAGATGCCCCATGCTTGGCCATGGATACCATGACATGTGTCAGTAGATGGGTATCTTTTCATGCTGACCAAGTCTCGTAAGAACTCAATAGTCACATATCATGAATAGTATCCCCCGCAGGTTGCCAACCCTATGTGGACACCCATAGATAAGAACGTGTACCCTGCAGAGATAGCGCCCTTGTCGCAGGTTGGTCACAACCTGACCTTCAAGTGACCTTGTGACTTGACTTTCCAAGGTCAGGGAGACAGTGTAGGATGCAGTAGGCATGCCTGTGCCGTAGCCGTCACGCTTGTGAATTTACTGTATCCATCATACGACCTTGACCGAGACTTGGAGGTCACCACGCATAGGGAAGGGTCAACTTCCATAGTTGAAGGTCGAGTCAAGGTCAGTTTTTAGTCGTGAAGGTCAGGAACGGCAGGCTACGAGACACGCGTAAGAAGTGTGTTGGCAAGGTAGGGGGTCTGCCCAGTCAGATGACAGGCCACATGATGGATACACTGAAGGAAATTTCAAGAATGTCTCTTGAGACAACGCACATGTAATCGAAATTACATGTAAGCCATATACTACTACCGGTACTTTTGTATCTGCTGAATATAAATATAAAACCACCCACTTGTGTTGCATTACTTGCTCTGATGTCTTAATATTGTTGAAACGATCGTGATATATCAGTCTTCGCCATTACATACCGGACACCAACTATAACTGGCAAAAGGCTGTTATTTTACTATGTTTTAGTTAATAGCAATATACAGGACAGCTGTATTTATAGAATGTAAATTCGTGCATTATATATTTTCTTTTTATAGATATGAAATTGCCCTCCTGTATCCAGGCCTGTAAAAAGGAAGTCGGGCCAGCAAGTAAAAGATCTGCAGGACAACGTTTTCGGGAAGACGGTGATATTTACAGACTCATTTATATGCGGAAGTTTTGTGTGTGAAAGCACCAATAGGAGTCTCCGATCTCACGGGAAGAAACTCCGCCTGGAGTAGGCCGCTACAGACTTTACGATCTGGAGGAGACTCCATTGTCGATGGTACACACGAGTAGCGACTTGTGGCGGCTGTCGGCTTTCCAGTGGGGCACTCCTCCTGGGCACTCCTCCACGGCAGTCGTGGGAACGCGCGCATCCCCCGCGTCCTGATTGGTCGCTTCTCCCAGGTAGGAAGGCCATCCAGGTGGGAACTTCCTCCAGGTGGAGGGGGTGGGTCATGAGGCCAGGGGTGTAGGTCAGGGGCCACTCCAGAATGGGTTGTGGGTTTGACCCCGGCGCGTCAAGGCGTGAGCTACTGGAGGAAGCGGCAGCAGCAATACCTGAGATGTTTACCTACTGGAGGAGCCCGGGGGAGGCCTGGAGGGGAGCCTGCAGGAGGCATTGAAACTGGGAGGGAGGGTTTAGAAGTTGGCGTGTATAGGTTTAAAGGTGGAGCATTGTTATCTAAACTCCTGAAACTTCCAATGATATTGTTTTACTTCTCTGTTACATTATCGCATATGAAACTCTCACAATACATTCGTCCAGGGACGTGTTATCTCTTATGTCAGACACATGCTCTGTCTGAAAAAAAGAATCCATCCAAATCAACATATCACGAGTTTTGTTTTACATTAAATCCGGTTTCATTTGTAATCATTCGGGATCCCATTACAAAGGGAAGTCGGATTATAACACAATTGTACTTCTTTTATCCCCTCTTACTGTCACATGATCTTTGATCCTGAGGACTCAAATTACCCTATAATGCTAACCTATAAATCGGAGGACATCTAGAGACCCACTCCCTTTTAGTTACTAATCCCTTTGAGATGAAACTTGTCCTTTCACCTACATGTATTATCACCTACTAAATCCCCCGTTATATGTCCCTACTGGCCCTGTGGTTGGGGGCGACATAGCCGCATTCAATGAGAAACAAATGACATTTTCCGCTGACCCTGTCTGTGGGGTGGCATTGCAGTGAGGAGAAGGGGGAGGGGGTTGAGAGAGCATAAAGGGGGTGAAACTGGGTGTGCAAGTGAGTAGGACATGGGTATAGTTGTCAATGAAGCCGTCCTGGGATCTCCCATTCATATGGGTTTGATTAAAGGCTTTAGGATTTCACGGTGTCTGATGTTGAAAATCGTTATTTCTCCATGGAACTCACATCGACAGAACACAGCCAAAAATAATTATCTCATTTCAAGAAAACTAGTTCATTTGTTCGCTAGGCGAGTTTATTTATCTTATTTTCTTGAAATGAGATAATTACTTTTGGCTGTGAATACGTGGTAGTTTTGCTATCAGATTCTCCTCACTCCTATAGCTCATCGATAATTAGGTATCTGGGAGGGGAGGACCTGGTGTATTTGGCTATTTTTAAGACCTGATCCGATGATGTAATTATACATGTCTCATTTCATAAATTATAAGGGGGAGGAGGGGGGGAGGTGGTTGACCGTCACTACTGGTTGCCACGATGGCATGCTTTCCTGTAACGTGCGTGGAAATAACGTACAATATCAGTCCAAACTACTCCTCTTTAGTTATGAAGGGGCATATCTTGAGGATCCACTGGTCTCCAAAAAGCAGGCCAACGTGTGGGCGGTGGGGGAGAGAGTTACAAACCAGATGTGGGATCTCCACTCGTCGTGTTTTGCTCTTGTAAACTGTGAACATGGCACATAAGAAACCCTAAGACAGAATTGTTTATATTATACACGGAAAAGGGATCGGCATGGCGCGTGGACACAAATCGTCACCATGGCAACGGTGCCCTCCAGGGTGACACTTGCCAACAAAAGAGACACTGGCACCGGAAGTCACGTGGTCACGGGGTGACTGACTCACAACTGATGGCGGCCAGACGACAATCTGCTTCCCGCCAAAAAACTAAACTGGGTGACACTCCAGGGCCGTAGCCAGCCTTAGCTGTGTGGGGGTGCTCATTTTGGGTCAGGCGGAACTTTTTCGGCATAGCCGAAAGCCCGGCCCGCAGAGCGGGGCGTATCGCAAGCGCAGCGCTGCGACTAGCTGGGGGGGTCTGGGGGGAAATTTTTGAAAAATACATGTAAAATGGTGCAATCTGGGGCATTTTGAAGAGATAATCCCTAAGACAATTATGACACTATATATAAGACACACTTTGATTGAATCAAAATTTGCCCAATGTCTGGGGGATTCAAAGCCTGGTCCTCGGGATGGAAAACCAAATTTTGGGGCCTGATACCAAGACTTTCAAATTTATTTCAAATGTAAATCTACCTATATTTACATCTTTCAATTTTTGAATAGGTTCATTAGTGTATTGGGATGCATCCCAACAATAATACCTATTTTGCCCAGTGGAGACCCGAACTCAAGACCTACTGTGTATGAGTTTTTCAGTAGGTGAGTGCAGCTGCACAGTATGTAATACTGGAAACCAAAAATATGTCCATTCATACTGTAAATCTATGCTATATCTAGCTACACTAACTTCTGACAGTTTGAGAAACCAGACATTTGGGGTTCCACCCAGTCACATCCAGAAACTAGTGTCCCACCCCTCACAGTTCTTGTCACATAGCTATTCCTCACACTTTGACCCACCCAGATCCTGACAACCAATTCCACCCGCATCTGACTGCTGGGAGTTCCACACAATGAAATGTTCACCCTTTGAGTTCCACCCTACTAGATCCCAGCACTTTGAGTTCCACCAAAGCAGTTCCTCACCCTCAGAGCTCCTCCTACATCCTACCTTATGGCATTGCTCCCAACTACATCAAGACCTCTGCACTCAACCAGATCTTGACCACTGACATTCCACCTTCCCAGAAGTTTCACCTACAACAATCAGATATCCACCAACATCCTACTCCAATCGGATATCCACCCACATCCTACTCCTCAGAGTTCCTATCTTTGTTTAGATTTATTCAGACTTGAGCCGCTTATATTGTCCACCCACCTTAATCCCACCACTTGGAGTTCCACCCACCCATATTCTGCCAATTCCAGTTCTACCCACCTGTGTCTTGCCCCTTGAAGTTCCACCCACCTGTACTTCCAAGTTGTTTGGAGCTCCACCCTCATTCCTACTCCCTTGAGTTCCACCTACCCAAGTCCCACTGCACGAGTTTAACCCACAAAAGCCATTTGAAGTCCCTCCCAACCAAGTCCTACCCGTTGCAGTTCCACCCCCCCCCCAAGTCCCCCCATTTAGAGTTCCACCCACCTAAGTCCTGCTACACGGAGTTCCACCCACAAAGGTTCCGCCACAAAAAGAGTTCCACCCACCTCACTCCCATGACTAAAAGAGCTCCACCCTACCCACTCCCGTGACTATATGAGTTCCACCTAATCCATTCCTGCGACTAAAAGTGTTCCACCCTGCCCATTCATGCGATAAAGAGAGTTTCACCCACCCCACTCCAGCGACTAAAAGTGTTCCAGTCTGCCCATTCTCGCGATAAAAAGAGTTCCACCCACCCCATTCCTGTGAATAAAAGTGTTCCACCCTGCCCATTCCTGCGATAAAAAGAGTTCCGCCCACACCATTCCCGTGACTAAAAGTGTTCCACCCACCCAATTTCCGCGCATTAAGAGTTCCACCACTCCTATTTCTGAAAAAATGTCTATGGCTTTGCGCAAATTTCTTCTTTTTTTTGGGGGGTGGGGGATGGAACTCCTCATCACTGTGCTTGCATTGGGGGGTGCTTGAGCACCCCAAGCACCCCCCCTGGCTACGGCCCTGCACTCTCACAGCACTTGCCGGGAGCCTCCATCATTGTTCACATGTACAGAGTATGTTTGGAGATGTGGCCGACGCCGCTAAAAGACGCGCCATGCGTTTAATCAGTGCCCGGATGCAGGAAGACTAAATAAAATGTCGTCTGCGACTAGAAACGGGTTACTCACCACACCCAGTTGTAGATGACATGCTGCGCTGTCCTACATTTTCTGTTATTAATGTCCTAAAATGTCACCAGGTTGGAACCAGGTTATTCCCATTCATGTTTTCCCAGGACAGTTCTTTGCGCCAAATCCAGAGGCCGAGCGGGACATGAGCAGGGGAGGGGGTCCAGATGGGGGACATTCCTATTTCCCATGTCGCCTCTAAGAACCTCTCATGTCTCATGTCGATTTTAAGAAAATATATCACTTGTTTTTTCCCTCATGTCACTAAGGTCCATGTCGCATATCATGTGCTCTGCTCAAGTCGATTGGTATCGTAATCGATGTGATAGGCTACTTCCCCATAAGCGCCATTTAGGAGCATTTTCAGACTAGAAAACCTTTCACTTGTACTAAAATAGCATTCATATAATTTCATTAGTGCCCTTGGCACATAGCCGGTATGTGTTAATCATCTCTCCACCCAAGGAAAATTCATTGCTTCAATGTACTGTGTAGTTGTTAGTTTACACTTTAATCTGCTATTCTTTGTTCACATAACAAAGGCATATATTACTCAATTTAGAAAACTGCCGTGGGCGATAATCAGTGCACATTCCCTCTATTATCATCTTATAGCTGCTATTCCTGGCTTTGTTTCTGCGAAGTTGGCACAGCAGAACAGGGATTTGATCACATAGTTATCAGAAAGAGCCGCCAGCCGTCTGGGTTTTATCTACGAACACTGCCTGTGTTTTGAGCATGATATGGCAGGTCTTTGAGAGGCCAGAGAAGGTCACCCTGACTGTTATCTAGTAGAAAGGTTTTAGAAGCAGCTTGGGATTCCTTTATATTATTTACGTGATTCTATAGGATGGTTCAGTACATTCTCTCCTGAAATTATTTCTTTTTTTTTGATCAGGGCTAGGTTATTACTTTGTGAGTGGCAAGTCTAACCGGTTCTATGTAAATGAAGGTGACTGGTACCGCCTGAGGGCTGTCTGTATACACCTATCTGCGGCAGAAACTTGTGAAAACGCCAAACCATATATGTGACCACATATGTATATAAATATTTGGCCAGTGACAGGCGACATGTGTAATCAACAAGTTAAAATATATGCCAAACAGATGAAAAAGTAACCAAAGCTTAGAGGGTATTTCCCTTGTTATATTTTTGAGCCAGGACCAGAGACGTTGTCGGACACCTGGTTGTTTAACCCCAGCGTGAGCCCATCTTAAGGCAGCTGCTCTATAGCAATACCTTACCTAGATCCCTAATCTCCCAACATCCGGCCATAGTGAAATAGATCTCGTAGATTCCTACTAACCCCCTCAGCGCTGGAGCAGACCTGTCTTTTGGGGATTCTCACGGTTGTGTGATCAGGTATTGTGATGTGGATTTTTGTATAGAGAGGTGAATCCATAGGTGAGAAAGGGTCCTTGGGGGACGCTACATGACGCCACAGGTGCCCTTAGCAGGTGTGTACAGGTGTTTGTGAGACTCCCACAAGTGTGGTAGTAAACAGGGGATCTAGTCACCTTACCTGCCATCCATACATTGAAGGACTTAGTGAGCAGGGGGCATGATATATGTGGATCGTAATAGAATGCAATAGTGAACGTCTGGAGCTAAATTGCGACATCAAAAGTATCTCCCGATGCAAGCTGTCATGTTTGTAATATAATCCAATTCAGAAATGCATGCATATAAATAATCTTTTGATTGCAGCTGCTGAAAGATAATACTTTCATGTTATACATTCCGACGTATCACGTTTTATAAAATACTATAGCTTACGTGACCATGAGGTGAAACTGCAAACACAACTCACCTAAAAATGACAAAAAAAGATACAATACATTAGGATGACAATACATTAGGATAAGGTTTATAACCATAACTGAGGGTGAATATAATATGTAGAGATAGGGGAGGCTATATTCTGTTGAGAAGTTAGTGACGTCATAATTATGGCAATTATCATCAGGATATATTTTCACGTGATAATGTAATACACGTACAGATTGAGGATAGTAGCATGGGGTGTAGTTCTTGGAGGTATTATAGGGGCCATTCATAAAGTATGTTACGCAAATTTCGACACCCCCACACACTCTTGTAACGCAATCCCCATACGTCTATATCATTAGTGGCCAAGACCCCACCCCCTCCTGTGTGACGTGCTTTATGCTGAGTATTAATATCGAGGTTATAGCAGGCCACAGCGGTCCTAACCTACGAGTTCCAACACCCAGGGTCCATCTGGTGCCCAAGACGACCTTTTGCGTTATCTTTGGCGACAACCTTGGTCAATCAGGATTCCGTATTGTGATACCTTAATCTGAGATTCTGACGGCTATTTCTCATATATAGAGCCCCCTGAACCGTCTTCCTGTGCAGGGCAGGACGTACCGCTGTTCTACACAGACGCCGCACCCCCTCCCGTGGGGGCTCTTCCTGTCGGGGGCCACACCCCTGTTGTGTCAACGTTATGGGGAGGGGCTAAACTTACATATGAGAATGGCCAATATGTCAGTAATTTGTGCATTATTTAGATCAAAGATGCCTACCTGGGTATCTAACCTGCAATATGATAGGTGTCGCCATGGGTTTCTAGCTGTGTTTTTACAGGCTGTATAACTATCATGCCAAGCCTCATAACATGGGCACACATCAAACGTGTGCAACAGGAATGGAATGATGCCATGGCGCCTCTGGATGCTAGGGTAGCTCTCCATCTGTTATATGCACTATACCTTCATAGCAATGCATTTATATCTATGGGAATATATTGACTACCTGCCAGTCATGTTGCGTGTGGTCCTGAATCAAGTTTTACCAGGAAAATCTCCAAATGTATATGGGTAGCTCACCAGTAAATGTTTATACATTAATATGGATGACGGTGCCTCTAACCTTCATATCAATATTAACTAATAATCATGTTCACATAACAATGAGACACGATCTGTTTGCACTAATGCCAGAACAACATTGCATTGGCAGGAAACTAAAGAACACTACATACACTGTGAGTTTTGGTGTAGCAACAAATTGTCACATGTACATTCAATCATGAGCTACTTCAGCTGAACATGTATTACATGCACTACAATAGCAAGGCACAATATCCTGTTCAGTGACAATGACAGGTTCTGACACAGAGGAACTTTACAGGGACACAGGAAACATGTACGAATGTCGGCCCCCAAGACTAGCTCTGACACCTGGTGGACGTTTTTCCCACTTCCTGTGTGACAGCGCATGACAGATAGTCCTTTCCGGCTACACCACTAAACATATGATCGAGGGGAAACCGCCATTATACTACATATGTCATTACCATAACCACTACAAATTAAGTCTCTTTGTATTCGACAAATCGTACCAGCATGAAATAGAAACAATCAATCCGGGTCCATTGTTGCTTCCAGCAACATGAAAAGGAAATGCCCTCTAATATTGTCTAACAAACATGATGGGAAACTGGTGATCATTTTCAATTTTTCAATTGCCTGCCTGGGGGGTCTTGTTCCACCAATGTGACAATATGACACCAATAACTGGCCCGCATCTCCAAAACAGATATTATTAACCTGTCACAAGACAATTGTTATGCCATTGCCTTCCTCCTTGATTCTAACTGGGCCCATTGTGTTGCCAAGTGAAACACACCTATTGGACATGGCTGTAAATCTACCTGCATGTACCTCTAAATCGGGGGTTGTCCAGTTACAATATGGTTAGTATATCCTATTGCTGGTAAATGGCTGACTGTGATTGTCTCAACGAGGAGTGGCATAGTGACAGAATGGCGTAAATGGCCCATGGCCACCCACATGAAGGTCAGTATAATCTCCAAGGTCAAAGACATGGTAGTAACAAGAAGCCACAAGTCGTGTACCACCTGCCCAGATGAGTTTTGACAAACGTACCTGTGTTAATCTGAGGCCAACTGTGGTCTTAAATAACATTTTCAAGTTTGACAAGAAACGTACCATAGATTCTACATAATAGATTGACACTCTATGATTCCAGCAATACCAGGATACACCCTATGGTAACTATGGTTGCACCAAAACCAGAAGATCATAGGATATTCCTTCAAAACCCTACTTTCACTCAGGGGACCTACCCGGACCTACACATTCCTTGCTGCTATGATTCCCTGCCTGAGGCCATTGTTTGTTGACAGAAATCTATACACCACACCCCTGGGGGATGACCAAACCTGTAGAAATACCCCATACCGTCTCAAGATTCCAGAAATATTGATATCTCCCCGTGGAGGGCTTTAAGTTCTCCTTAACGACCGTGCCTATTTACACCTCAGGGTGTGGAGTTCATGTTAGTTCTTCTCATTCCCACCAGGAGGCTCCCAGACCCCTGGCCAGGCCTGTGTTGTTTTCTCAGTGAGTGGTCACTCAGGGCCATCGCATCCCAGCACCTCCAAGGCGATGGTCAGTGCTGGGAAGATGCAAAGGTCGCAGACGTTGCCTGACCCTTCACCCTCAACCTCTGACCAAGAGCTGACCAGTGGGACCCTTTCTCATCATTTTCCACATCTGGGGTCTATCAGTGTCCGATTGGTCACCTGGTATTAGGCTTGAGGTGTTTTTATTGGTCAGTAATTTGGGGGAGGACGCCGACGTCGTTCCAACATGCGTGGTAGGCGTTAGGAAATTAGGCTTTGACGAGGATATGTCTCTCATATGTTGGAGGGAAATATGAAAGTTATGTTGCCCTTAGGGGATATATAGGTCCTATGTCTATAGCCCTATTCCCAGGTGTATAGGCTGACAGCTCGTCGACAGAGTTTCCGCGTACCTGTCATTCTCCATACAAACCAACACCAGACATATCACCTATTCAACCGTCCACCACCCACAGGAATGTGGCAGTTCTGTCTCATTTACCTCGTATGACACAATTCTAATTAAAAGTGACGAAAGCAATATAAACATAGGTATGAATGAACCTCTGTGCCCATTGTCATCATTATAATTTATTTCCTCTTAAAGTAACCATAATGGCGACTCACAACGGATCTGTATACTCAATAGGGGTTGCTGTGGTGCCCAGCAGGGGAGATACCTCTATAAGGATAAAGGCAGAATAAGATTACCTCGGGAAGACTATTATCCTTTCCCAAACAGGCACAACTTGTAAAAATCCCCCACAACAACCCCCTGCCTCCACCTGCTAGGACATCCAGGTGTCTGGTATGTAGCTATATTAACCCCCCCCCCCACGCCTTCCCAGCTTATTAGAGTCCAAGGTAACTGTCCCTGTCCCATTTCTGAGGCCCCCACTACACATTCCGCACCAAACCAAGCATCAATCTATTGCCCTTCACCTTTGCTTCAGGGGTTATATAATTCGCCTTCTCTTCTGCCGTGCCACCCCAGCTGAGGCCGGAGGGTCCTGGAGCTGCAGTATTCAAGCAATATTTGTCAGTCTAGGGCTAATTGAAACCCTAGACCTGGCATGAAGGATCTCTAGGGGAAAACATCAAATAGTTCAGGATTAGCTTACGGGGCCGGGTCACCTGCGTCCCATTGGTTTTATTAGCCAATTGAATACGTTTTATGTCCTTTTAACCATTTTGTGACTGCATATTGACAGAGACTTCAATAACGGGCCTCAGGCTGAAGAGGCTGAGGTACAATGGAGACAGCCTTGGGTTTAGTGTACGTATGGTACATGGCTGTCATAAAGGCGTTCTTCAGATGGGCACAGACATAGGGGGCGAGATGGGTTATTGCAGCATCTTGGGTGTGGGTGGCGTTCTCTCACCATTGAGGAACAGGAGGAGGCCAAGTCTTTGCTGATGGTATTTTATCAATGCCGACTTCTCATGTTATACAAAAAAAAGTATATTTATCACAGCTCGCCCTTTACATATATGGCAAATAGGGACGGCAATGCCACAAGGGGGCGGCAGTGTGCTCACACCCTATTAGGTGACACATAACCTTTACCATTTGCACCCTGGGAACCCTTTTCTGTTGTTGAGACCCCCCATCTATGAGAACAACGGGTACATGCCTGAAAACCGCTGCTGATGGGAAAAATCCAAAGAATCTGGGCTTGGTCGCCGGGGACAGGGCTGAATGGAGGGAAGCGGTTTGATTGGCTGCGAGAGGCTGAAATTGGCATTTTATTAGGAACCGGCGGGAAGTGCCAATGTCGTCTGCTACCAGCCTCCGTTCTGATTTAGCGCGTTTGACATCATCTGCTTTGTCAACTTGTGATTTTGAAGAAAGATGAAAGTGAGTTGGAGTTAACATGATACTAGCAGTCATTTTGGATACAGGGTGTGTGCTATACACATTGAGGGACAGTTGCTTACCCTATATTCCAGATGGACAGCAACAACTGTGTTTTAGGGCTCGTCTGGGGCGATAAAATCTGTTAATACTTGACACTGTCAGACTGTGCTATAAGGTCAGCGTAAAAGAAACAACCCTTGTTCCATTGACTCAGAACTTCAAATACCACCCAAAAGACTGTTTTGTGTGGAGAGACAAGGGGAACTGTCACATTTAGTGTCACTGAAGTGAACTGAGTATACATTGTAGGGGTAAATTTTAAACTTTGGATAGAGTAGAGCATTATCTTGACTCATCCCCTTTTGACCTTTTCCAGCGACCTCATAAACGCAGTGAACTTTTATAAACGTGCAGCAGCCTCTACGAATAACTCCTACGAGGAGGATCAAGTGACGAACAGATAGAGACCTGTGTGTGAGGATGAGAAGTGAGTGAAGCATCCAGTAGTACTGTATACAAAGCCATGACAAAGCAGACAAATAGGGGATTAGGGGGAGCAGGGGGCTACCCAGGCAGGAGAGAAGGATTGCAGTGATTTTCAGCAGCATCCAGTTTAAGAAGGATCACTTGATGGCAGTGCAGATAAACGTGCACATTCTGTGTGGCCAAGGTATACTCATCCCTCACTTGACTGCCTACCTATTACTTTGACATCCCCTTTCACTGAAGCTATACCTTGATTTGGGCGCTAAGTCCCTGATCCGGCTTATGCTAAACACCCCCTGGTCAGGCTGGTGGGATGTTCCTAGGTGATACCTGACCACAGGTATGCTCTACTGGGATGGCCACAGGTGAGTTGGTGACACGCAGCTTTCATCTCTGACAGCAATGACATCATCATGCAGGTGTTACAAGGGTCACCACACATATTCCCATCGCTTCTAGTGCCCAGCGAATAGCTGCTATAAAGGTAGATTATTAAACGTATTTATAGGAAACTGATGAAGGAAAAATAAGTTCCGAAATGTTGTATCAACAAAAACCCGTTCAAAAATAATTCCGCTTTGCAGTTGTGAATTCTCCTCAAAACATATATACGATATTAGAAATAAAAATGGAACCCTGATCAAAATCACCAAGGTGGAGGGGAGCGTGCAATATGGCCATGCCATCATCAGATCGCCAATTGCATCTCACGGCCATGCATTGGGTGGCGGGGGTGGTCGGGTGGCCACCCACAGTGGCCTTGTCTTGACCGTCCCTATATGATGTAGCCTGACTGGTGATTGGGTTGACACCAAGTGGAGTCCAGCAGCAGGACATGGCAGCTCCAGCACCACAGGGGAGGGCACCACCGGCTACTGCCAGCTCAACATATGGTCCTCCAGTATGGGAACAGATATATTGCTGCAGAGAAAGGAGGGTTGGTGCTGGAGCAATTTTTCATCAAATGCATACAACAGATAATGTACGTAGCCTACACTGTCTACAATTGGTTTACTGGGTATATGCATATATAGTTCTCCATCCAAGTATAAAACAGAGGAAATTCTGCCTATAAACTTTCGGGTAGTACTGGGCTACCCTGGAAAGTTTCCATCTAGGGCGTGGCAATCCGGGCAGGGGAGGGGGCGCCCCACGACTGACCGACCCCTCAAAAAGGTTAAAAAAAAGAAAAAAAGGTCAAGTACATGAAAAGGGGTAAAAAAAACCATCCCCCTTGCCCCCTTCCCACTGCTTGCCACGCCCCTGGACCAGGGGTGTGTTGTGCTGTGCAGGGAGGGTAGGGGGAGGCGGGGGTGGCTGTCAGTCAGTGTCAGGGTATAGATGGCATAATGGACTCTGACGTGGCGTATATCTACCCTGGGGGCATACAGAGAGACCACTCATCACCAGCACTGACCATCGCTGATCTACACTGACCAGGAGGACCATGACACTGGTCAGCACTGGACGCTGGAGCTGACCAGTGTCATACACTGTTGCCACCTCGCGGGGAAGCTTGTAGTCACAGGGCCAAGTAAAACATTTGGATTGTTCCCATAGAACCCACGATAATAGAGTTGTTCAGTGGTCGAATGGAATGAGAATGGTGACAGATAGATGAGGAGAAACCATAATGTACATGATAGATATCTTTATATTTATAACCGTACACGTTCTGTACAATATTGTTTGAAATTCCTGGGTTAAAGGATTTATTATTTCCTCATTTGCATAATTATGTATACATATGTTATAGCATATATAGGCATGTTTGATATTGAATTGAAGTTTAGAGAGTCAGTAATACAGGTAGCTAGGAATGACACACCTTCTTATATGTCATTTTGATTAGACTCCTATAAGCTACTAAAACAATATTATTTAGTCACGCTACCCTGGTCCCGCAAAACCCCAAGCACTGGTGGTACTGATTTACAATATTTAAGGAAAAATACACAGGATAAAAAGATTTGAAAAACGCCTTCATTCTATTGTCATGACTTTTTCTTTTGCAGTTGCCTAATATTCAAGCAATGTTACCTGAAAACTGGCAGATATGAATATACAACCAAAGAGATCCACTATAATTTATCATAGAGGTTATGATACCACCGACCACAGGAAAATAAATAGAATCCATCTTTGATGGTCATTAGCCATCCATGTATTGTCACACCTATATATACACTGCGGCTCATTAATTCTGGGTGCTGGGACAGTGTAGGCACATAACCCACATAAAACGCGTACTGGGGTGACCTCCGACATGACCCCTCAGCCTCTGACCCCAGACTGACACGAGTCACCGCTTGAGGCTCTGTTTGGGATCGTCAGATCTCTGCTGACAGAAAAAAAAAGGATGAGAGAGCAAGGGTTGCTCACTGGTCTTTAGCTGAGTCTTCTCAGTTGTACTCTACATCTGTACATGTTCAACAAGATAAGGAGACAGCAGAAAAAGGGGAAAAGGGGAACAATGGTAGCGACATGGGCAAGCATATAGAGGAACGTTCACAAATGACTTCGCCTATACATTTTCTACCCCCCCCCCCTCCATCCCTTGTCATTATTTTGGGTAGATTGATCTTCACACATGTTACACCTTCGTTACCTTGTTTTATTATAGAAGGTGGCCCGCAGAAGACACCATGAATGATGTTGCTCTTCTAGACAGGAGAGCTGCATAGGTTTGGGTGCCGGAGCAGCCTCCTACACCCTGGAGGTGGGGACCTTGACATGGTGTTGTACCCATGTGATAAACAACTGGTCCCTCGTTAGACATGATGAGCGGCCACCAGGACTGCCACCAGGGTGCCCATCAACTACAGGCCCAATGTTCAGGTAGCCTCTGATGTTAGTATAGCTTGTGATGTAAAGGTACACCTATTGTGTGTGTGATACCGGGTGTGAT
Organism: Harmothoe impar; assembly: GCA_947462335.1. Taxonomy (NCBI): domain Eukaryota; kingdom Metazoa; phylum Annelida; class Polychaeta; order Phyllodocida; family Polynoidae; genus Harmothoe; species Harmothoe impar. Next base: position 28,868,500 of record OX381704.1, on the reverse strand, counting down.
GTTGCGTTGTTGGGTGATACATTTCGTATTGTCATAAAAAAGGGAGAGTGCGTCAGTATGTGTTCAGGGAATTGTACAGCTGTGGTTCCCTTACAGTATACAAGAATGATTTATTACCTGATCCTCCGAAGGACTACAGTTGTGTATTATACTGTAATTTCATTTGAATGAGGTTTTGCCATTATCTATTTCCAATAAAATGTATTTCCTTTTACCACAGACTTCCATAGATGGGCTATTCTCATTGCTTTGGCTATCTGAAGTTTCCATCATGGATATTGTCCTACTAGAGCTCTCTGTGTCAAGTGAAATGTCAATAATTCGATTGCACATTCGGCATAAATGTAGATGGAGTTCCTGGTACAAGGTAAGGGGAAGGCAATGATACGCTATACCCGGACATTAATAGAGTCCGCGATTTGAGTACATATCCGGGATCTGAACTTGATTTTTACCTCATGCGAAATTGCTGTAGATATCATGGCTCTATCAAGTATCATTGCCATATCTAGAGTATAGACAGTCCTGCCACCATTCTTTCTACTGAAGATTCTAATGGTCTTGCAGTCCTTGAATATTGCTACATGTATATTATGTATACTTAAAAAGTGTATACTTGTAGCATGAGGTATTTGATATGGGTTTGCTACTGATACCGTAGTACAGAGATCAGCATCTACATACCACACATACTATAGTCCCTCTGCAAAAGAAGACATTAACAATGTCAAGCATGTACACTCAACCCTGTTTTCTACCACTTCAAAGAGCATAACCCTTTCCCTTTTTTCAATAGAGGTAACGGTACCTCTGATTGGTCTTCTCTTTAGGTCACGTGGCTGTGTTTACATAGAAGCTGTAACCTGATCCTGGGGGCTCTTAACCTCAAAGCAGAGTCCTGTAAATCTCCAGATCAACCAGCAGAGGGATGTCTTGGCAACCCAAGGGGTTTAGTTTACTTAACTGAACTGTGCCCTGAAATTTATTAGTGCAGCTTGAGCACCAGACCCTTGACAAGTGACGAAGAAAGATTCATTATCCACCCCACCCTTTTGTTACTTCACGCCCTGGCCGCACTGTGACTCTCAAAGCTTTGTCCACAATCACGGGTGCACAATGCATTGCATGCGGCCTGGTTTTGGTCGTTGCCGCGGGCGGCGCTGGTGTCCCCTGTCCTGGTGTGGAGGTGACTCTGCTCCCTGATGGGGAGGGGGATGGGGGCGGATGGGTAAATTCGACATGGCGACATGGCCCTTTCTTAAAATGGACATGCGACATAGAATTTAAAGACATGAGGGGGGAAATATGACATGAGAGGGTATTTCTAAAAATTGACAAGGGACATGAGATCTTCTTAAATAGAGGCTACATGGGACATGGGGATTTTAAGTGACATGACATGGGATATTTCTTAAATCCCCCCCCCCCCCCCCCCACAATCTAGACCCCCAGGGGTATATTGTGGAGACGCAGGGGAAACGCTCGGGAGACGCAGCTTTCATCAATCACGTGTCACATTCCATGAAATCACGACAAGACGACAGCCGCCCACTGCCCTGTTCCTCCCCTTGCTATAAGGTCCGGACATGGCCGCGGGCACTGTGAGACGCTGTAAGGACACAAATTGAAGTCCTCCTCTGGGCGGGGTGCGAGTAACTGAGCCGTACCCTAGGGAGGAGTCTAGCAATGGACTGCAATGAGGAGTTGAGGGTGATGTGGGAAGGGCGGGGAGTAGGGGTTGGTATTATCATTTGCTCACCTGGAGTCCTCCTAACATAATCATGGGTTTCCCTCCCACCTCCCAAATGAATAATTATGGAGGCTAAGTAGATAGGAGACGCAGTGTCAACATCCTGGCTCAGAATTCTGGAATACATATTCCATGCAAACACTGACAAAATACGATGTCAATTTTTTTTTTAATTATTATTGTTGATAGACTTCCATACCTTACCTATTTTGACTAAATAATGTCCTCAGAGACAAAAATATAGTGCATGCAAGATGTACAGCAATGTTGTGTATATCTGGGTGACATGGCAGGACAGGAGTGGTAATGGTGATTTTGTAGATTTTGTGAATAGAAACGCGTTGTAAAACATTATACATAAAAGTAGTAAATGCATGAGGCATTCATGCCGACATTGGGTATGAATACAAACGACTCATCGCAGTGGGTGGTCTGCAGTGGCTATGGCCTAATGGGGGGAGCCTTTCTAGAAATGAACCATTGTCTATATGTAACATCAGTAGGTCTAAGCTTGTAGGCATTGGCGCCCAGGCAGTCCATATCTTATTGTGGCCAAAAAGTGCTATTGTCTGTGATGCCTCCTGTTGTGTGCGTATAGCTATATCAACTGAGCATTATGCTATGGGAAATCAGTGTCATACAAGATAGCATACACATACATTGTACATAAATGTATACGTATACCGATGTTTATATACAGTACACGGTTACTATCCGGTAACACTGAACTGTATACAATAGCACTTTCATAAATAAACAGACACCACGGAAACAAAGGATACATGACACACAAGAAAGGAATGTTTAATGAAATAAATTCTGTTTTTTCTACTCCTGTCCCATGTTTCTATATGTCTCAACTTACTCAAATCCTTTTAGGAAATCGGATATCAATTGATTGTTAGCATTCAGAAAATGAATTTGGAATCCTGCGATTAGGCATGGTGATCGTCGGGATGGGGGTTAGACCGCGAGCCATTTATCAGAGAGATAAGGTAAGATAAGAGAGAGGGAGGGGTAAGAAGATCCTGTCAGGATCCAGATCCAAGAGATCAACACTACCCCACTAAAGGGACACCACTACTCAGAGGACCCTGGATCAAACTAGTTCAAGTGACCGATCTCCATAAAGTACCCAGTCGCAAATAACACATCCTGTCAACACACTCTTAGGTCATGACACTACTCTCAGTATCTAAATGCCGAATCTAATTCTAATTGAAAAATAAATCTCATTTAGCTTTTAAGCGGATAGATTAAATTGAATCTCTATTGCGCACATTTTGATGATGTTACTCACCCAGGGTCCAAAGTCGAGCATGGTGGTCGCTGGGGGGACTGGCAGGGAGATGTAAACAATGGGGTAATGGTGCCAGAAGATAACGACCGTTGGTATACTCCAGGATTTGAATCTGTAACCGTAGCCTTGGACTAACAAGCATGTGCACTCATCTGACCCTTACTGGTGCCATTTTCTGACCGACATGACGTAAGAGACGCCATCCTCCCGTGCCAGAACGTCACTGATGACGGGTTGGCAGGGAGGCAATCAGCCAATCAGGGCGTCTGTCATGTCTGATATGAGGCACAACTTGTAGGGAATGTCCAATCAGAGGCATATTAAAGCATGTTAATAGAGGACCCTGTAACTACGATGTTGAAAAATGCAATACAATATTTGTTTTTGTACATCCATTAGGCTTATAATATAGATATGGCGATATCCACACACACACCTAAACATGCTACTTTATTACATCTTACAATGTGCAATGTACACCTCTCTAGACAAATCTTAATTCTCCGTGATAGGAACCTGTTAAGGTATGTACACAATGTTATCTACGCCTATAGCAGACATGATTCACGTGATTTTACCGGAATTCCTAAAGGTTTTCAAGTCAGAGCAAATTCAGACAACCCAATGCAGACTAGAGGAGACGTGCTATACTGCGCTGAGAGAGAGAGAGTAAGCACCCTGGATAGATGGACATTGGTCAGTTACCAGGGTCACTACCCCCTACCCTCGTCATGCCCTCCTGTGTCCATTCTCATCAACCCTGGAGGAGAGTGACACGGTCCAAGCACTACGTGACTCACGGTCACTTCCCAAAGAAGAATGCCCATCAGCCCCTAGGTCAAGACTCCCCAACATTTTTTGCTCCAGGCAATGGTCAGCATTCCTAGATCTTGCTGATAAGTGATGGCACCAATGAACCAACAACAGCAGACTGCGTATCTGAGATTCTGTGAAAAATTCTCCTAATTCCTTTTGAATTAAATTACCAGTTACTTTAATAGGTTATTTCAATTCCTCCCTAGGTACATGTGAATTGCCCTTATATCAATCAGGGACTGCATTAATCAAACACCAGCTTGGTCAACACTTGTTGACAGTGCCCTCAATTGACAGAGAGCGGATTTAGCTTTGGGCAGAGACATTCCTTTCTCAAGGATATATGTATGGTCCGTATCAATCACCAGCTGGACTGACCACTCCTTTGGTCTACCAGCATTCTGATAGGTCCTACGCGTGTACAACAGCCACTTGTTGAATAGGTTTGGGTGGAAGTCTCCAACCAAAGTACTTTGATTTGGACCCCACCGCCTCGAAGCATTGTCAAAATCACGACCAGCATTGATCAAGCTGCCCATCTATTCAGACAAGATACGCACATGTCGAGTCACAGAAGTCTAACGAATATTTTCCTAAATCGTTTTGTAGAGTTACTAACCCTCGCGTAGAATTTAAAGAACATGATTTTTGAAATGCATATGATATAATCAGTCTGCCAGGTACGGTCTTTAACTTTTTTTCCTTCTTTTTTTTTTCATTTGGTCCTCATTGAGATACAAAATGATCTTATTAGGTATACTGGTTTTAGTAGATGGTGAACTTCCAGCTTCTTGCCATTATAGAGGTCAAATAGCAGGGGCAGCATTGTATATCCCACCCCCAGACACACATGCATGTATCCTGTCACCCCCTATCAGATCTCTATAGGACACTGACAGCTGCCATAGGTGTGTCCCATACCTGGCTGTGTGAAGCAGACCAATGAGGCACTGACAGCTCGGCCACACCCTACACCACATCACAGCCCTGCCCGCCCTGCTCCAGAGCCATACTGCACGTCTCCTGTACCACCACATTAACCCTTTAAGGACCGCATAATGCTATGCTGCTTGTCGCTATGATGCATAGATACAGCAAGGTTTGCATTAAATACATCATACCACCCCTTCGGGGTGTATCGACCCCGTAAGATCAGCATGGTGCTCGCTTTCAGCAATTGCGAGTTACTCATCAGGGTTACATTCATGCATCATGATAACAAAGGGCATAGCGTATTAAAACACTGTGCGGCCCTTAAATGTCTAGCTCCAGGAGAGGAGTGTTTGAAGTGACCAGCGCCGCCATCTCCCACGTGGCGAGTGGTGAAAGGTGTGGGGCATGTTTTCTGACAGTAGTAGGGATCCAAGCAGGCAGAAAGTCATTATTTAACTTTGACCTGACATGGAGACCAATACTTTATATGAAGGTTGGATTAGGGTAATTCGAGGGTGCTGAATCCGATTCTGTCATTTTTAAAGCTGTATCTAGGTCGGAACAAGGTCAAATCTAAGGTCAAAGGTCACAACTTGATTGATGACTAGTTACAAATGTCATATTGGGCCATCATTATCTTAATGATCTGCTAGAATTATATACATGAACTAAGTGACGACAATTGGCAATTAGGTGTGTAGTTGGGTCTATTCCATAATACATACAGTTTAGATGATAATAGCACTGCAGTACCAACCAGAGTAGTAGGGGACTGCAGTGCGCAGTGTGGGCTTTTATATACACAATAGTGGTAGCAGAGCACCATACAGTGCCTATAAGTCTATGTATACATGCATAGTAGTAGATGATAATCGTCTACATGAAATCCTCGATATATGTGCTATCCCTGATATGTATTTGTACATTAATAGCGGTTAAGTCTTCATAGTATCACACACACATTTCCATCTAAATACAAAAGCTATTGTCTATAATCTATCTTTTATCATATTACCATACTCTGATACTGGATCCATAGGTCAAGGTCACATTATAATTGAGAAAGAAACCACAATCCAAGCACTCAGAGTGTCACTATTTAAAGTGACATGGTCCGATTTTTTTCATATTTTAAATTCTACTTAGATGTTTTCCAAATGTTAGTACAATAGCATATTTGGAGGATAGGGAACAATATAATGCCATCTTTGGCTAATATTTTAGCTAAATCAATTTTTGATCCCTAATCATCAGACCCTGTCACTTTAACTTTGACCTAACATGGGGACCAATAGGTGACCCAGCTAACAAAAAAAACGTTATTTTACGTCAAAATAAAGTTTTAAACTTTACATAACGTTATGTCATACTAAAGAGCCTTAGAAAAATGTAACGTTATATGAGGTTATAAAATGGTGTATAATGTCATTTGTTTACTGGGGATATAAAGGTTGTATTAGAATGATTTGAGGGTGCTCAATCAGATAATGCCAGTCTCCGTGAAAACTTGCCGAACACCATCTATAGCCGGCTAAAGGGCTGCTGGACCGGCTGGACTGATCCTACTGCTGGTCCAAATGACTGGCTGGATCTTTGGCTACATGCCAGTTTTTACGGCTTGTAAGTCAAAGATCACCTTTTGGATTGTATAATTAATATGTAATAGGTACATACACTTTGAGACAAATCTATAGGTTAATGATTTACAGAGTGATTTGTGTCTTTACTCGATTGACTATGGTTAAGCATGATAGGTTCAAGGTTATTCTCCAGGGTCAACATGGACAATACTTAAATGTAGCAACAGGGAAACACTGCTAAAGCAGTAGTATCTAAATAGCCATGATCCAATAGTATCAACAAATTGAGTATAGCAATATACCACCTTACCCTGTATGTTATCAATCATATATTAGCCTAATTATAGATTAGCCTAATAATTGAGCTTTCCTCAGTTCAAGGTCGATTGGATATGCAGTAACAAGTCAGGTAAGGCAGAAAACCAGTATGTCCTTAGATCAAAATGACATTTGGCAAAAATGTCACTTATGTCCCACCCCTTGCTTGAGTTCTTCTTTAATATTATTGATAGTTGGATACTGCCTTAGCAGTATTTCCCTTTTGTCATTTTTGGACCTCAACCGGTAATTTTTCATAAAACTATGTCAGAGTTGAGTTCTAAATGCATAGCAAGTACTAAGACTACGAAGTACTTGTGCAGATTTGATGAAACCATTTTTAGAATTTACCTCATTTATATCAATTTCAGATAATTATAAGCTGGTATTAGGATGATTTAGCCATCTATTCCTAGCAGTGGCAGATTTGTGAGCATTGAATTAGACACAATCTTATCAAAAGGAAAATGGATAATCTTCTGCCAGTATACATGCTGTTTAATAGAGAGCAAATTAAGAATTGAAAGTATGTTCTGCATTGGACCTTGTCTAAAATGACCTTGACCCAATAAAGGTCAACCATAGTCAGTCATGTAATAAAGCATACACATGAGAATGCCTTTGTAAGATGAATAGCATTTTGAAATAAAATCTTTGTAGTTGTACACTTACTTTTTGTAGACTCTATCTGATAACAGATTGTGACCTTTGACCTTGTTTTTGACCTTGTTCCGACCTAGATATCATTTCATACATGCCAGAAATGGAATCAGCACCCTCAAATTACCTTAATTTACCCCTCATACCAAGTATTGGTTCCCATGTCAGCTCTTCGCAAGGCTCCAAGTCTGGCTCCCCAACTAAGTTACTTTGAGGCAAATCGCTATCTTGGGGATTGCAATTTGATCAGTTCTTTCTGGACAAATAAACTCGGAAATCCTTGGGGTATACTTGTTATTAATCATGTTGATACACATTTTAAAAAGTAGATTTCCTTTAAATTCTACGAGAGGGTTTACTACAAAACGATTGAGGAAAATATTCATTAGGCTTCTGTTACTTGACTGCTAAAATGTGTATATTATACTAGAAGGGGCCTGGATACAAGCACGGGAATATTACCATAATAATGTACAGGACATTGATGATTGAGTGATATCCCGAGGTACCCAGAGCTCACCGGGTGACGTCATCGCCCGTGCTATATCCGTATACAGCCCTCTATTGTCGACTCCGTGTTTACTAGAACCGTTAGTGGTCAGCAGTGACAATTGGCCCCCAGGAGGGTCCCCCAGGGGGACCGGTCCCAGGGATCCACGCCTGGCCCCTGGACGGTACGCCCGGACAGGGGGCAGGCTGGGATGGGCAGTTAGACAGTAGGGGGCACCGGCAGGGGGTCTGGGAGCCAGGTCTGCCTCTTGGATCCTTATAGCCCAGCTGACGTTACATATGGCAAGCAGTCAGTCATCTATCATCATGGGTTTCCATAATGCATGTGTATGAGGCTTCAATTCATTCATGAGATGCGCCGCACGCGCCTCTTGTGCTATGTACCATGTGGCGATGTGGTTGGCGAAGGAGGAATACTTTGGGTCGACTTGGAACCCATAACATTCGATTACACAATACATAATTTCGCTAAACTAACAATATCGTATAAATTTGCATTTTTTAAATATGCAATGGGAACCTTGTGGTCAGGATCGGGGTAGGTTTACAGTAATTTATTACTAGCTGGAGGGGGTGTGGGTGGGGGGGGGGGGGGGGGGGGGTATCCACCAGGCTTTCCTTATTTTGAATGTGTGGCTGACTCAACTCCGAGGAGGCTCATTCTTTGTATAATTTACAGAAAGGTCGCTCTGTGGCAACAACTTGTGGTCACACCTTTACATAGAATGTCTATGGGGTCATAGGGCTGTGAAATCACCACTCTAGGGCAGACTTCAGGAGGCATGGCCCTGGTGGGTTTTTAAGCTATACAGCAGTGCCCTGCATGTATAGCCCTAACCATCAATCACTTCACTTTATAGCGTCGCGGTGAAATTTCTCCCGGATGTTCGAATTATTCTTTCATCCCCCCCCCCACCCCTCGAGGGGTCGGATTAAGCATAGTAACGTGCTGTTTTATTTGTGGAAATAGGTGCCCCCCCCCCACCACCACCAGACACACAACAACAAAAAAAGAGCACCACCCCCCCTGTTGTTAAAAAACGAGCCCTCCCTGATGTAACAGATAATTGCCTACACGTAATCAAGTATGTCAGGGTGTGGATCGACCTCTCACCCCCTACAACCCAGTCAGGGTGTAGGGTGACAGCCTGTTTACACCTGTCCGATCCTGTGTCCAGATCCCACCAAACACCCGGTATTTATAACACCTACACTACAACGCTTGCATGTATATAGAAACGCCAACAATCCCGGCCTGCTTTCACCTTCAGCCTCGTCTGGCTTTAGGAGATGGGTATGTAAAGGTTTTAGTACCAGAGAAAGGTCTATTTCACTGTATGGGAGGTAGCTATACCTACCTTTGGTCTGCTGTCCTCCGCACTTTGGGTACTGAGTGTACAATACCTGTACTGGTCTATTCCGCATTAGCAAGATGTCCTGTGTACAGCGCCATGTTGATCGGTACCAGTGTAACAAGTGTAATCTCCAGCAACCAGCTCAGCCAAATCTCGTGGCCGAGATTAGGGTACAAGCAGGGTGCAGGTATTGTGAATAGGTTGTACCTGGACACTCCTAATGTCACCTGTGTCCAGTATAGTGTAGTGGTTAGCACTGTGGACAATGATGCAGAGTACCTGAGTTCAAATCTCTTCCAGGCAATGCCTGGTAATCAAATTCATAAGTGAAGCAATTTTGGAAACAGAATAAATTATTCACAATACTAAAGAAAATTTAGAAATATGTATTTAAAGGACACAGTGTTATTTGGCCTGGTAGGGATTTGAACTTGGGCTCCCAGCATTATGAGTCCACAGTGCTAACCACTACACTATACTGGACACAGGTGACATTAGGAGTGTCCAGGTATGCCCTATTCACAATACCTGCACCCTGCCTGTACCCTAATCTCGGCCACGAGATTTGGCTGAGCTGGTCCTTGCAGAGCAAAGGATTATGATTGTTACCAGTGGTCCAAAAGGTGGAGCCACTGTATCTCGCTAATGCGGAATATACATGGACTTGGTGGTAGGTATATAGTATAGGGGGCGGTCATACCCATATCAAAATAGGGGGGCTTTATACTTGATAAGTCGCCATTCTAGGGGGTACATAATACTGCGCCAAGTAATCATTCGACTGACGCATGCAATTTTATGGGTGGGGGATTTCTAAAAAAAAACAGAACTTAGTGAAAGGAGGACAATATCACTGCTGTGGGGTGGGCTCGGATTTTCTATCTGCTATCAGAAATCCCACACCCCAACAGTTGCCCAGCAGTGAATCTACAAGAACATTTTTTGTTGATAGAACAGCGATATTCAGCATTGAAAATCACACGTCCCTAGTAAACATCACCACAGGGGATCCTATAAACGGGTACCTGGCGTTTACCCATACCAAGGCCCTATACCCAACTCCCCTCACCGGCAACCAGCGGGTATCAATATCGGCCATGACGGTCGATACCCAGCACCGGATCAACAAGTGGGACGCTGGCAAGGCTGCATTCTGGGTATTTATTTATGTAAATCAGCAGGGGACATGTTGATTCGGCGTCCAGCCCGCTGGTTGCCCTCTTAATCAGAGCAGTTTCCGCAAACACGCCGGACACAGGCGGCAGTGTTGGGTGTGAAATGGGAGAGGAGGATCGCATGTTAGGACCAGCTTGGGGGCGGGAGAACATATTTACCTTTGTGAATTAATACACATGCCAATGTCGAATAATCTACAATGTCTGTGATGTAGTCCAGCTCTAGTTTCCCCTCTCCACTGACCCATATCAGAATGTAAAGAATCCCATATACATGGCGTTTAATGTAGGCCTATCACATACTTGTAGTATATGAATAAAATGGTGCCAAACATACGTTTTACTATTGAAACGTGTGAAGCAGGTGGCTGACACCATGCACAAAGTAGTAACTTTATATTGTTTTAGTGGCATCCATTTGGTAGCTTCAACTGATTTAGAGGCATATTTTGGAGACGTTTCATCTGCAGCAGAATCACATAAACACACATTGGTGCATTTCTGTGCCTCTACATGGGTCCTCAAAATATTGACCGTGTCGCCGTGTCGATTTTTAGCAAAGGGGCCCTGTCATCGTGTCGGATTTTAGGTATATAAGAACTTAGAGAAAAAACCCTGTGGGTCGATTTTTATGCCTAATATTCCTGTGTCCGTCGATTTTTAAAATGGCCTAAAAGGGTCATGTCGCCGTGTCGCCCGTGTCGATTTTTACCCATGTAGAGGCACATTTCTCTATCTCCAAACTACTGTGGTATGAAGTTCCTGTTGATCTGCCCCATACCGTCCTCCCCACTCAAAAAGGGAAGGTATTTTCACTGCTGTTTACCCAGACTAAAATCAAGTCATTGTCCCTCGGCTGCGGGCCACTTCAAAATTGAGGGGGACTGTTAGATCGTGATTTATTGGACATTTATTGTTTAGTCCCAGTAGCCCTCCACCTGACGTTTCTACGGCTAGTATGGGTACCAGGGTCCTTCGCCAATCCTTCAGCAATGGCGTACCACCCTGCCCACGGGCCACCACTGAGCTAAACCTAGGGGGGGAGGTCAGATGTTTCTGGTAACAGAAACAGGGTAGTCAACTCCAAGTTCCCCCTCTGCTTTGAGCATCGCATTCTGGTGAAAATGCATGCATTTGGATGCATTAAAATGGCATAATCTCATGGATTTGAATAATAAATGATATTACTGGGATGCAGAACACACAATTTTGCATTAATCTGGAGATATACCCACATTTAGCAAAGTCCCCCCTCTGCTTTGTGTCAACATTGCTGCGGTCCTTAAAGCACATGGCCTGCATACCTACAACACTGTGGGGAGCAAGGAAAGGACAGGGGTCTGTACACAGGTAGCACAGGTAGCCAAGTGTAGCAGCCAGACTGGCCCACACTACCTGACGGTAGGACTAGGACTCTGCTTGGAGACAAAGGTCAGTTGGTGCGCGTGACCCTGCCCCAGCACAATACATGCATTCCCTCACCCCCCCCCCCCTGCACTGGCAGTCCACCTATCTACCTGCAGCCGTCCTTGACTCCCACCTGTACCCTGGATGAAAAGAGTGAGGGCGATCCAAAGGTAACCCTTGATGAAATGGCCCTATTCGGTCCCAATAAAGAGGTGTGGACTGGGGGGCTTTCTATTGGCAAAACACAAAAGTCCCCATTTGTGCTGAGCTCAATGCTTCTATACACTGTATGAGACGTCACGACCCACTCTACCCCCTTTATTCCCTGCCCCCGACGTGTACTCCAAGCCCGTGAACAGTCGACAGTCACACTGAACAAATATATACTTATTTCCAGGTCATAGACGCATGAGAAATATGCCACATAGGTAGGTCTGAACTCCAGTAATTTCTTACAATAAGATGAGGCTGGAAATGGACCCTGAAGACATTTTGTAATTGGTTAATTACATGTATGTATGTGTGATTCTGTGTGTACATGTGTTAAGCTGTGGGGTGACAGCTAGTGAACCTGCCCGTCTGGTTCTTGTGTGGGAATAGAAAGCAGGCAAAAAGTAGTTTCATGGAGAAAACACTTGTTTGTCCATACCTCCGAGTACTGCCCAGCAAATTAGTTTGACTTAGTTTCTGGAACGTGCACTTTGTGTGACCGTTGTCCTATGGAACTAATTGGCACAATATGACACCATACCCCATAGGACAAGAAGTGGCACATACTCACACATATTCACACAAATTCACACATATTCACACAGCATCATGTACCATGGCATCATCCAACCATATTGTTTCACTTTTTTGATTTTTTTGAAAAAGAAAGGAAAGTCTGTTTAGTTTGTAATACTCATTATATTTAAAAGTTGGCATAGGGCATCATGGCAGAAATCTGTTAGTGCACTCCCTGCTGTATATGGGCATACCATCTCATCCAACAAGATTCCTACCATGGTGGTGTAGGCCTGATGAAGTTGTGTACAATTCATGCCAATTATCAGCTGTATACACATGTAACAAAAGGTCAGACCTTTATACAAACAAGATTACCAGAGGAAAGGGGTCTGTGGTCTGTCCCTCTTAATGCCGCTTTAATCAAATCATATGGTGTGTTTTTCAATCACTAATGGAACTTGATAGAATTAGAGGTGTATAGCTAGGTCTAAGTTGCATTGACAACATGTAATTATGGTTGTAAACAATGAAAATGATTCCGTTTCACCCATGAGAATAACAAGGAACAATAAAGATGACACCTGGTGTCAAAACCATGCACTATTCCAACCTGACAAAGTGATAATGGTTATGTTTGAAGATGTGTGAGTGTGTGCCAGAAGGGAAACTAGGTGACACTGCATCACACAAATACCTGTTATGTGTGACACCAGGTGTCATCAAAGTTGATTGTACCCCTTTTCCTGATTAAAGAGAATGATTTTCTTTAGCTATAAGTATCTAAACAGGGTCCCAATGTATTGTGAATCAGACAATGCACCTGTCCTTCTATTAACATTCATTATGTATATAAATAGATGCCATATCATTTTAATGAAAGCAGCATTAAGAGGTCCAGATGCTAGACACCTTTCCTCTGGTCATCATGTTTGGATAAAAGCCTGGCTATCTCCTGCTGCTCATGTGAACTCAAATGTTGATGGTTATAATGGTACATATATTCATCAGCCCTATGTTGAAATGCTAGGAACCTGATCGAATGAGTTTGTACAAACCAGCAGCACACACACGAATAGTGTGCTATGACTATCTATGTCAGATACTGCTGGTTGTAAAAAGTATTACAGTATTTCCTATATTTTAGTAATTCATAATGAAACTAAAAATACATGACTAAACATTTTGGTTTAGGGCATTATATATTTTGTCATTTGGTGTGAATAAGCTTTTTAAAAATCTGTCAGAACTGTGTGAATCTGTTCCATGGAACACTGTGTCAGTGTGTGTGAGTCTGTTACATGGTATACATGTCACACAAAATGCACGAAATGAGCACACAGTTCCAGGGGTAAAACAGGGTGAAACAATCTGGAACTAATTTGCTGGGTGGTAATAGGACGCAATTGCATCGATCATGAATGCCTCTAACCTCTCTATTAGAAAATGTCCCAGGGACGGCCAAGGGATCCAAAGGGTTGAAGGGAGAGAATGTCACCCTGTCCATCGTATCAATGAGTATAGAGTATACTTCTCTATACTCATTGATCGTACAGAATAAAAACTCTAATTACACTGGTGTTCGGATATGCTTTACACGGTACACTATATTTAAACTAAATGATAGAGTTACAAAAGTATTTTCGGTACTAAGGAGAGAATCGAAATGTAAGTTTTATATTGCCATCAGCACTCCCATTGTTTCTCTGATAACTTCATCCCAGTAATGCAATTGTTATTGATAGCATCATTACATCTGCCATTTGTGGTCCCTGTGAATGTGGACCTATACTTATTACACTTATCAATAAGCTGTCAAATCACGTTCTGTCAGACCAGTCATACAACACCAATTTAACGGTGATAATAACATCAATTTGTCTTTAGTGAACACATCCCCTATCCCAGCGCCCGCATGTATATCCCATACCAGTGCTAACTCCATGGTGGTGGCTATGGTAACCAGCAAACTGTTCCCCACCCCATTATTTTACCCCCTTTATTACCAAGTTTTAGGGGCTGCTGTCGCCCATACGGGTATTTATATGTGGTCTGTTAGGGGCCCACATGTAGTTTTGCGGAGAAGTCTACGTCACGTCATTGCCACGCGTGATTTGTCACGTGCTTACTTACGTCAACGGACGCCCCCGGAATGTGTTGCCATCTGCACAGTGGTAAATTGTGGTACAATGTACCTGTACATTAATACCGATAAAACAAACTGTTTCAAATGTTTCCACCTTCATTGAAATACATTTGTCGGTAAAAAGGGTGACATTTTTTGCCCCCCCCCCTCAAGAAGGATCCCTTTTTTTGCCCCCCCCCCTCCCCCAAATCCATCGACCCCAATTTGTATGTCTGGTAGGTGATGGTAATTTTTCTCTAGAACTTGCATCTAGCCCACATAGTCACTGACAACTAATCACACAACACTTTCCTCCCACACTCGCTTCTCTCGACGCCTGTCATTGGCTACAAGAGGAAACCGGAAGCTGGGTTTCAGCAGACCCATCCTCAGAGCTGAGACCGGAATGGGGGGGGGGGGACTGTTGGATCCAAACTGCGATCACGACCCCGAAGAGCTGTTGCTATGACAGCGTCGAAGAAAGTAAAAATGATGGAAAGTTTAAAATGAGGGGCTGTCTAAAAATTGGAAAGTACGGGCTGTCGCAACTGATATGTATAGCGATGTACAGGGAGGGAACTGCCGAAGTCTCACGACAACCAACTCAGAACCAACATGGTCGCTCATACGGAGAAATTATTGCTATAATTTATAAAGAATGAACATTTACATTTCATACATAACTTGAGTAACCTATATACCGGCCCCAGAGGTTCCAAGAAGGATGTGGCATCTGTATAGTGAAGTGATTGAGTTTGGCCGAGACCTAGGGTCAATTTGAGGGGAATGTGTGTCAGTTTAAGGCAATTACCACTCCACTAATAGCTGTCTCTGACCTCCGAGATATAATCAAATACATGCATGACGCCCTCCCTTATTAGTCTCTTAATATAATGCTAACTACTGGCACATTCATGTATATACCATCCCATGTATATATAGGCTTATAGTATATACAAAAATGTAGTCTGGATGTGATGGCAGCTATACTTTGTAGCCACAACCAGGGTATTTTATTGGATTATTTGTTTGTTTAGGTAGTTTAACGTCCCATTGATTATAATGCAGAAGAGACTTTCTCAAGTTTTTCACAAGTAATGGTGGGCCACGGATGATCGTATCTAGGGTGATCGAATCATAACATGAGCTGAAGATCCTACACATTAAATGAACAATGGTTATCAGTAAATTTTACTGAAGCAATGGTTCTTGTACCTCCGACACCGCATAGACATGGAGTGAGAGTAACATTTGTTTTGTGGTGCGGTCAATGTCATAATGCTGCCTGCCTGCCACGCCCAAGCGTTTCATATAGACTGTAATATTGTCCATCCATAGCTGCTACTTGTGATAATACACCAAAATTAATTCTGATTTCCCCCATTATACATACAATGAGTGCTGAGGCAGTGACTACTGCAGGTCGCGACTCTAAATGCAGTTTAATATATTGGCCATCATCACACTAAATAAGGAGGCGGGGTAATCGACGATTTGCCCGGCGGCCGGGTGCCCGTAGCCGCGCGCGCCACGCACCGCCGACCACGCCGTCTGGCGGAGGGGCTGCTCTGCCCCGCTCTGGGCCCGGGGGCAGGTGAGGCTGTCCCAGCAATTTGTCCAATTGGAAAATAATTATACTGGCTATCCCAGGCGACCGTCATGTGCATGGGAGGGGGTTAATTCTGAATAGCCGAGGGCATCCACTCATAAATAACCAGATTCCTCATCATTTAAACAAATCCAGAACTGGTTATCTCAACGGCAACCTCCTCAATTTGTCCCAAATTATTACTAAAACTGTATACATATACATGCTCACTGTGTCTTGGACCTGCTGTGAAGTGTGATATATTGATAGGTATGCTGGAGTGATGTTCAGAACAACATGGGTGAGATTTGGCAGTTGTACATTTGAAATTACCAGGGTAGGGTTTCTATTGGAATGTCAGCTTTGGTGGAGGTGTCATAGAGAGTACCTTGCTCGGACACAGAGTCAAACATTGGCAAAACGCTCAGCATCACGGCAAATCACGTTGAGGTCAAGGTCACTGACCCAAAAGGGTAATTGTTGTGGTCACCTATAGCGCCCTCCCAGGGGCTGGTATGGTCACTGGGGGTGTCTTGGGGGCCTGAGGGTTATGGCATGGTGGGCAGGAACTGTATGGGGAGCCCTGGGAACGGCTGTTTCCATGGGAACGGTTTGTGGGGTATTGTGTAGCTTTGTGATGTTTGTTTGCAGTACAGAATAGACCTACTCCACCTTTAATAAGAACAACATGCCCACCTCTGTGTTTACACACCTCTTCGCCCCTGCATCTGCCTCACTGAAAATATATATATGAGGCAGATGAATGTAGATACCATTGCTCACCCTCTCTCATATATTTTTATATATCCACTCCACCACCAAACCATCCACTTGCCTACGTCCGGCTCGTAGTGTAGGGGGTATAGATGGGGGTCCCCATGTCGATTTTAAGAAATAGCCATGTCACCCTGTCGATTTCAAGAGCATGCCCATGTCACATGTCACTAAAGCGGCAACATATCCATGCCCCCTGTCGATTATAGAAATGGTCATATCACCCTGTCCATTTTAAGAATTCAGAAAATCCAATGCTCATGTCCCATGTCAACAAGCCCCGAATTTTCACTGTGACCCTGTCGATTTTTGGGAGTGTTCATTTATTATTTACAGGGGGGGTGGTGGGTTTGGGGGGGGGGGGCGTAAAAATTTCCGACCCCTCCTGAGGAGGGGGCGCAAAAAATTCTGCCCCCTCTCGAGGGGGGGGGGCGTAAAAATGTAAGCCCCTTTTTAGCAAAAAAAAACGCGTGTTACTATAGTTCAAAGGGGGGGGGGGCGAAAAATTTTCGCCACCTTCGGCGAGGGGGGGGGGGGCACGAAACGTTCCACGCACTCTCGAGGGGTGGGGGCGTGAAAAATGTTCGCCCCTCCGCGCGAAATCTCACCACCCCCCCCCCCTGTAATTAATAAATGAACACTCCCTTAGGGGGTCTAGAGCCATAGTATATACTTGCTCTATACTACACATCAACATGTCAGCATTGAGTATTTTCCCCCCGGGTATTTTCTTCCCATCTCTAGCTATCTCTAAGGTGCCCTCCAAGGAGGGCATAAGGGACTTCTCCAGTCCCGCTAGGCGCGCTATGTCTTCCTGTCCCAGCAGACCTTGCGGCTGACCTACCGGCCGCCATGTTGACATGTGTTCCCCACGTGATCGTGGTACCCTCCGACAGCCGCTAGATGGCGACAGCAGGCAGCTCCATACCCCCTCCCCTGCCTTACCTTCACCCCTTTAACCTCTCTGTCACTCCCTCACCTCCACCCTCCTTGCTCCACTTTCCCATGCACAAGGAACCAGTGTGGTAGGGAAGTTCGTGTAGGAAAATGGGGAGACTGAATCTCTAATGTCATTCACATGGCACTATCGCCTTTTCTCTCACCCCGCCCAATGAAATGAAACTCCTTCCTCCTCCAAAGATTACCATGCCGACAATGAAGCAGACTGTTACATGAGTTGATCATAGCATAAGGTCCCATAAGCAAATGTGTTTCCTCACTGGGGGTGACTGTGACGACAGCCTAGATCAATGAGTATGTCTGGGTTTCAATGTGTAGTGGAAGAGCTGTTAGGGGGAGGGGGATGGTGGGGAATTCCCTTGTGGCAAGTAAGTCCCAGACAGCAAACGTCCAGTAGTGATGGACCATATCAACAGCCTTACAGGGGCAGTTATTACCGAAAACAACTGACAAGCAATGAGACATGTATCACCTGTAAGAAATCTAGCTCAGCTGACTAGAACAAGGGACAATGCCAAGAAAACTGCAGAAAACGAGAATGCCAACAGGAATGCCATACTGCCATAATGAGTGTGCATTATAACCCTTGGGGTTGGGGCTGCTCATTTTGTGTGGGTCATCAGTGATGCATGGCGAGGGAAAGCTGCGCGGGGGTTTCCTGAATGGACAAGAAATGCCCTTTATATAGTAACGTCATTACGCCAGCTGACATGCTGGTGAGCTATGCCATGGTGTGTCCTGAAGCCTCTTGTCTGCTATTATTGGTTCCTGCATGTTGGCAGAGAGGGGCCTGGTTGTTTTGTTGAGGCTCTCCTCACCATCTCCCACCTAACACGCTGCGTGTTGTGGTACACAACCATCTCTACCATCAGCTGCTGAACGAGTTGCTCGTCAGCCGCACGCACGCACGCACGCACGCCGACAGGCCAAAAAAAAGTGTTTCAGGCAACCCGACCCTAGATTCAATATAGGGCTAACCCTAGCAGTTTTCCCTGCTTTTGGTATGCTTTTGGGGAGTTTTTGTTTTAACATTCATAACAAATTCTTGGTCTCCCTACCCCGATTCTCAGGACCATCTTGGTATCATCTTGCCTGAAACACGCCTTCCTTTATATTTTTTTGCTTGGCCTAAGCATGTCTGGGGGTGCTGCACGGCGCAGCTCGGCGACCCTGGACAAGCTACTCACGTGAGGCGTTTCTCGCTGCCATGTTGCTACTACATGTATACACTTCTGTAAGGGATCCATGGTAGGAGTAAGCCGGGGGTAGGCTCTTGGCGGTCAGTAGTCGTCGGCTTATCGTTGACCATGGTATGTGGTGGTTAGGGTATCATGGTATCACCAGGCTAGTAGACGCCCTTAATTAACACTGACCACAGGAATGAGATAAGGGTTGGGTTGTGAGCTACAGTAATTGCTGTCCAATCTTTGTAAAAATCCACTATAATGTCCCTTATGTATGACCGGAATGGCAGCCCTATATGGATATCATTATTCTGCTTCCAAAAGCACCTCTATATACTTGTACTATAAAACGGCACTAATGCTGCTAGTGTGTGGTAAACCTGGGTAAAGCGCTGTCAGGAGAGTGGAGTTGCAGTCTTGAGGAGCTGCTCAGATGAGTGAGCTGCTCTTTTCCCACGGGTCTCACGACTCACAAGCCATTCACTGATGTGGGCCCCAAACACTGTCCTCATTTCTCTGCCCCTCTACAATCAGGAGACGGATACCGACCGACTCCACTGAGCTGCTCTAGAAAGTATTAGACACAGTTTTCTACTAAGACCTATCGGTAGTTAATAGTGGGTAATGACACATTTTATCGCGGGTCTTGGTGACGACAGACAAAGCATCTTAGTATTCAAGGCACAGTGAGAGACGATATTAGGGGTCCATCCCCATACACCTCCCCCCTCCGACAAAAAGACCAAACCTAAAATGTCATGGGAAAAGGGATTTAAAAAAAGGGTCTGAGACCCCCTCCGTACCTCCCTGCCTACCCTACTTCGAAACTGCTTGCCATGCCCTGAATGAAAATAACACGTACCATTCAGTATCAGTTTGATGCAAAAATTAGAAAGGCTTAGAATAGATTTTATATACAAGAGCTGAGCTGACCTCTTCCAACATCATCACCCTATGGGGATGTTCCCGCCCAGGGATCAATCCCTTGGGTCTCCTGACCATAGATGTTTAATACCATGGGGAGGTTAGGCCAAAAAAAAAAAAAGGTTTGTTTCCAGTCACCCGACCGGGTCTACCCAAGCAGGATTGGCTATTTTTTTTTTTTTTTTTTTTTTTTGGGGCTACACGCCGTTTTTTACGGCTTGTAATTCGGACAATTATTAAGGATTTTAGAGCAAAAAATGTAATATTATCAGTTTTCCCCCCAAAAATTGGATGGCCAGAATTGTTAAAAAAGAAAAGAGAGAAGTTGCGGCACGATGTTCCAGGTACTTACATGTTTGGCTGGGCCCCCTTAAGGACATGCTTAGGATTACAAAAGCGCAAAAATTTCCGAGGGGGGGCGTAAAAAATGCAGCCCCTTTTAAGCAAAAAAGCCCACGCGTTACTATAGTTGGGGTGTGGATGGGGGGTCCCGATTTTCCCTGTGGTTTTAAAGAAATGACCATGTCGCCCTGTCGATTATAATAAATGTCCATGTCACCATGTTGATTTTAAGAAAAGGCTATGTCCCATGTCATTATCTCTTATATTCCTCATGTCGCATGTCACTAAGCCAAAAAGGGCCCATGTCACCATGTCGAATTTAGTGGTCCACATCCATATAGTTCAAAGGTGGGGGCGAAAAATTCTACGCGCTCTCGAGGGGGGGGTAAAGATTTTTCACGCCTCTACGCGAAATCTCACCCCCCCCCCCCCGTAACACTCCCTTAGCCCCCCCCCCCCCCCACATCTTTTTCAAATTCCGACCTCCAATAGTTCAAATTAGCCTATTGGAGTTATTGAGTCAAAGAAATCTGAAACTAAGTCGCCCTATAACGAGAGCTCCTTATTACTGGCCTTCCGGGAAAGTAACCAAAAAAAAAAAAAAAAAAAAGTTGTGGCACGATGTTCCAGTTACTTACATGTTTGGCTGGGCCCCCTTAAGGACATGCATAGGATTATAAAAGCGTAAAAATTTCCGAGGGGGGGCGTAAAAAATGCAGCCCCTTCTAAGCAAAAAAGCTCACCACCCCCCCTGTAATTAATAAATGAACACTCCCTTAGGCCCCCCCATCTTTTTCAAATTCCGACCTCCGATAGTTCATATTAGCCTATTGGAGTATTTGAGCTAAAGATAAGGTACTTCAAAAAAAAAATATATATATGAAACTTAATCGCCCTATAACGAGAGCTACTTATTACTGGCCTTCCGGGAAAGCAACAACAAAAAAAAAAAAAAAAAAAAAAAAAAAAATCCGACCGGCCGGGTCTATGCCCTTGGGGCATGTTACTGGAAACAAACCTTTTTTTTTTTTTGGCCTTATATGGTGGAGATGGGCGGTGATTCATTAGCGGACTAGAAAACCCGTGTTTCCATTTATAAAGACTTGGTCAGAGGGTAATCCTCCTATGGGAATGCAACAAGGGGTGTTTGTAAATACTAGTACATACAACGTAGTGGCAGGACGATGGCTGACTGGGGTATTTGACACCGTTAAGAGGTTTAGTAGGGAAGGGTATTACAATAGTACAACAGGATCACTAGGGACATGGCTGCTAGCAACACCCTGTCAGATACAAACGTTGTGGACGTTTATTGTACTTTAACCCCCCCCCCCCCCCCCCTTAACAAAATGTCGGTTTCCATTCACCGACTGGGTCTAGCAAAACTGGTAAAGCAGAAGTGCATACATTCATAGCACATCCTGAAAGTTCCAGTATATAATTGGCCATCTATTTAGTGTGATGTACTCTGGATATCAATGTCTAGGCAGCATCGATCAGTTCATATTACAGGGGCCCTGCATTATGCTGACAGTGTCATCTCTGGACTATTTCGCTCTGCACGGCAAGGTAGCAAGATGGTAAGGATGATCTATAGGAAAATGACCAGTGGTGAAAGCTGAAACCAGACCAAAACTTGTAAACACTTGACCCTTTGGTCAGTTCCGGGGTGGTCGCCCACCGTTATACTCATCCTTTGGCCTGCAAGCTTTCGCTATCTGAAACCTTGGAGCCTTTAAACTTGACATTGAGTACTGGCTATATCCATGAGACTTACGCTAAATGGGAATCAAGGGCTGA
Organism: Harmothoe impar; assembly: GCA_947462335.1. Lineage (NCBI taxonomy): Eukaryota > Metazoa > Annelida > Polychaeta > Phyllodocida > Polynoidae > Harmothoe > Harmothoe impar. Next base: position 28,846,273 of record OX381704.1, on the reverse strand, counting down.
CAAATCCATATCTCCACCTTCTTAGCTTCCTCTAAAGATGTTATCCTACCTTCCCACTCTGTACATATGGGAGATATGATGTAGAATTCAGCGAGGTCTGAATCAGTTGGTATTTTGTCAGTTGAAATCTGAACCCCAGTTTATGTTCACTAACGCGTAAACTTGTAAACTGGTCACATCCTGTTCGACTCCTCCCTTTTCCGTTTCCGGACAAGAGCTATATGGTAAATACACGGTATGCAGGAATGTTATTATAGAGGTATATATATAAGCGGAAGCCCTAAATAGAGAGGTAAGATATACCGATCTACCAACCTCTATTATGGTGTGGGAAAGATAGCTCCCTACTTAGGGTACCATCCGGGGGTCCCATTTTATAATGTTTTCACGTATGCATGCACCTAGAACTACTTGCCCCTATCAGTAACATAACTATTGTCTGGAGACTTGGCTGATTGTGCTGAAAAATTAATCATGACCACAGAAACAAAGAGGTTCCTACCTTGAGCACAGATCCATTGTGGGTCCCTAGTACAGCAATAGTCCTTGATCCATAGGTGACAACGTTAATGGCAGTTACTAAGGTACGGGTTGTGATATTGGCTACAGTCTCCAGGGGGTAGCGTCCATTGATGGCCTTATTCTCTGGCCGCCCACAGAATGAGTCATTGATAGGTAGAATATCCTTCTGAAATAGACAAGAGGAAGTAGTGTTAGCAAATGGATGCAGCACATTAAGAACATGTATAATAGATATAATAGATATAAAAGAAATAAATTCTAGTTAAGTTCACAGGCATTCTAAGACATACTTCATACTGTGATGTCAATGTAACTAGTTTGCAAGAATATGGGTTTATATCATTCTCTTTTAGGACATGGTCTCATCAAGCCCCCTACGGAAAGTTATAACGTTGGTGTCTCAGACTTTGTGTAATAAAAGTGCATCTATAGATTGTTACTACATAGATCTATATGCTAGCAAGCTGCTATCTTTTATACATTTACCAGGAATGTATGTGTATCACATGATGTTGGTTGACATGCAAACATGCTTTGATTTGAACAATCGTTCGGTGCCAAAAGAAATTGATCTACTCATATCTCAATGATTTTCGCAATATCGCACTTAATGACTAATGGAAATGCCACCTTATATAAGAACTTTGTATTTACTAGTATTTTTCATGCTGGTAATATACATGTACCGTGGAAATAGTTTCTGGATTTTCATCAGGGTTTTAATGTACATTTTGAAGGTGTGTGTAAAGGCCTTATAACATGGGCGATTTTTTATTAACCTTTTCGGAAATATCAAAAGTGTGTCCGACCATACCGAGATCTTTCAGAATATCACTAGAAACACACTATTAACTATTTTATACTCGTGTTTTGAGGAAGAATTTGATTTAAACAGGAGTAGGTCCAGGGGCAGATACAGGAGTCCGGGGATCCCGCTTTTTGGAAATCCTGGGTCCGCCCCTGGTTTAATATACCTACGACCGACACGCGACAGGAAAGACTTACAATGTTGAGTAGAATTTAACCATGCAACCTTAGGGAGTAGTCACTTTCTAACACCAGGGTGGGGGATGTCACCTACTTCTCAAAAATTCAGCGTATAGCTACCCAGTAAACACTCTACGTAAATCCTACGTTGGTCAGAGGTTTGTCTAGGTGTGTTTCATACCAAAGGTTTGTGCTACGTTTTTTTGCAAGGTTTATGAACGTCAAAACGTTAAGGTTTAGTTACGTTCTACAGACGTAGATGTCTAATTTACGTAGATTTACGTCTGAGCTACGTAGCTGTGTTTACTGGGTATGCGTCAATTTATTTCCAGTTTGCACCACCCCGCGCCCCTGTGTTAAAAAATGTCCTTTCCATCAAGTCTATCGCTGTAGCTTTTTACTCCAGCGTGATAGTGAGAGTGCAGCAATACATATATAGACATACCTGTAGTAAATACACATTTACAATAACATAGACCAGCAGGCAATACGTTATACCATTGACACTGTGACAGAGGTGAGGAATATCGAAGTGCATTTCGGGGGAGGGGGTCTATAAAATCTAGAAATTTATACTTGTACAGATATAGAATGTACCCAATGCTTTTAATATATATTTGGTATGGGACGCAAACATCAGATGAACCCAGTGCAACACTGTATACCTTATCTAATGGAGGTTTGCCAATTCAGTCTCATCATGATCATGTATTTTTCTTATAACCATAATGAGGACGCAATATAGTGCCAATATACCCCAGCTATGTTCGTGTTATCCTTTAGATTGAATTGGCAATAACACTGGGTAAAGTCAGTCACATCCTTGATACAATAAAAAGAAGTAAATGATAAATTGCATGCATAATTTCTTATAATACATTGTATAATCAGCAATAAAAGGACGTTATGCCAAGCCTTATCTAAAGGCTTAATGCAGTTGACTTTGGGCCACCTTTTAGACATAGAGGGGAAGCTGGGTGGTTTCCTGGTACATTACCAACACTTACCTCATCCCACTAGTAATGTAATACAAAGAAAACATGTCAATACTTTCACCTTTGATATGGATCTCTCATGAATGTACGTTTTCCCTGCCCAAAATATTATTTTACCCCTTAGTTGAAGAGCACTTCAATTACCCGTATACTTCCAAGTGTTTTTATTTGGTAATCTTTCATTTCAATTTTGATTTATCTAAAGACAGCTTTTTGTATTGTGATATAATTATCCAACATTTTTCTAGATAAATCACTAGGCACTTTGGACTGCAATACTATATTATTGTACTCAGCACACCGATAATCAGTATGCAATCAGTATATTATAGAGTGTTGTTTTTAATGTATCAAATAACTTACCACAGCTTGACAGCGGGCGTGTTCACCCCCTGTCACGATCCAGGATGGCCACTCGGCCTTGCCTCGGTAACAGTCAGTCTGTGCCTTGGTGAATGCCTCTCTCACCGTGCTCATGGGATACATGCACACGGACGACCCATTCTCAGGTGCGGCCTGGTTGCCGTCCTCCCCCTGCCGGCCCCACCCAAAGGCCACATACAGCACCTGCTCACCCTGCTTGAAGCCATACTTCTGGCTGAGCTGCTCGCCGGCCTCGGCCAGGTGAGCAGCTCGTGCTATGTCGTAGTGTGTGGGCTGGTACTCCATCTTCCTGCAGTAGAGCTGGATCTCAGTGTACGAGTTAAACTGCAGGTCCCCCTGACACACCCGCACCAGGTGCGTCACGTAGCCGTGACTGTCGTACGGCAACGGCTTCTGGACCGTCAGGAAGTAGGAGAAACCCTCGTGTTCAAAGCCGTAGATGTAGTCCACGAGGAAGGAGGTCTTGAGGGAGGCCACGATGTCGGTGGCGCTGGTCTGGTTTAATCTGGGGACGTCCAGCAGGTAGGAGATGTTGTACTTCTGGTCGGAGGTCCTCAGGAGGGCGCGCGCCGACACGGCCTTGGTCACGTACTCCATAGGGCGCCCGTCGTACGAGGCGCCCACGTACAGGGCCTGTCCGGGCGTCACAGGGTTGTTACGTCGATGCATTAACAAATCACCCTTGCCGAAGAAGGCCACGGCGCTCTTGGCGTTACCGAGCAGGTTGAGGGTGTTGTCGGCAGGTAGCCGCTCGTGGTGCCCCAGGTTACCCGCACTGTACACCGTGCACACCCCGCGCCGCGCCGTCCCGCACCACAACACCAACTTCCGCCGACCTGCCACCGGAACCTGCACCAGGAGGCTGGCGTCGTTGTCCTCCAGGTGCTGCCCTGCTGCTGCCGCCATGGAGGAGTCCAGGTCACCTGTAGAGTTGACGGGTCCTGTCCGGTCCGATTCTTGTAACTGCAGGTCGGCGTCCAGACGCAGTAACCAGTTCCGGCCGCCGACGATGACGTCACCACTGGGGTCGACGACCACCTTCTGGAGCTGGGTGAGGGAGCGCGCCTCCTCGTACTTGGCCATTTGTAAGCTGCTGCTACTGCCCCTAGCCAGCATAGCCGACAGGCCCAGCAGGAACAGTATTAACAATAGATGGGTCTCCCTCAGAGGGTGCTTTATGATAGTTAGAGTGGGCATGGTTATGATGGCCGTTGTGGTAATTCATTCACTAATCCACGTAATTGGACTATCGGGTATCTGTGCCTCCCGGGAATAACCATTCCAATAAACACTGAATTGTATTATGTGATACCAGTAAACGAGTAATCCCAGCTACGTATAGTATATACGATGTGAAAATAGATAGGCTTTTAGACAATAACACAGTTCTATTATATTAATCCTGTGAAACTACTCCAGGGTCAAATCTCCATGCTGTCCTACATTGTATACACGTGTGTGTCTGGTTTTGGGATCATGGGCTGGGCCTGGATGAGCTATAGTAAATCCACTAGCGTGAGAAAAAGAACCTCTGCCCTAGACCCGCGTAGATGATGACGTAACGGTAAGGTAAAACGCGTGTGTGTGTATACACACAGTGCTTGGAGTAGCTAGCCCTCTCCTCCTGGGTTCTTCTACACACTGGCATTACCTCCTCCTGTGTATAGACTGGATGGAGGCCATGTCATTCAGACCGCTGGCACCGGGAGGCAGAAAGACTGGTGGTAGAATACCATTATGTCATTAGTCATACCAGGATATGTGTAATGATGGCGGGGCTGCTTTAACAATACGTGTTACTTTGTTTGAGCTGCTCAATCCCAACACGCAACCTAGACACAACCACAGTCGCCTAACCTCATTCCACTGACTTAATATGAAAGACACTATTGACTTCCACCAGAGAACAAAGTACTCTTTTGTGATGTCCCACTGACTTCTTGTTCATAAACCCTGTGGGGTATAACGCTGGGGGTGACACCCGTGCGTCCTTGGGCACACACCCCTGTGTTCCTCCAGTAACTGAGTGTACTATGTACTCCCACCAGCTATGTAGTAGTATACGCTTGAGCTGCTCCACACTGCACTAGGTCCACTGGAGTAGCTCAGAGTACATGTTGCATTGTTGTTGACGTAAATCCGGGTACATGTAGTATGTAAAAAAAACTAACTTAACCAGTACTGAGCCAGGCCAATGTATATGTCATAAACCATGAGAGCTCAGCATCTAACAACACAGTTCTGCTGCAAAGCCCTGGTTGTCCAAAACCCTCCTTACAGATAGGGGGTATGAGGATAGTGTAACGGTCCGTGGAACATGTGACCGCCTTGCTGGCTGCTGTCCCTCTGTGCCTGTTCCCAAAGAGAGTGGGGAGGGGACAACATGTGGCCTAGATGTAGTTCACGTGACGGCCGCAGCGGGCCAGTATCGCCGAGGTAGCAGTGCGTCGGCGTTCCGCACTGTGCGCGCGCCGCACGTAGACTGGAGGAGGTGCCGGGAGCAGCGTTCGCCGCCACCCCACGCCGCCTAGCGAGCATGCATGCTGCTCTTTTGTAGCAGCGGGTATAGGATAGAGGTAGGAGGGTCCTGTTGGGAGGGTAAAGGGGTGTTCATTAATCAATTACAGGGGGCGCATGGAATTATTGGCGTACCCTTGCCAAATGCGCCGAAAGATATCGACCTCCTACTTTGGAAAATAGTGGGGTGCAGTGGGGTCCCCCCCACTCCTCAGGTCGGAAAGTCGCCGAAATTAATGGCTTAAGGTCGAAAAGTCGCCTTTTTGGACTACCTTTACTGTAGCCATTTTTTTCCAAAAGTCGCCAGGTCGCTTAAATGAGTGCACCAGGCCGCACCAAGTCGCCAGGAAAACAGCCCAGGTCGCCAGGTCACTTTTGACCCATAGAGCCACAATGGTTTTTTTTTGTTTTTTTTTAAAATGAACCTCATTAAATACATACACTTGTGTTTAGCTAGCAAGGGTTCTTTTTCACCAAGATTTTCCTAAACAAAGGTCCACTTTCGAAACATTAAACAGTAAGTTTTTCACCGGAGCTTTTGCCAAGATTGCCATTTATACCCATGTCAACGTGTACCTTGCGGTGCCCGGCCCTCATTTATGATTATATCTAAACAAAATACAACTGTTGGACCTTTTGGGGGGCGTCCATAAAGTAATATATGTCACACAAATATGGACAATCTCCAACACCCGCCCATCCCCTTGTGAGGCTTTTTCCCATACCTTCATCATTATTTGTCTTACTCTGACCAAGACCTCCCCCCCCCCCCACCTCATTTGAACAGGAGTTCCACCAAATATACCAATATAATCACGGCGGATCAAAATATAATTCCAAAAAAAGGGGAGGGCGTCTGCACACTCCCCTCCCCTCTGGATCCGCCCCTGCTATGTAATTATCCATGGAGAGCTATACATGCACTTGTAGCTGCTCTTCGGTAAGTGTCCGCTTCCCTCAGAGACAAGAGGTGTGTTCCGGGGTGTGTTGCAGCCAAATGTTCAGACACCTTGGTATCGAAATTTTTTAACTGGTTTTAAAGTTGATATCCGAGTTTCAATATTTGAAGAGTTTGACATCATAGTTTTTAACACATCTTTCTCACTCTCAAGAGGCACACTCACGCAGTCACATGGACATTGTCACGCCACTTACAGACCTAGTAGTGGAGGCAAGAACCATTGATAGGAGAGAAGAGGGCCTGCTCCCATGCGCCATCTAGTAGGCTAAATAGTAACTATTGAAAAAGATGGGTGTCCTGAAGTAGGGTGGCCGGAGGGTCCAACTGATTGCCCAGTCTGTATCTGATCCTATGTTAAATGACCCCTTTATGATGTCTTCCTATTTTGGCTGGGGAGCAGATAAAGACTGCTAGTAAGTTGGTATCAGAAGATATTGAAGAGGTCTGTACTATACATACTGAAATTAGCCACATAAATTGTTATTCATGATGTAAATCAGGGGCAATTTTGACAGACCTTCAGATTTTGAGTCTCGTTTGAGCTTTATAAGTGGGTGGTCTCTTGAACCTGTCCTTTGGGAGAATATTCACTGGTTGAAGGCAAATCCATGTATCAATGAAATTCTTTTTTTGTTTAAAGCATCTTGTATGCAGGTATGCTATAGGGAGTCCTATGATGACTTGACACAATTTTATCTTTAACAGATAAGCCAGCTAAAATTCATAATTTTTAGCTCAATTATTTTCTTAGAAATCTTTAATTGGTAGTTTACGATAGACTACTGAAAATAGAGCTAAATGAGCTGAAAATGATGCATTTGGAATGGAAATGATTCAACCTACCGCCAGCCAGCGTCAGGCTATCTCCTGGAGCCCATATTAGGGTATCAACCTCGAATCTAAGTGATTTACCTTAGAGAAATGCCACCAGACGGAGCCTGTGTCATTGAGCTATAGAGGTTAAATGGTGGTGAAATTAGTTCACTCCTTAGACACTGCAGCAGCTGAGTGCTATGGCTGAGACATTGATACCATATGTGTATGATATATATCTCTCCATATCTGTCAGAAAGGTTTGAGGGGTGAGGTATCTGTAATCAGCTACTGTCAGTGTTCTGATTGGTAACCCATCGTCAGAATGGTATTTTGTTAAATGCGAGATTTGGGGCTTTCTGAACATGTATGATACATATAGCTCGGATAAATTTGCAAAATACCTCCGGCCACCCTACCTGAAGGCATTATGGTGTACTCCATGGATAGGGTTGATTCAGGTAAAGTAGGACACTTAAGCCATACTCTGACTTCATGTACCATTCACACATTTGGTACGAATAGTAGAAAATGTCAAACACATCAAATAGGTTCAGTATTTATTCTTTTAAACCAAAATATAAGAAATATCTGAAATACCTTAACCAATGTGGCCTAAATAGCCCAGTACACAGAGTTTAAATGTAAAACTGCCAAAATACTGTGCATGTGGGCTTAATTGTGGGCTAGCCGCACTGCATTTAATATGTCACATGACAACATATTTGTACCCTAACTGAATCTCTATCCTCAACTTATTTTTACAAAGTGCTAAATAATGTTATAATGCCTAATTATATAGCTCATACTCTTATTTGTAAGCATCTAAAATGAAATGTTTTGTTAATGAGGTAGTAATGCAAGAGCATTTCAGGGGCATATTAATCACTATAGATAACTGTAAATGGCAATAATTTCCATAAATTGTAAGAAAGTAGTATTGGTTAATGATTTCTATGGCTTTAGCCTCAATATATATATCACAAATAGCAAATCTAAATGAATTTGCTACAGATTTCACCATTCAACATCATAATGTATGATTAAAAATCATTAAAGGTAAGAAATCTCACAATAATTATCTGAATTATGATGGAAGTCAATGGTTCGTTGATGGAAGCCAATGGTTCGCTCATCTAGATATCGATCATGAGTTAAGTCACTAGATGAACCACAATCTGGAGCACGAACAAAGCCCTATTCTTGCTGTTATACTTAATAATTTAGTATTATTTACACAACTAAGTATTGTAATGACATTTGCTATGATATTTCTTCTCATTATGAATCAAAATATGGACATATCGGGGAATGCTACTCTGAGAAAGGGGATTAATATAGTGTCCCACTTAACCTGAGTCTACCTGTCCCACTTTACCTAACACCTTCAGCTAAAGTGGGACACTTCCATTTAAGGTCTTAGTGTACTTCATTTCAATATCTGACTAATAAAAAAATATCAAGATGTAAAGAAACAATATGTATCTAATATATACATACATTTTGAAATATCATGTTATCATAAAATGTTATACCCAGGAAAGCAAATAACCTCTAAAACGCCCCCACCCCCAGCTGGCAATAAATGATTCAGCCCTAATAAGGGTTATGATCATGATGTAATGTATAAATTAGGATGTCCTGAAGGGGTTATAGTGAACTGTACGGGTTGGGCAGTACTGTGGGCTGTGATGGGTGGATGAAAGGGGTAGGCCTATACAATGAGGCACATGGGGGCAAAATACTTAGATGCATGCCTTAGATGCATACACTGACTTGCAAAAAGTACTGTCCAAAGACTGTTATCAAAGAATTGAAAAAAATCTAGACAAACGGCCACTGATTGTTTCCTGCCTTATACTGCCAGAACATTTGATATTTTTAAGCAATAAAAACGATTCCAATTGAATTATTTTTACATTAAAATGACTCAAGTTCTCGCCAATATTACATAATACAATAGTTGATGGTAAAATAAAGGGTTTTGTGGCGTGACATTATAGTAGGGGAGAGTGGTAGCATGAGTGGTATTCTTTGAATGACATGCATTTAAGGTAACTTAAAGCTGCTATACTACTTGGCACACTCAAACCTATATTATCTTCATTTGTATCTCAGATGATTGTATAACCCTTTCCCTATTATAATCTGTCATTTATTTTGACAAGAGATCCTTAATATGTACAAAACAAGACTCTAATTTCAGCTACTATTTATATTCTGGTGGGCTTTGATAAGTTAGTGTTAAAAAATGACATCACGTGGCAGCACCGAGTTGTAACGGGAGGTATTTGGGTTATCTATAGATGTATGATAAATGAAACGATCCAACCACAGGTTAAGTGAACTCTGGTATTCTTTAATGTATCCTCAACATATATACAGTGCAGTGTCAGCGCGGGGGCTGTCAATCAATAGTTTAGCTAGCTTCCCATTGGTTCCCATTTAATCCCCCCCTCCCCTGGAGGTACTACACTATTGCTCCATGTTACCTGTTATGTAACCCTTTCCCCCTCCCCCCTCCTGCCTTGTAATTAGCATTTGACTCCAACCTGTGTGGTAGGTACCTGTATCATGTTTGCATCCCCCAGCCTTCAGGGATACACCCCCTTGCTGCTGGGTAATCCTGGGTGCATTAACATATGATAAACATATTAAACATGATAACATTGATAATAGTCCTTAATTAATATATAACACATATCCAAACCAAACTTGTCATTTTACCTTGGTCGTCAGATATAATTCATAAAGTGACCATTACAACCAGTCCCCCCCATAACTTTCACGCATGTGAAACACACGTACCACCGGCCCTTACCCTTGTGGCTTGTTTTATCATACGACTATTTATCTTGTAGCCGGGGGTACAATCCAGTTTTTATTACTTTCTCTTCTGAATCTACCCCTCTCAGTGGTTGCATTTCGACGTCCACCTGGATATTAGGCTCGATATGGTTTTCTATGGCCACCGTCATGGTGTTTGGTCTGATCCCTTCATTGGTCAGGGATGCTGACGCTATTACCTGAGACCTCAATTTATGTATAAATCTCTTGTTAACATAGATTCGTAATATTAAAGTAGCAGTAATCCCGGACATTATCGATATTATCGCCAAAGTCACTCCTGATACATGCCATGCCACCGCCTCCGCCTGATCCGGGGTCATTTGCAGTTCATATTTTTGGGTGTCCCAGTTTGGGACTTGGGCCATTGGCAGTACCACCCTTTGGTGTATTTTTAGTTCCTGCAGAACCTTAGGATGTACATACTTTGGCCATGTGAAGTTGATTCCCGGTAGCTTTAGTGGAGCTTTGTAACCTACTGTCACAGTGGATGTACCCGTATCTATACCTCTTAATTTCCAATTGTAGGCCTCTAAAGAACACATGTTATCTAACATTAGAGTATGTACCCCGCGTACTATGATTTGCTTAGGGCTTTTACCTGGGCATCTTAATACACAACGCGCCGTTTTGTATGCAATGATAATAACTCTTGACAACAATTCTTTCGAGCGATATACTAGCGAACCTGATTGAACATTGGATGCAATTGACACATTACATAATGTTGGTTTTCTCCCCATAATCAAGTTTGTCTCACAAGTTTGAGTGTTGTGTTGTATAATTGGGTAGCACAACACTGGTCGATTTCCAATACAGATGTCATTACTTGGTTCAAAAGACACACCAGTCTCAGTCGATATGGCTAATTTAGCCCTGCCTTTTATGGTTCTTGTGAGATTCGTGCTAAATGGGATGGGGAAGTATAAAAAATTATAATATAGATATTGTTCTTTACTTGCTGCTGGAATGATCACCTTAAACGCTAATTGTCCTGTAGGCGTTTCCCAAATGGGAAATATTGGCATGTTTCTATAATACCAGTGAATGTCCATAGGAACATGCCCTCTGGCACTGAGCATATACAATATTGCCACCAGTTGTTTTGGTTCTAACACCTCTCGTGACAGCTGACCTCTTTCAAGTTGTAGCCTTTTAGCATGGAATTGAGTTGCTTCAATCAAATATTTCTGCACTACTGTTTCTAATACATTAAATGTTTCATCAATAATTCGGTGGATTTGCAGTTTCCTTATAGCATTGAAACGCAACTCTGTTTCCTTTACCATGTGATTAATAAACGTCACAAGTTCATTTGTCTTTGTTTCCAACAACAAAATATGATCATTGTTTTGTTTTGTTAGTGTCTGCGTTGCATTGATGGCGGTCATCATGTTTTTCTCATTACTGATAACGTTTGTCACCTGTGTTCCTAGCTCGTCTACGATCCTTGACACCTTTTGTACGTCGCTATCCATGGCTAGACCAAACAGGTAATTTCCGATCCTCCCCAGGAAGTCAGCGGCACCCCTACGTGTTCTTGATGATGTGTACCTGTCCTCTACCTGTGCTCCGCCCATCTCCAGGTGGTTGATGATGGTGTCCATACGTATCTTCCATACGAATTTATCCGCGGCTGAGAGATGGCTCTGTAATGATGATTGGTATTCACATAACTGTTCATGTAAAATGGTGATATTTGGTGGGAAAGGTGCCTGCAGTATGACGATGACTGACCAGGCGCCTGCAACTACCCTCGTCACCCCTTTGTCCTCCACCAACACACCATCCTCCTCCAGTAGGTTGGAACTTGCGGTGTACAGCCACCAAGTCCAACACAATATCAGCACCAATTTCATGATAACACCAACACACCATGCACACGACGACCGTCAGTCTGACCCAAAACGACACACTGTGCTGACACCACATACCTGCCCTCTCCCCCCCATTAGGCCCCTCCCCTTTTCCACTTGGCGGTCCTGTTGCCCCCCCCCCCTCCCCCCACCTCCCTCCCCCTGTTAAATAAACGTTTGAAACAATCCTCTCACTTTACATTTATTTAGTTACCTCCCTCCTCCCCCCTCCCTTGTGCGACGCCCTTTGTTAATCCCCTTGTTAATGGTCCAATTACATGCCTAAAGTCACCCAATGCTTCACTAGGTGGCACCACCCCTTGCTCTGTCGGCATTCTTTGTTGTACTACCACTTGTGGTATTAATATGTCAGTGTTATGTATACCCTGCCTGTCGGTCTCATGTATATCACAGCTGGTTAATTTTTCTGTTTGCATACTATGCACACCTTCTGTAATTGTAACCCCCTTTGAATAATGCTCGGAATCCCTTTGATCCCCCTCCCCCTTTGAGCATTGATAAAATGCGTCCGCCTCCTCTCTATTCAGGCCTGCTCCCCTTTCCAGTCCTGTCGAGTCCTGTACTATTGTTTCTCCCTCCCCTGATTCATGAATAATTGAGGTTTCGCCCGATCCTGTAAGCATTGCATTAGCACCTAACTCTCTTTCATCCTGTAATTGGATGTTATTTGTAGGGGGCGTTACCCCTAACGTGGGTGTATGTGTCGGATTAACACCCGGTGAAAGCGTAATTGTATCCCCCCTCTGGGTTGGTGTATCTGTCCCTGCTACACACCCACTTAACGGGTCGACATCGTTAATTAATTGGTCTTTTCTGGTACATGTGAGTTGTTGTACCATGGGTAAATCAACACCTACTTCGGTGTGAACCACCCCCGGGGCCAACGTGGCGGCATTAGGCATGTCATTTGCATTGGCCGGCGGAATTAGAGACTGCCCCCCACCTTCATTTACATTTGTGTTAAACCTGTCGCTAGTTACAATGGGCTGTGTTAGCTCTTTGTTTGGGTCCAAATGATGACATTCCTTCCTTTTATTTTTAGGACTTTTACTTTGTTGTCTCGTAATCATAGCCTCCCTTTGATAGTGTACCCCCATTCTACGCGGGCGTTCTGTTCTATTTTCTTCATATACCCCCTCCCCTGTCTCATTGTTTTCTGGGTGTGGAATGTATACATGGTCTAAAACCTGTCCTCCTGGGCGGGGATTGCCCTCCCCCGCTGTAAGACCTCCTGTATTATACACCCTGGCCCCCACCTTTGCGCCCCCTTTGTCCCCTACCCTTCTTTCTATATCTTTCCCTACCCCCCTTGTTTCTGGCTGAGGTAGTGTCCTTTCTACTCCCTCCCCGTTTTGAGTTTGATTAATGACGTTGTAAGGTATGAAATGGTCCAACTGAACATCTTGTTGCGATGTTTCATCCCAGTCACTCTCCTCCCCCCTCGTTTGCATAATTTTCATTTCTTTTTGCACTTTCCCTTTTTGAGCACGTGTCATGGGCCGGCTATGCTGCAATACATCAAAACCTTCTGGGGCGGGTTTTAATCGTTGTAAATTCACCTTTTGAATTTTCAATTTAGGGCCCACAATTGTAGCCACAGGACCCTCTATTCTGGAAATGATATACCCATGGTCATATTTTGGCTGGAAGGACGTTTTGTCTATATTTTCTAACAACACTTGTTGTCCTTCAAAATATTCCGGGGCCTTTTCTCGTTTTGCCAAACGAGTCATATTACGCTCCCTTTGACCCTTCTCATTTTCCCTGGCCAGGTAATGAGCTTTTGCCAATTCCTCTACCCTACTCGCGAGAACCTTTATATCTTGACCTGGAGGAATGATATGGGGAAATTGCGCTGGATTTCGGGGATGCCGACCATGATGTAGGAAAAAGGGGGTGAAACCCGTGACAGTTGACACAGAATTCCTGTAACTCTCAAGAGCCTGTGGCAACACATCCTCCCACCTGTGAGCCTTTGCATCCACTAATTTGGCAATCATTGTCTTGACGGTACGATTCAGCCTTTCAGTCTTACCGTTTGTGGAAGCTTTATAAGCTGAGGTATATCGGTAATCCACATGTTTTTTCTTCAAGAAATCTCTCACAGATTTACATGTAAACTCATTTCCCCGGTCCGATATAAGTACCCATGGGGTTGAATTGCGGGGGAAAAAATCCCTTTCCAGAAAAGACACCACATTTTTCGCCTTTTTATCTGGTACTGGTACAATCTCCGCCCAACCTGAACAGTGGTCAATAATGACTATTGCGTATTTGTTGCCCCACTGTGATTGTGGCATGGGTCCTATCATGTCAATCCCTAACACCTCCCCGGGGACCGACGGAATTGGCATTTGTGTGGGCGGGGCATATGTCTTTTTCAATTGATGCCTTGCGCAGACCCCACACTTCCTGACCTCCTCAAATACTGTTTTTCTCATTTTTGACCATTTATATGCCTCCTGCACCCTCTTTAATGACCTGTCCAGACCCTGATGACCTATCTGCGCATGTATTTTCAGAATTAATTCTGACGTCAATGAAGGTGGGACAACGATTCTAGGGTGTACCCGGCCCCCTGGCGGTGGTGAGAGTGTGTACAACACATGATCAATGATGAGGTACTCATCCTCCTCCCGCCGGCCCATTGCATATTGTGGTAGCGTCTGTTGCAATGTTATAAGTTCCTCTCTATCCAGATAGGGATCTTCCCACTGAGTTGCATACGTCGCCCCCACACACACATTGACACATGGCAATTTTCTCTTTACTCTAGACAACATATCCGCTCTGACGTTATATGCCCCTCTTCTGTACTCAATCGGAGCACTGTATTCTGCCAAAAGGACTGCCCACCTTTGGATGCGCGTGTTTTTGATTTCGGACAGGAACAATGACTTTAACGGCTTGTGATCGGTAATAATAGTGAATTGAGCCCCATGCAGGTATGGTCTCAATTTTCTGAGTGCATATATTACCGCATACGCCTCTTTCTCCACCGTTGCCCACCGCACTTGACCTTGTTTCAATGCTTTAGAAAAATAATGAATAGGTCGCTCTAGCCCCTTACTGTCAACTTGAGTAAGCACACCTCCTATACTGAAGTATGAGCTGTCCGTGTACAAACGGAATGGGGCGTCTAATCTGGGGAATGCCATAACCTGCTCTGAAGTCAATGCCATCTTCAACTCAGTCCATGCCTTTTCTCTTTTCGCTGTCCATTCAAAACGTGCACCACCTCTTGTCAATTCGACCAAGGGGGCCGCCTTTTCTGAGTACCCCTCTATCGTTTGGCGATAATACCCACTCATACCCAGAAACCTTTGTACCGCTTTAATATTTTCCGGAGGTGCCATATCCCTTATTGCTTCTACCTTCTCCGGATCCGGGCTAATACCGTCTTTGCTCACTATATACCCCAGTAATTTGACTTTTCGACCCCTGAATGTACATTTTTTGGAGTTTAACGTCATGTCATTTGTACACAGCGCCTCCATGACCTGTCTGAGGTGTTTTGTGTGATCTGCAGATGATTTAGAGTAGACGATTATATCGTCTAGGTAAACCATTACAGTCTTTCCCAAGAAGGGAGCCAGAACAGAATTAATATGGCGTTGCCATATTCCCGGGGAATTGCTCATCCCCATCGGCATTCGATTAAACTCAAATAATCCCCTGTGAGATACAAAGGCTGTTATTTCCCTGCACTCAGGTTTGACCAAACACTGGAAATACGCGGATTTTAAGTCCAGTACTGAATACACTTCCGACCCCACCAGTGAGTCAAAGATGTCCTGAATATGGGGCAGTGGATGAGCATCCTTTTTAGTCACGTCATTTACCTTTCTGAAATCCACACAACAGCGTAAGGATCCATCCTTCTTTGTCACCATATTCAAAGGGCTAGCCCATGGACTACGAGATGGTGAGATGATACCCTGTTCTAACAAACGATCTATCTCTTCATCCACCATCTTCCTTTTATGCAGTGCTAGCCTATATGGGCGTTGGTTAATGGGTGCTGCCCCTTGGACGTCAATGGTCATCTCTATTCCACTAGCCACCCCCAAAACACGGTCTTTTCTAGAGAATAATTCCGGGAATTGCTGCATCCAATAATCAATTTCAACATGTGCCCCGTCAATGCCTGCTATTTCTACATCCCTCACTCCCCATTTGAATGAGTAACCCCCTAACAAAATGCGTTTATCAACAGGATTTTCAGCACAGTTTAAGGTCATCTCCAACAAATTGAGGGCGTCAATACCTAACAATACATCGTGTGACATGGTAGGTGTAACATAGAAATCAATGAGCTTACCCAAAACCTGGATTGTTGCTATACCTTTCGTAGGTAAAGGGTGACCGGAGAGAGATCTTAACTGGACCCCTTGTCTCAATGCTAGTGGCTGATTAGTCTTACTGCAAATATCTCTCCATCTAGACTCCGCCATCATTGATCTAGCTGCGCCAGAGTCAATCAGAGTGTTCATTAGTATCCCTTCCACGGGGATAGTTACTTTAACTCTGTTGTCTCCGGCGCCCACTAGTTTCCCTGGTTGTGTTGGTTGTTCTTGAAGTAGGTGGCATTCATGGCGGCCTGGGTTACAATATCCAATGCTGCTTGTAGTTGGCCTCCTTCTTCCATAGGAGCTGGCACCATACATTCTCTAGCAAAATGTCCAATCTCGCCACAATTATAGCACTTGGACGTACCATATGGCTGATTCCTCCCTGGGGCTGGTCCTCCTGCCATGTTGCCCCTTCCCCCCGCGCCCCTTCCTCTCGGTCCACGTGCAGACATAGTACCTTCCTGAGAGCCGTAGTAGTTGAAAACCTGAGTGGGTTCACCTCTTCCCACACCCCATGCTGACTGATGAGCTGCTGGAGGGGGTGGCCCGGACCACCCCATGTTAGGTGCCCTCCAGGCTGTTGGGTGGTACCACTGAGACTGCCCCTCCGTTGGCGGGATCCAACCTCCTCCCGTTGGCCACGCGTGGGCTGGTGTATGTGGTGGTGGTGGGCCCCACCTGTAGGGCTGTGGTGGAGTCGGAGGTATGGGTTGCTTAGGCTTCTGATTCTCTCCTGGTGACACTGCAGCCACAACAGGGGCTGAATGTAGTTTAAAAGCTTTCAGTGACGACGTCATAGACTCAATGTTTTTCTGGATATTTTTCTGTATAGAAAGCATAGCGTTATTAATCGGCGATGTTTCTTCTGGAGGGGGCGGTGGCAGTGCCATAGCGGCCTGCTCCTCCAGGGCATCCTCATTCAGACCCAGTGCAGTAGCCACCCTGTTAGCCTCCTGTGCCACGTCAGCCAGGGTGTCTCCCGGCGCCAGTTTTACCAACACCCGTAGTTGTTTATCACGTAATCCCTCTATGAGTTTTTTCTTGAGTGATTCTTTAAGCATGGACTCCCCCAGTTGCGTCTGGGTGTATGCGCTTGACACCCCTGCAGTGAACCTGGTGGTATAGTCGCGTACTAATTCAAAGGGTTGCTGAGTCGCCCTCTGGACCTTATCCCTCATGTACTCTTCCTCCTCTGGACCAAGAAAGTGTTTTTTTATAACATCCTTGACCCCCTTCCAGGTTGGCTTGACGTCTTCTGCGACGCCGGCCACGGCGTCATCTACGACGTCAGCAAGTGCGGCCTTCACTAAGTATGACACCATATCCAGTATCATCTCCTCGGTTGCGCCGGATCTGGTTGATGCATGATCCACTGCTCTAATCCAAAGTCTTAAATCCTCTTTATTGGAGCCGTCCACACTGCCAATATTTTTGGCATAATTATCCACCTTCCTCCGCATAGCATTGTCCCTTTGCATCTGCAGTGCATCCACTGCTGCCGCGGGTGCATTGTTATCCTCCGGCGGCGCCATTTGGGGCAGTTAACAATAATGCGCCTATATATCCTTCCTCCTTATATTCCAAGTTCCTCCTCCAGTTAATTCCACTTATTAACCCAAATGTCCCGTTTTTGAGAGTCACTGATAGGTCTGCCGGTAGGTTCCAGTTGTAACGGGAGGTATTTGGGTTATCTATAGATGTATGATAAATGAAACGATCCAACCACAGGTTAAGTGAACTCTGGTATTCTTTAATGTATCCTCAACATATATACAGTGCAGTGTCAGCGCGGGGGCTGTCAATCAATAGTTTAGCTAGCTTCCCATTGGTTCCCATTTAATCCCCCCCTCCCCTGGAGGTACTACACTATTGCTCCATGTTACCTGTTATGTAACCCTTTCCCCCTCCCCCCTCCTGCCTTGTAATTAGCATTTGACTCCAACCTGTGTGGTAGGTACCTGTATCATGTTTGCATCCCCCAGCCTTCAGGGATACACCCCCTTGCTGCTGGGTAATCCTGGGTGCATTAACATATGATAAACATATTAAACATGATAACATTGATAATAGTCCTTAATTAATATATAACACATATCCAAACCAAACTTGTCATTTTACCTTGGTCGTCAGATATAATTCATAAAGTGACCATTACAGAGTGGACTGCTACCTGCAAGTCTTGCATCTCTGATCTTACCAACAGAGTCTACTATTTCTTAGTGTAACACTGCAGATGGTGCCAACTTGTTGATATAATTAAGTGCTGAATAGAATGCTGGAAGCATCTATTTTTTCTGATCTTTATCTTTGAATTTAGCACAGTTTAAAGCCACAAATTTGATTGGGATCTTACCAGTATACTGCACTAAGGAGACCCTTTATAAATATGCAGAAAGTGAACGTTCTATATATCTGAGGTAGTATGGCAGCTTTAATGTATAAGCCTATATGATAATTTCAACTGCCCCCAAAATATTAGATACCGTAAAACCTCACGTATAAGCCGCGGCTAGTACGTGAATCAGATCGGCAGTGCGGCTTATAGGATCGGCCCAGGGTCGGGGTGCGGCTTATACGCGAGTTTTTGCCACTATGATACAGTACTAAAATCGGCACATTCAGATCGCCAGTGCGGCTTATAGGATCGGCCTCAACTGGGGGTGCGGCTTATACGCGAGTTAGGCTTATACGCGAGGTTTTACGGTAGATACTTTGTTACCTCAATTAGGCTACTTAAAAAAGAAAATGGTTTCTCATCACCGTGCGCATCATAGAAATCAGGTTTTGAGGAAAACTTCTTGTTTTTTCGCTAATTTTTTAAATGAAACACATGATAAAAATGGACAAATGTTGGCATATTTGGTATCAAATTAAAGCTTATTCAGAAGGTAATAGATTAGGATAGAGAGAACTTATACTGTCCCCATATTTAAAGATCAATTGATTCTAATGAAATCAATCAAATGTGAATTTTGGTCACCAAAAATCTATATAATCCTATATTCCATTTAAGCCTCCCTCATCATATTTTTCAGACTTTGCTGATGAGAAACCACATTTTTTGGGAGTGGCCTTAGTGCTATGTGCCTATCCCTGTTGAGAGAAATTGTCAAAATTTGGGGGAAATGGGGTGTTTACATTGTTGCTATGGTAACGAGGTTGTCATGACCAGTCTTACCCCATCTTCCCTAGGGTAAATGTCGGGCATAACTTCCATTGGGGAAGTTATTCCCATATTAGTGACATACCAGTGCCACCTAGTGCCTCCCACCGGCACCAGCCGTGGAACTCTTCTCCAGGGGAGGGGAGGTACCAGCAGCAAGCAAGCAGGCAGCAAGGCCAGCAGCAGGCCAGCAGAGACTTTGATTTTTTCGGTCAAGAATTCGGTCAAAATGACGGTCTGCTTTTGCGGAACGGAGTACCATGGCAACAGGAACTCCTGCCCCAAATGCAACGCCCCAAACCCGGACAAGGGAACTCCCAGGAAGGTGTTGCAGGGACAGGACCAGCCTGCACCGGCACAGCCACAGGACGACCATGGCGGCTCCCAGGGCCGGCAGGAGACCGGCCAAGGCAGCTCTGCCTCGCCGGCACCCCCGGGCGGTACGGCCCGCCAACACAGCGCGGAGGCCGCGGAGTACAGTGCGGCCCGGGAGGTAGAGCTCCAGCAAGCTTTAGACCGGATCGAAGCATTGACAATTACAGAGAAGGCTAGAGAGGAGGATTTGAAGCGTACACAGAGGTTGAAAGAGGCCGAGATGGAGTTAGCAGGTTTAAGAGCAGCAAATAATCGAATAGAGAGAGATACAAACTTCGCAGAAGCGGCCTTCCGCGGTGTTGTTGGTGCGATACAAGGCGGACAACGCGGAGACAATTGCAGCGGCCGGCGGACTCCCGCGGAACAGCCTTATACTACGCGGACCAGGGCACCAGCGGCCACAAACTGCCGGCGATACCCGGAGACGACGCGGACCGAAGCTTTCCGTCTCTGTCCGCGAAGCAGCACCTCGGCGCGCATGCGCAAACCAAGATGGCGGACCATAACATCCGCCCAGACGAAAACAGAGAGGAGGGGATCGCTTTTTCGCTTTTTTTGGCAGAACAAAGGCGTATTAAAGCTCAAAAGCGGTCGCAAACGAAAGAGCGTGGTCAGTTACCCCATCTACGATCCTCAAAGCCGTCGCAAATGTCGCAGGACAGTTGGTTGGGAGACTTTTGTGAGAATGGCCAGCCTCCACATACCTCGGCGGCGACTTCGTCTACGATCACGGGTGGTGCGCTTCATCCCGGGGGGCCGGGAGGCTCCACGCTTCATCACGGACACCCGGGGAGCTTCACGCTTCATCATGGTACAGGTCAGTCTGGCAGTTTTAAGCAATCAGGGGGTGTGTGTGGGTCTGCTGGGGCCACAACATCCTCTCAACTGTCTGATCCTACCAATGAGGGGAAGCATGGACACACCCAACAGCAACAGGAGCAGTACCAACAGCAGGTGTTGGGGCAGCATCAACATCAGCAGCAGCAACAGCAGGAGGATGCAGACCCCTCCTATGCAGAGTTTCTGCTGTGGAGACAGCAGCAACAGTGGGCTGGGTTGGCAGGGGATGTGACCCCTTCTGCCCAGTCTACTCAACAAACACTACAGCAACATCTACAGCAACAACGGGGCCAACACGGGCCCAACCGGTATCAACAGCAGCAATCCTACACTTCAGGCCAACCCCTCTCCGCGACACCCCCGCCAGGTTTCTCTAGTCTACCATCGGCAGGTGGGCTAGGCATAAATCTGGGGGCGAGCCACACCCTGCACACCGGGCTAGCAACGGCAGGGTTGGGCTTCGGCAACATGGGCCTACAGTCTGGTGATGTTGATGGCCTCTTCAGAAACGTCGCGTCAGGTAAGTCAGCTGTGGAGGGTGATATCCTGGCCTCTCTACATGCAGCTAATGAGGCTAGCATGAGGAAAAGGTCCAAGCTGTGGATCAGGCCAGACTATCACCTCCCAGCTGACAAAGACTACAGCGAAATGTCTTATAGGGAGTTAATTTACGGGATGATCAATGTCACGCAGGCCCTGATCATAGCCGATCATCCCGACTTGAGCCCCTTGTCGTACCTAGATCACATGAAATTCATCGCCCTGAAGGAGATAAAACCCACCTATTGCATGAAGGCCATATGCCAGTATGATAGAGAGGTGACCGACAAGGTGCTGAAAAAGCAGATCCCCAAGTTTGCCGCGGCTGACCACGGCGCGATGGCAAACAACATGGGTATGGACAAAACTCTGGCATATGTGAAGATGCAACAGGAGATGGCAAAGCAAATGTCTCATCTAAACAAGGCCCCGGGCAAGCAACCAGCTAGGCCTTCAAGTCAGGGAAAATTCAGGATCGACTGCCCTGACCACCTGTGCAAGCGGTTTAACTTTACAGCGTGCGATTGGCCGTTATGCAGGAAGCAACACTCGTGTGCGGTCTGCGGTGGCCCGCACGGGGCTCGGGGATGCGCTCACAACCCCTACAACCAAGGGGGGCAGCCTCAGAGCCAGGGTAGCTTCCAGGGTCAGCAGCATCCATACTATGGCCAGCAAACCCAGAACTACGGCCAACAGGGGGGCCAACAGCGTAACGCGTGAGGCACGGACGAGCACGACTCCGCGGACTACGAAGCGGATGTCGGCACCTCATGTATGGAAGACATTCACTCTCATACATGTGAAGAGCTAATATGCACAAGTAGTATAGATGCCCTACTAGACATTTATAAAGGTTATATCCCTCTATGGGACATTAGCTGCAGACACAGGGTTCAGGGGGTCGTGTCGCAGTTGAAGCCAGCAGGCTGGAGGGACATGTTGTTGGGGCATGGTGTCATAGATGAGGATTGTCACTTTATATTAGATGGTGTCCTACATGGGTTCAAGATGGTGGACCCCCATGCACGGGTAGACAGTTATGAGGTAAAAAACTATTCGTCAGCTTCGGTAGATAATTTTGACTTTATTGATAAGCTCTTGAAAGAGGAGCTGGGCTGCGGGAAACTCAGCGTGTCGCGAGAGAAGCCGACATGTGTGCACGCCTTGGGTGCTGTTCCCAAGGCTACCGGGGGTTTCAGGCCCATCACCGATGCCAGCAGGCCCGACGGACTGTCCATTAATTCCCATATGTCCGCCACTTTTCAACACTTCAAGTTTGCTAGACTAGACGACGTGTGCGAGGTTCTCCGTCCGTCGTACTACATGGCGGTGACTGATATTGCTTCGGCGTACCGCTCGGTACTCATCAGACCCGAGGACCGGAATTATCAGGGTTTGAAGTGGAAGTTGGACGGGTCTGACACCTACATGGTGGACAATTGTATTTGTTTTGGCACAAGAGCAGCTCCTTTTATTTTTAATAGACTCACGGATGCCGTTACCAGGTACATGCGCCGTCAGGGCCACATGTGTTTCAATTACCTGGATGATTTCCTATTATTAGCCGCTAGCGAGAGGCAATGCACGGTATCCCAACGTGTCCTCCATGAGCTACTCAGGCAATTAGGATTTTACATAGCTTACAAGAAGGTGTCTTCCCCGTCAAGGATACAGCGTTACTTGGGCATAGAAATAGACAGTATCCATATGAAACTGAGACAGCCGGGGGATAAGCTGCAAAGGTTGGAGCAAGAGCTATCGTTTTTTCACGGTCGCCGTCAGGCAACACGAAAGCAACTGCAAAAACTGTGTGGCATTCTGTCTCATTGTTCGTCTGTCGTTAAAGGCGGCAGGACATTCTCTCAGCGGGTGATCAAGATGCTGAGTGGTTTTCCAGCGAACAAGAGGTACATAACTCTAAGTAAAGGGTTCAAGAAAGACTTGGTATGGTGGCAGGGCTTCTCCAGATGGTTCAACGGGGAGGCTCGCATCATCGACCCAGATAGCAAGAAGGAGTTAACTCTAGCTATGGATGCCTCAGGCAGAGGCTATGGGGTCGTGTTCGAACAAGACTGGCTCGCGGGTGCCTGGGAAGGTCCTCTTAGTAGCAGGGAGGACAGGCACGGTCACTTTTGTTCCGAGCCGGACATGAAGATCCCCGCGAACATTAATATACAGGAGTTCTACCCTCTTATAGAAGCTCTGTGGAGATGGGGCCCCTCCATGACAGACAGCAGAGTAGTTGTGTTCTCAGATAACACACAGGTGGTTTCCGCGATTAACACGGGCCGTAGCGAGAATGACACAACGATGATTATCCTTAGAAGGGTCTTTTGGCTATCTGTCATTTATAATTGTCATATCACAGCAACTCATATCCCGGGCCGCGTTAATGTGGTCGCAGACGCCCTATCCAGATTACTATTCGATAACAGCAAATTCCCTGATTCCCTGTGTTGCAGGGGCAAACCAGAGATGCATGCTCCTGGACCGGATGGCGGCAGAGGCGAGAGCCCACGTCTGGTCCCCCGCCACCTGGCGCACCAAAGCCTCGCAGTGGAAGCGCTTCATAACATTCTGCACCTGGCTCGGGGTCAAGGTGCTACCAACGGATAGCCGTACCATGTCACGCTACATTATGTTTCTCTCGGACAGCCTCAAATTTAGCACTATAGACAATTATGTTAGCGGTGTCATCAGTCTGAACAAATATTTTGGGTACGATGTGCAATTTATTAGGCAGGACTTTGCCTTTAGTGCAACGCTGAGGGGACTCCGCCGGATGCTGGGCGACCCGACACCGACCAGGGTGACGGTCACGGTGTCCGATCTACTCGCCATGTACCGCCTAGTAAACTTCAAAAATCATAATGACTGTGTAATGTGGGCTTGTCTGGTCACCAGCTTTCGCTCGCTACTGCGGAAGAGCAACCTCGTACCAGCGACCTTCAAGGACACAACCGGCCACTTCATGCGACGAGGCTCGGTCAGGTTTTACCCCTGGGGGGTGATGCTACGCATTAGCAGTTCAAAGACTATACAGTTTGGCCAGCGGGAGCACCTGGTGCCCATCACCTACACCACCGACTCTCCACTGTGCGCCGCCTCCTTGTTAAGGCGTCACCTCTCCGATTCTCCGGCTGACCCCACCGCTCCCCTCTTCCTGGTTAGGAGAGGCTCCGACCAAGTACCGCTGACGTACCCCCCGTTGCTCAAGTTCCTCAAGGGGCTGATTGTGGGCATCGGGATGAACCCGGAACGTGCGGGGGTACACAGCATGCGGAGAGCGGGGGCGGCTTTCTTCCACCAGTCGGGCATCCCCCTGGAGGACATAAGGCAGGTGGGCGACTGGGCCTCCCTAACCGCACTCATATACCTCGCCAAGCCAATGTCGGCGAGGATAGCCATGGACAGGAAGATTACAGATGCGCTTATCGCGGCAAGCAACTACTAAGACTTAGACATCTACCCCCCTCTCTTACAACTTCACTCCAGTTTGGGTGTGCCGGGTCACGGTTGTGACAAACGGTTAAGCGCCAATGCCCCTCGTCGTTAACCTTTAACCTAAACTGTAGTCAACGGTAATGTCGGGCATAACTTCCATTGGGGAAGTTATTCCCATATTAGTGACATACCAGTGCCCTAGGGTAAATATGGGTAATATTGCGCACCTAATAGAAACGATATAAGCCAAATATTGCTCACCACTCCAGTCCACTATCATTGAGAACCATTTTTATTTATAACTTTAAAAACTATTTTAAACGAGAAAAAGATAAATGCCTAGGGTTATAATAGTTAGCCTACTTATATCGCTATAGTTTTGGTTTATAATAGGCCCTATTCCTCACTAGCGGGATACCAGTGCTGCCACAATTGGGGACACTTAGAACTAGCAGTGTGGGTCTCAGGGGGGGCCAAACATCAGGGGGAGAGTGGAGCAATGATTACACTAGGCCTCTACATGTGTATTATGCATTGGTTGTACCTGGACACACCTTTTATTATCTGTCCAATATAGGGTTGTGGTTAGGACAATGGACTCATGACTAGCAGTACCTAAGTTCAAATCCCCTCCAGGCTAGGTGTGGTGACCATTTTAACCCCATTGGTTGCAAAAGCTTGCACCAAAAGTTTTGGCAAAACGTTTTTGTAAAACATTTAATGAACCTTTGCAAAAGGTTTGTGTATAGTGTTTTGGTAACCACTTTTGGTAAACATCTATGTTACACTAAAAGCCACACCAAGGACCGAACCCGGGACCCTTAGATTGGGAGTTCCAGGCTCTCCTGGTTGAGCTATGGAGGCTGCTGGTAGGTCCAGGTACAAAAGGTATACTTTGTTATTGATTATCCTCATTAATGATCAATGCTAAATAATCGGGACCTTTAGCAAACCCGACGTAGCTCATTTAACGCAGACGTATCCTATCCTTTCAGCACTGCTACATCTGCATCTAATAGGGACCTTTAGCAACCCACATAAAAGATCATTAAACACAGATGTAGCAGTGCTGAAGACATAGGATACGTCTAATGAGCTTTCACGTGGTTGCTAAAGGTCCCTAATGAGCTTTTACGTGGTTGCTAAAGTTCCCTAATAGCATTGATCATTAATGAGGATAATCAATAACAAAGTTTATGTTTACCTATTGTACCTTGATCTACCAGCAGCCTCCATAGCTCAACCAGGAGAGCCTGGAACTCCCAATCTAAGGGTCCCGGGTTCGGTCCTTGGTGTGGCTTTTAGTGTAACATACTGTGAAAGTACTTATTTTCACGGGTGTAAATTTTCGCTGAGGTGGCAAAAAAGACTAATTCGCGGGTATTTAATCCATACTGTAGCATAGAAGAATTTCGCGGATTTGTCATTTCCGTGAATATAGCGAAAATATATACCCAGCGAAATAAAGTACGACCACAGTAGATGGTTCCCAAAAGTGGTTCCCAAAAGACTATACCCAAACCTTTTGCAAAGGTTCATTAAAATTATGTTTTACAAAAACGTTTTGCCAAAACTTTTGGTGCAAGCTTTTGCAACCAATGGGGTCAAAATGGTCACCACACCTAGCCCGGAGGGGATTTGAACTTAGGTACTGCTAGTCATGAGTCAATTGTCCTAACCACAACCCTATATTGGACAGGTAAAATATTGCAGGTGTCCTAGCATGCAGGGAATGTAGTAGTTCCACTCTCCAAGCAGAGCTTTAGCCCCCTGATCTGGTCCACATGATTTGCTGAAGCTAGTGACTGGAAAGGAGAGGGTGCATACTGGTACCAGTCCAATATGGCGCTGTCCAGTGGACATCCCGCTAGTGCGGAATAGGGCCTATCATTGGGTAATAGGCCTACCGTAGGCCTATTCGACTTAATAAGCGCACAGTGCACCTAAAAAATGATTATGAACACCTATGAGTATTCAAAAGTTCAATTGGGGTTCAAAAAAAGTTCAAAATTGAGATATTTTTAGTTATTTAGGGAGGGTTCATTTATTATTTACAGGGGATGGTGGGTTTGGGGGGGGGGGCGTAAAAATTACCGACCCCTCTTGGGGGGGGAGGCGTAAAAATTTAAGCCCCTTTTTAGCAAAAAAGCCCGCGCGTTACTATAGTTCAAAGGGGGGGGGGGCAAATTTTTCGGCGCCTTGGGCGAGGGGGGGCACGAAACGTTACACGCGCTCTCGAGGGGGGGGGGGGGGGCGTAAATAAATTTCGCTTCTCCGCGCGAAATCTCACTACCCCCCCTGTAATTAATAAATGAACACTCCCTAAAACTTAGCCTATAGGCTAGGGGGTGTCCGCTTATGTATTTCACTATTTACTGGTTATTTCGCGCCTGTTTTCACACCTATAAAAGGTGTGAAAGCAGGGTGCCTCACACTCACAGAAAAAGGGGAGTTCTTTAATCTGTGCCTCACTCTCCCCTACTGTCGAACGCGTCCAATCCTGATCTGAACAGTTTGTTACTAGAGTTGTTTAGAGCGAACGCGCCTACCGGATGTGTTTATCGCCTTGTTTATCGGCGCAGGCGCAGTGGTCGTGGACTCCAAAATTGAAAGTTTCTGTCGCTCCTGTAGGTAATTTTAGAGTTGTTTACTCACAGAGTACAACGCTATTTTGGCTACAAGTAATGCACAGATAGGATATTCTTACATCAGTTCTGGGACACACCAGCTAGGATGCCTGTTCGATTTGAGGTGAGTAAAATCAAGGTAGTTTCTGCTTCTGTGCGAGTACCTCACTCAATTTCAGTTGCAAGTCTCGACACATCAACAAACTGGCGCACTGACTCGGTGACTGGTCCGGCCGGGGTAGCCTGCCTACTTGATCATCAGTCTTGATCATCGATGTACGAATTATCATAATCATAATGACCACGCCCACGGAATGATGTACATGCATGTTGTTGTCCCTCGGCCAGCGTCTATCCCACTGTTCCCAGCATATATATGGGACTCACCAAAAGTGTATTCAATGAAGGAAATTATAATAATAATAATATCTTTTATTGACAACTGAAATGGAAGTCATTTCTGACTTATGTGTCATACATAAAGGTGATATAAACTAAATCTACAAACTATGCTACAATACAAGACAAAAAATACAATAGACTACTACACAATACTACACAAATTAATCGACTAGAAAACACATATGCACAGACGTACAGAGACATGGATACATGGCATACATACCCAGTTGGGTTACAGTTTTGCATTACAGTTTAAACTTTCAAACATTATTGACCTACAAACACATTAACCTCGAACTCAAACTTGTTGTCGTTGTTTGAAGGCCATATATACATATTTTCCAAGTGCATTAATAACAATATGCTCTGGTGTTTTCATAACCTTCTCAAATTTATCAGTGTCAGATGTGTTAGCGTAGTTCGGTATAATACTTTCGACAACATTTTCGAATACCTCTCTGTATTCTTTATGAAATGCACACTTTGTGAGAAAATGTACCTCATTATCCACGGATCCACTCTGGCAATAGAGACAAATCCTCTCACCAGCAGGTTTGGGTGGCCTGCAATGCCGACCAGTCTCTATCCCCAGATTGTGCGAACTTAACCTAAATTGTGCTAGGGCATACCTGTATTTACAGTTATTTAAATTAAAGAGATAGTGTTCTAATCTGAATTCCGTTTTAAATGTTCGATATGTTCTGAGTTTCTTACCCTCACCTGCCTCATTAATTTCAGCCATAATACTAGTCCTATATTTCCCATAGATAGCTTCAGTCAGAGCCCCAATTGCAATTGGGCTAGCACCAGTTCTTTGAGTATCCCATAGATTGTTGTATGTCTCACCCAGCCTGTCAAGAAGGTGTCTAACGTTACTGCACCAGTTAATCTGGTCCTCTTCATCTAACTTGTGCAAGCTTAAGTAGCATTTCTTGAGAACATGGGAGTCTGGGAGATTTGAGATTCTTTTCCAGTATTTTATAGTTTGTACTTCCCAGAAGGCCCTTAGGGGAACTCTACCTGTATCTGCATAAACTGCTGCAGAGGTTGTTTGTTTTCGTACCCCAAGCATAGATTTTAAATATCTCAGCTGTCTTATTTCAAGTTTTTCAACTTCTCTCCCTCTGTTTAGACCCCAAATTTCACAACCATGATCGATGCATGGCCTCACTTGACTATCAAATAGCTTTAGAGCAGTTCGGGGCTTCGGTCGACCAATGTGCTCAGAACAGTTGGAATATACTTCATGTACAGCTTTCCTCCCCTTATCGGCAAGTTCTTGATAAACCTTATGAAAAATATCTTTATGGTCGGATTGTAATGTGAAGCCTAGATACTTGTATGTTGTGACCTTAGCTAAGCGCTCCTTGCCATACTTAAATAGGCAAGACTTTGAATTTTTCTTTTCGTGAAACACCATAATATTTGATTTAGACATATTTACAATTAAATGCCACTTTCTACAGTATTGAAATAAATTATCTATTTGGGTTTGTAGTCCCTTAGGTGTGGTAGAGAATAAAACAAGGTCATCAGCATATAACAGATATGCAACCTTTGTACCATTTATATCAATCCCTAGCTCAGGGACCAGGTATTCACTAATGTCAGACAAATAGCTATTAAACAGTTTAGGACTAAGAACTCCACCTTGTAAGACACCATATAAACTGTCAATACCATCACTTAAGATTGAATTTACACGTACTCGGGATTGTGCTTTTTCAAACAAATCCATAAGAACCTTGAGAGATTTCCCCTTTACCTTACTACATATCAGCTTGTAAAATAGTGCCTTTCTGTTGATAAAGTCAAAGGCCTTAGTAAAGTCAATAAAACAACAGTAAAGTGACTTATTATTTGCTTGCGCTATCTTTATAGCAGAGTATAGAATAAACAGGTTGTCTGAGGTCCTTCCATTCTCTATAAACCCATTTTGGAGTGGATCATTCATGTCTAGCATCTCATTACTAAACTTAAGCCTGTTGTTTAGAACAATTTCAAAAAGTTTACAAGTGCTGTTCATTATTGTTATCTTTCTGTAGTTTTCAGGGTTGTCTCGATCACCTTTTTTGTGTAAAGGGCTTATTATACCCTCAGCCCAACGTTCAGGAAAGTTACCAGACATAAGTATACAATTAAAAACCACATGAAGAACATCCACCAGGTCTTCCCCACCATATTTCAGGAATTCAGAGGGAACTCCATCCGTTCCCGTTGCCTTGTTTGATTTCATTAACCTAAGAGCATATTGAATCTCTTGCTGTGTAAAGGGAGAGTCTAAGAGAGATTGCACAGTATTTTCAATCATGTCAGGATTATAACCAAAACTGAATTGTTGTACTGTTTGCTCCAGCTTTGCCATGCCTTCATAATCGAAGTAGTCAATATGTGGAGGAGTTTGCTGTTTCTGGAAACAATTGACAAATACAGCAAGGGGAATGTCATTAGAGCTAGATTTCCTTTTATATTTTCCCCATGTTTTCCAGAACTTGGCATGGTTATTGGTTTCTAGCATTTTATCTAATTCTTGACCGTCTTTTTGTTTTGCGTTTCTCTTAACCTTTTGTATTACTCTCTTGTAGTTGCTTTTAAGTATGCTATACGTTACCTTATTTTCTTCAGAATGTAATTCATTTGACTTACTGAACTCGTTTGCAATTTTCTTTGCTGAGCGGCATTCATCA
Source organism: Harmothoe impar (assembly GCA_947462335.1). Classification (NCBI taxonomy): domain Eukaryota; kingdom Metazoa; phylum Annelida; class Polychaeta; order Phyllodocida; family Polynoidae; genus Harmothoe; species Harmothoe impar. The sequence continues at coordinate 28,815,940 of OX381704.1, read as the reverse complement.
TTATACCAGTTATTACATGGGAATTCAGATGTGGCTTTTCTGGGTGAGCGTTTTTCAACAGGACTAGCAACATCAAGCAACTTATAATATACCATGGCTATTTCTTCTATATCAACATTGTCATTTGCCGCAAGTGCGACAATAGAATTCTTTAGATTTATGCATTCATTGCTACTTATACCATCTCTATATATTTCTTTCTTTGTAGAGTCCCACTTATAAGTCATATGTTTATTATCTTTAGTTCTATTAGCACCAATTCTTTGAGCAACTCCTTTTACACAGAATGTCACAGGAGTATGATCTGAATCTGGGAGAAGGTTAAGAATCTCCATCCTTTCCATAATCATAACAGAGTTAAGTTTACATAAAACATAATCTACTACACTATGACCATTTGCGGTATGACATGTAAAGGCACTAGTATTTGTAGTATCACCAAACCTACCATTTAGTATTAACATTTCTGTATCTTTACATAACTGAATAAGTTCTTTTCCATTATTATTAAGGACACAGTCATTTGATATTCTATGCTCAGGTAATACATTATTGCATGAATCATATGTTTCGTCACTTAGTTCATGAATGGACGCAGTTCTAGCATTGAGATCACCACACAAGACTAGATCAACATTTTGCAGTTCAGGAGCACCAAGTTGTTCAGATATAATATCAAAATAATTATCATTTTCGGCTAGGTAGGACGAACCTTCCGGTGGGATATAGATAGCACCTACCACCACGTCCCTCTCTAGTCCGAAAAATTTAGAGTCCAGTCGGATCCAAACCAGGAAATCACATTTATTATCAATCTTAACACCCTTTTCTATGTATTTTGATATAAGAATTCCAATACCTCCAGAGTGCCTTTTAGCATTTGGGTGTTTCTGTGAGCGTGTTACCTGAGTGTATTTATAATTCGAAGTATTTGGGTTATAGTCAGGACTCTTCCAGATCTCACTAAGAATTACTATATCCTGACTAGAGATCAGTTTTTGAATGTGCGGTAGTGATAGCTTGTCACCGAGTCCATGAATATTCCAATAACATAATTTTATAGTTTTAGTTGTTTTCCTGTTGATTTGTTGTTCAACGGAGTATGTATGCCCAACCCCCTATGGTTGATTAGGGTAAGCCAGCTTAGCCAGCCTGGTGCAGATACCTTCTTTTATGCGCAAACTCAAGTGAAGTGGGTCCCTTAAGTTGAACCCGCTGTTGTCCATGAGGCACATATTGAAGTTGTTAGCCAGTTTGTGTTTTAGATAGGCTTCAAGGTTTTGCTTTAAGGTATTCTTGCCGTTGTTGCTATATGTTGGTAGGCCGGAGAGTATTATGTGAGAATTTGGAAATGCTTTCTCCAGGCACTCTACCAGATTGTCAGCGCTTAGGTATAGCTTCGAGATGGGGGTGTTTATAAGCCTTATAATAAGGCCACTCAAAAAAAAGAAGTGGTTTCTCATCACCAAGGGCAAGGTCTGAAAAATTTGACGAGGAAGGCTTTTTTTTTTTTTTTTTTTTTCTCAAATCACGGGCTAAAATGGATGGGATGATATATATATCTACGTTTTTCATGACCAAAATTCACATTTTAGTAGTTGAGAATTTATGGACCTTTAAAAGTAGGGAAAATGTAAGTCATTTCTATCCTACTGGATTACTGGCAGTATTATCTTTAATTTGATACCAAATATCCCTATAGATCCTCTATTTGTCCTTTTTTATCATATTTTTCATTAAAAATGAGCAAAAAAAAAAAAGATTTCCTCAAAAGCTGATTTTTATGATGCGCGCGGTGATGAGAAACCATGTTATTTTCTTGAGTGGCCTATCTAAAGTTTGAATTTGTTTTTGCCAGGCATCTCTATTTTGATCATACTGCAGACGCCCCCCACACATCATTTCTAAGCTTAATTGATGGAAACTGAGGACAATTTCTGATTTTTACAGCTAAGGGAGTGCTCATTTTTTAACAACAGGGGGGGTGGGGGGATTTGGGGGAGGGGTACAAGATTTGGACCCCTTGACCGGGCGGGGAGTAAAAAAAATTAGAACCCTCTTGCCTTGGGGGGAGGGGTCAAAAAAATTCAACCTGTTTTGAGGGAAAAGCCCGCGCGCTACTATGCTGTCCCAGGATAAAATAAGACTCGATTTAAAAAAAAACAAAGGGGCGCGAACGCGCACGATTCTAGGCCTGCCAGGGGCAGGGGGTGGGTTAAAAAATTTCGGCCCCTCTAGGGGGAATGAAAAAAATTTGCGCGCTACGCGCAAAATCTCACCACCCCCCTGTTTTTTAAAAATGAGCACTCCCGAAGCAGATGGTTGGAACAGTCTAAAATAGGGGGTATTTTGTTCCAAACAGGCCTATATATTGTCAGATTTTCCGCTTTCGGAAGCATCATATAAGATATCACTTTCAAATAGGCTTAGCTTTAGACCCTCTCAAGGGTGTCCATAACATCATCCTTATTTGTATTTTATGTTATGTAATGGTATCGGATACAACATGAGGTCAAAAATGTCCAAAAATGGCTGCTTAGCCTAAGGTGGCCAAAATAGCCCCTGTCTGGGGGCTATTTATTTTGGCCACCCTTATACAAGAACAGACGCATTCTGACATCTGTAAATGTGATTACCAGTACTGTACATGTATGTCTTGATACACCTGAAGCCAGTGAAGGCTTAATGATGCACATGTATGTCTTTGAACCATCAAACCAGATCGTCATCATGAGCCCGTTTTCTCCTACAATATATAAACCACCTAATGACTGTCTGATATTTTCTGGAAGACTCCTCACTACAGCAGCAGGACTAAGGCCAAGGGCCACACCTATAACTACAGGGATACAAAGGGACGTGGGAGAAGAATCCCAATACCTGTAAGGGCAGGAAACTACTGCTGTCTCCTCACCTGATTTGTTCATAACCATTTTCCTTGAACACTCTATTATGCTTAATAAAAAGTATATATCCAAATTGAAAAAAAAAGAAAAGAGAATCTCGGACAAGCATTTGAGTCACAGCAAAGGGCACTTCACTCTCGAAAAAGATGCGTTCAATTCTAATGTCCTGGTAATTGTATCTTCCAAAACTAAACTTGAAAAGGCTTACCCCGCATAAAGAATACCATATCATAGTGTTCGTTTTCTCCTGCCTATATAAACCACATAATGACTGATATTTTCTGGAAGACTCCTCACTACAGCAGCAGGACTAAGGCCAAGGGCCACACCTATAACTACAGGGATACAAGGGGACGTGGGAGAAGAATCCCAATACCTGTAAGGGAAGGAAACTACTGCTGTCTCCTCACCTGATTTTGTTCATAACTATTTTCTTTGAACACTCTATTATGCTTGATAGAAAACATATATCCAAATTGAAAAAAAAAACGAGGAAAAAAAAGCTAATCTCAGAGAAGCATTTGAGTCACAGCAAAGTTCTCTTCACTCTCGAAAAAGATACATTCGATTCCAATGTAATTGTACGTTAGTAATTTCGGAAGTTAGACTTGAAAAAGCTTACCCTGCATATAGAATACCATATCGTAGTGTTGAGGGCAAAAAACAGTATTCTGTAATTTTTGAACAGTTCAGATAGTTCATTATCGAAAGTTCAATTCATGGAAAGTACTCCGTGATATTTCGAATTAGCAATCTAAAATATCTCATTTGTTCAATCATTTAAGAACTGCAATCCTCTACGTTCTTCTGAATAAGGTTATTGTTTTGAATGTCTAATATCTATTATCAACACACGAATTGCATTGTTCTTTGAGTTGTTTTTACTTCCCTAACACGACATTTGGTTGTTTTCTCATGCTTTCTTCATAGAATTCCTGTCAAACTTTTGAGGCCACATTCCTGACATGTTAGCAGCAATCCTAAACCTACTATTTATATTCTATATCTAAATGCACATTCTGTTAACCATTTCAGAAAGCCAGCGAGTATGACAGGGAGTATAAGTGGGTGGACTCCTATCTGAGTAAGGACTTCCGTCCTATCGATGAACAGAAGTACCCGCCGGCAGGGGTATCCTCCATAGACATAGGTACTCACCGCACGCCACTCCTCGTTCTGTGCCTGCTGTCTCGGCGTTAACCTACTCAGTTCCCATTTATACCGTATTATCGCGTTTAAGCACCAGGTTTTAAATGAGCACCTGTCACTATTATAAACGCCGGGGGGTTCTCAGGCTGTAAATAATAGAGCCAGGGCGCTAAAACGCAACAATACGGTAGTCGATTTCTCAGTGCATTCACTTCACGGTTTCTAGTGTCAATTGATAAGATGACTACAAATTGTCTTTTTTGTCTTTTTTTTTGTATGCATCTTCTTTTTTAATCAGTAGACATATTTTTATATCAAGATAGTTTGCACACATGTACAAGCAATCTAGACCAACCACAAGAAGTGCACTTAGTATATCTGACTGTATGGACACGTGGTGTAAAGAATATTGCACTGAATGTCAAGTGTTTTGCTGAGGAATCTTTCTACCTCTAGTTTGGATTAAGATGTTGGTCACCACTAACCTGCAACCCCCCTACTGACCCTCCTCCCCTTACCCGTGTACATCCACAACCACCTGGACCTTCTTCAAGTAAAGCCCTACTCGTCTAGCATGCCTGTTAAGTGTCCTTTGTCTTAGTGCTTATCTATTTAATACAGTCATGTACTTAAATTTTTGTTTCATGTCGTGTCCTGCAGCATATATTCCAGTTGCCTGAGCCAGCTTATACATCGACGCAGCCTAGTTACCCTTTTCTACTGACAGCGACAGGCTAACTTTAATCCTCTCCTGACAACGATCCTTTGGGCTGAAGCGATTTTTTTACTTTAATTTGTCCTTTTTTTCTCCCGTTATCATCTGGAATTTTGCCTTGTCCTCACCGCTATGTTTTCCCATATTCGCTGATTGCAGACCACCTCAGAATACAACCAAAACTTTCTGGGCCCGAATGTCGCCCCACCGTCAACCAAGCCTGTGGCCGGGCTCAAGTCGGAGCAAATAGGTACAAGCCCATCTGTCATCAGTTATCAAAGCTGATCCGTGTTCTTTACATTTATCATACATGGAAGTAATCAAAATACATCCGAAATTCATTTCTTTCAAATTGGGTGCCTTAAAAGGATCAAGTCCAAAGAAATATTAATGGTCTGGGTTTGGGCAAAAAAATCCACAAAAAATAACTTACTTGTAAAGTGTCTGTCTTGCATGGTTTGTGAAAACCTGATGTGATTCAATTTGTTAAGCTTTGTGGCATCCTTAATCTGCAACGGACATCTGCATTTTGACGCACTGTTGATGATCAAGATAATTAATTGCCTAATTTAGCTTAAATTAGTTATTACCCTTCCATTTTCCCCACACTTAAGACTCCTACAAACCCCTAGCTTTAGTAACTATTTACCTGATATGTTTCATATCTACTTATCCATAACTATAACTGTATGATGTAGAGATACTAATTGTATTGACTTTAATTGTATATTGGATTGTCCACTTAGTTGGTACCTATTTTAAAGCATGCATTAACTTTTCGAGCGAGATAAAGCAGCTCAATACGATTAATAGAAAGTATTATACAATTATCTGTTGTTACAATGCAATACTTTATTCAGGGATTCAGTGATCTAACAGGCTGGTGAATCCTTCTTTGACTATCGGTAAAATTGATTTGATTTTTTTTGTTTTTGTAGAAAAGTGCTAATCTAAAAACTCTTTTTACATAATCATAGCCAACGTCCATGAACCACGGCTGCAAAGTCGCCGCAAGCCCGTTGACTTGACACGTACGTCAACGACATACCTGGATGAGGGACCACCCGTCACTGACGAATACATCCTTGTTGGGGACCAGGGAAAGTTTGCACCCAGTGTCAAATACCGGGTACTTGAAAAGAATGGCGCGTCAAAGGTAAACATACATGTTTAAGTAATGCAAATTAGAAATGTACTGTTTGTGGTGTGTCATAGCATAGCAGTTCCGTTTTGTAAATATGTGTACATGAAATCACAATATTTCAGAGCCATATCTAGAAGTTACTCAGGTTGAGGTATCACACAAAACCAAGACACAATCATGTACAGTATAGTTGACTTTTTATTAGCTGAGGATTACAAGGTGTTGAATAGTTGCTTTATGAGCATGTAGAGTGAATCGACGTTTCGACCAAATTAATTGGTCTTCTTCAGGATATCATATCTAGAAGTGTTATGCTATTTCGCAACTTTTCAGCACATTGTACTTTGTATTTGTACTATAATTGCACACTTTACGTTTTGATACGAAATTATGATTTGTGATACATTTTGGAAACATTATGGTCTCCCAAGAATGGCTTGTTATTAAGTTGAAGTCATCTTGAAATTACCCGTTATATTAATACATGTGTAAGCAAGGGTAAAGGAAAGTGAGTAACTCTACTCTGTCCACCGCCAGGCGCCCCAGCCTAACGGGACTTCAGCAAAGCCACCGACTGAGCCTACTCACACGCAAAGTGAGCACAAGGCTCAGCCAACGCAAAAATCTAAATCTGATAGAAAGAACGCCAAAAACAGAGAGGCAAGCAAAACCTGCTCGGTCCACCCTGAAGGGAAATCAGCCAAGCGATCAGTTTCCGCCCCTGATCTTCAGAATCATGATTCACCACAGGTAGGCCTATGTCCTGTGCTGTGTGGTTCTATACAGACGTTTCACCTGGGTTTAATGCTATAACATGGAACTATTCCTAACGTAGACTGGTGAATTGAAAACAGTGTATAGACCTGTAATTTCAATTACCCCCTTGTAGATGTCTGACATAGATTTCTATGACCATCTAATCAATATACCCCCACTCCCGGCCATCTTGCTAACCTAACATGAATCTAACCTTGGTGAATACTGCGTATACCACACAGCTATAGACTTAAGTCTAAGAGGTTCCCATGTTGTTGGGCTTGGTGCTATATACTCATTTTGGCTTTACTGCCTAGTCAAGTTGTTGGGTTTACTATACAAGCATGGTGAGGTGCATGTATGGACATGTTGGTGGTTCTGTAGAATGCAGCAGGAGCAGCGCTCTGTGCCAACAGGGTCTAATCCCCGGGGACTGCTGGCTGCATACTGGGGCCCGATAGGCAGTAAGTCTAATAATGAGCCGGCCACAAGTTATTATACCATTCACTTCCAATCTAACAGCGACCAGTGGTATGTAATTGTGCAAAGGCTTCGTCTACTGTTTGTAATATATGTACTCTTATAGCCAGTAGGCTGTTGAATTTCTTGTTTCTCGCACTTTTCTTATTTTGTTGGAATTCCTGCTTTCTTTGCTGGAATCTTGAATCATGAATCTTTCCTGCTTTTTGTTGACAATGAAGTAGACTCTCAGCATCAAAGTGAAAGTTTGGAAATCCTAAATTGAAAATTGAATTAACAATACTGATTCCTGTAACCCTTTCCTGCAGGCTGATGAGCCATCAGTGGAGAACGGCGTTGCCCCACCGACAGCCGAGCGCTCACCGCCGCTGGCTCCGAGGGAGAGGGATATCGCCCCAGCTGTCATCAAACGTAAACCTGACAACTACATCTCCCGACCCACCAAGCCCACTCTCAAATCCCGACCACCGCCTCCGCTGAAGCAGCGCAAGGCCAAGCCAGTCGTACCTAAATTGGCGATAAAGTCACCCCAGGATAAGGAGAAGGAGCCTGAAGCTCTGCAGCGCCGACCGGCAGACCCCCGCGAGAAGCGCTCAGGAAAGTTCAACGAGTTTGTGCAAACTGACCTGGATAAGGGAGTAGCTGACTCAGGACAAGAGGCCCAGGTAAGTCCCCAATCTGTGTTGTTGACTCAGGTAGCTCTGCTACCAGAGTCTTATACGACGCCTTGGTGAGACGCTTTTTTCAGACAACAAAAATAATTTTCATTGATTGATAGATAGGTAAAGAAATCCAATAAAGTCAAAATAATTGAATGCATCATAAACTTGAACATTTTCCCAATACTGTGATGTGAAAAAAATCCATGTGATGCTATTTGAAATGCCTGAAAACATTGAATTAAAAAAACTTTACCAAAAACCAGTGTCCATTTCTTCAATGGAGACAAACATGAATGTACTGATGTAGACTTTATGTCCTCTTTTGCAGTAGTAGTTAATTCAATGTACATGTACATTTCTGGTGGAGTAAGACGCTTTTTTTAAGACCAAAAAGTTAATAAACCAGGGCAGGAAACAATCTGTAGACAAAAGAGGACATGCAGTCGGCAATTTACTGCACTGTGGAACAGATCTGTGGACAAAAATAGTATAGGTTTGTGGTATTGTATGATAGGGTCTTTGGGTACTGGTGTAGGTGGGTAGGGGCAGAGGCACACTTGACTACAGACAGCACACTACAGACAGCACACTACAGACAGCACACAACAGACAGCACACTACAGGCAGCACACTACAGACAGCACACCAAAGACAGCACACCACAGAAGCACACCACAGGCAGCACACTACAGGCAGCACACTACAGGCAGCACACCACAGACAGCACACCACAGACAGCACACCAACAATTCTGCAGCCATTGCAAGGTGGTTCTTCATCCAGCTACATGCCCATACGATTTATCCAATGAAAATAAAAATACCTGAGTCATTTGTGATTAGGATCACACGTTAGATTTTGTCATATAATTAGCCGGACCATATTTAATTAATTAGCACGGTAGGCTTGGTATATATGGTTAACATCACCTAAAGCAGGGCCGGCTATGGCGAAAGAGATAAAGGGAAGATATATCTTGCAGTTTCTACTTCTCATATCAAGGAGCCAAATTCACGATTATGTCCACAGTAAGATGCATGTACCCCATGACATATTTATTCTTTTTCGATATTGAACTCGCATCTACTTTTATGGGCAGGGGTATTTATTTTTTTAAAGGGGAAGGGTGATTTCGGGACAAACACGTTTCGAAGGTTCTACCTCACCTGTAGTTGACAAATCCCATTTCATGTCGGGGACACGTTGCAGTAGGTGTTACTGCTGTATTGTGGTGTTACCTGTAGTGTTCACACCTATCTGGTGTACTAGCTGTGAAAACAGGATGGGTAACATACTAGTAACAGCGTTCACACCTCAGGCAGCTACTACCCACACTGACACACCCCACCATCACACTGTTCTCCCATCCACCTTCATCTATGTCCTCTGTTGGGTGTAATTAGTTCTACCAACGAATTATAAGATATTTCTCTGTGGTGTTACAGGCAAACTACGCTATGAAGTACCGAGCTGGTGTGGCCCCACCCCGCACCAGGGGCCCCAAACGGCTGTCTGAGTACCAGATGCAGTACCAATGGAAGAAGGGCGTCAACTCCTCACCACTCCTTGCCGCAGAACAGGTCTGTTAACACTCCACATACCAAAATGAACCTGAATTTATTTTAAAACTATACACTTACTGGTTAAAACAAGCGTATGGTTATTAGATTTCCAATTTTAAACAAATCCGAATAAAATAAAAATGAGTCAAGCTAAAGGGCTCAGCAAACATAAATGACTTTCCAATACAGACTGACTGATTCCAATTGACCCACAAAAAGTGGGCCAACATGATTTCCACCAGTGAGTGGCATCTCTGTATAAGTGTACATGATAATTTTAACATATTTATTTTAATTTACAGATTATCTACAACAGTAACCCACAGCTGGCACCCTACAGCAACCCCGATTTACCACCAAAGCAGTCCGAATACGACCGTGCCTACAAGAAGTATGAATACAAACCTGTACCAGTAGAGACTCTGGCACCTGCCAAGAAACCCAAGTTGCAGCGCAGCAAAAGCCTTGAAGGTAAGCCTTATCATTTCCCCTATTTCATGAGAACATTTTTGAATGCATAAACACATACTAGTACGTGGTAGAACGTAACGATTACATCTCTGAGTCGACACAATCTTAGAGAAACGTGGCGTATTTGACTACCCTGTATTTCCTAGTTGTGTGTGCTAGATTGAGATCACGAGCCATTTACAAAAATAAAGTGATATTCTGTTGTTCAGATCTGCCCTCTCCTATTGTTCAATTACCGGTATACGATTTGTAATAAGAAATTTAATATAAACACCATTCTGTCACAGTTCTAACTCCTGTCAAATACATGACACCGAGTGATACGCCTCCAGCCTCACCGGCCCCTGCAGAGTCAGAATCAACACGTCGTATGCAATAGCCTTAGGATGCCCATTAACATATGTTTTTGAAAAAGTTTTCTGGACTGTGTCCGTACCGTTATACGTTGTACTAACACTGTTGAAGTTATTGACTCAGGGAGCCTACGCCCTTTCTTTAAAAACTTCCTGAGGGACATTTTATTGCTGAAAAAATGTTTCAAAATGTTCACATGCCAGCCTAATGTGGAGTACACCCCACATGATGTTCTGAAAGGTTTAAGTCTTTAAAAAATATCTCTCTCAAATGCGATATACCAAGATGATGCTAAACACGTATCGTTTCTGATTGTAGCTATTACACCTGACAAGCTTCGGGCGGCTGGCCTGCGGTCCGGCAAACGTACTGAGGAAGATAAGCGACTACTGAGGGAGTCACTCAACCCTACACATCTACTCTTCCCACACGGCCGAGTCAGGTACATAATTTAGCACTGGAGCAAAGCCACCCATAATCTTATGCTTGATGTTGGTTATTTCCAACATATATAAATTATATTAAATCTCGATTCAACTTTTGTATACAAGATGAATCACGAATATTTTAAAACCTCCTTTTGTTTTGAGTTACATTTGAAATTTGAACTGGATTTTGTGCAGTATAACTCAGTGTAATATATATTCTGCATACATGATAACATGTACCTGTGTTTCTTTGATAGGAATGTGGGCTCCGAGTATGCCAGTAACTATGCACCTCCAAACCGCTTCGCTTACGAAGATGGCGTATGGAAAGGGGCAGATCCTCCCCACGTCCAGCCAACCAAGGTACAACGTCATACTATTCATACCTGTCGTTATGGGTTGTGTTTTAGTTGACCAAATACATATGTACATGCGTAACTAAACTTTTGTTAAAGTACAAGTATGAATGTATACTCCCTGGGTAATGATATTCCAGGAATCTGTATGGTCTGACAACCCTACCCTACAGATCCAAAATATTTACCCATTATGAGGGATCATAGATTCTATACACATATGGTTTAATAGTGTATTTTATTACCGGATCAATCAACCTTGTTTTATTTCGCTTTCATCAAAACCCGATCCCATACCTGGCATATACCAGTAGTACACATTTGTGATCTTTCAGATTGAATACTTTAGTGGTGGATCTTCAAGAATACCGGTAGTATGTATAATATAAACAAAACGATGCTGACAGTGTTCACCACGTTGACAGTGATTGCTTGTTCAGTATAGCGACTCCCATCCTGAGAGGGGATAGTGAATATGCTCGGGTAAAAGTGTACAGAAATGGGGAGGGGTCGGACAGTCATCAGGAGCAGAGTCACTAGACTGTGTTTTTGATCGTTTCTATTAGCTGTTCTAAATTTGTTTGATAAGTTTTGTGGCTAGTATGTTTATCTGTTTCTTCAAGAACAATAGTTAATCTTCACACTTATAAGTTATATTTCATGGTAAGTACTCGATTCATTTTATATTAAATCATGCCACGTGCTATATATTTTTGGTAATCATCTAATGGGGTGATTTTCTAAAAAAAAATCAAATTCACGTGAAGTACATTTTACCATTTCAGACTCCAGCGCCAGTTAACATCAAGAAACCAGTGAAGATGGCCGCCCCGCAGGAGCCCGTCCGGGACACCAACTGGTACCGGGAGGTGATCGAGCTGCGTAACAAGGCACAGGAGTACAAGCAGCGTGCCCGCGGCACTCACTTCTCACGGTCACATCTAGCGCAGCTCTACGCGCAGCAGGCCGATCTGTGGGACACGGTCAGCAACAGCTCCACTCTGTCAGCGCTCTCTCTAGAGTCCGCTGGAGCAATGGCCGCTGCAAGCAGGTGAGTGTTGACATTTAGCTATCACTCCCATCAGCCAGTGCCAGCACATGTGAGCACATGGGAATATTTATGTACATATAAATGTATTTTAAGAATTTAATCAGATAGGAAATGCACTGTGCTAGTGGCCTGGTATGGGCATGGAATTAATATTACCGGTATGGGCTGGGTTTTTTTCGATCAAAATTTGATCCACTTCATTATCAACCCACACAGTGAAATCTCACTACACTAATCATTTTTGTGCATATATTAACAATGAGTTTGCACATTTATTGTCTCAAGGCCAGCAGCATCTGATGCAGCATCAACTGCCTCGACAGTGTCTCAAAAGGAGCGTCCTCGACCCAGAGCAGCTGCCAAAGAAGCATGGGGTGCTAGCGAGCCATCCTCCGCTAAGTCAAAGAGCACCAGGTAAGTCTTGATTTGATGTGACCATGGTGTAATTGTGATGTGTAAAGGAGCTATCAGGAATTTGCCCCACAAAAGATGTCTAAGAATAACTATTTTTATGGGGGGCCATATTGAAAACCATGTCGTCAAGTAGGTCAAGGCAAAATAAAAGGACATGTTAGTTCTGAGCTCAGAACCTCTCGTGAGATTTAGGCAGTGACCAAACTCACACATGCTATTGCATACCAGGAACAGGCTACATTGCAAGGGTAGAACCAAGGTCTCGCGAGATTGCTGGCGTCAGTGTAAAGAGTGTGATTGCGGGAACACGTATGTATGGGGTAATCGGGGATGAGTGCGAGGCATTAACATCTTCGTCCCGCATATTAGTACTTAACAAGTATGTTTCACTACTAAAATGATGAATTGCTATCTCTTCTTTTTTTTCAAAATTCTAAGTGAGTAAGAATTCACAAGCGAATTTGTAACCGAATAAAATGTCATATCATGTGTGCATTCCTACAAACCACAATCTACATGTATATTTCTGATTACTTAAATCGACAGAGGGAAATCTAAACAGTAAGTAATACACGGATCATTTCAAGTAATGCCTGCTTGCATTTTGTCATGCACGTTTCCTTAAACATATACTTGTATTAGAATCCAAATGTAACATTGTTTAGGAAACATTTACAAATGATGTCACATATTTTGGGACCTTTTTCAGTCACTATTTGTCACTAAACCGTAAGACCCACACTCCCCTTAGCAGGTCACGTCATTTGTAAACGTTCTCTTAGTGTAATTCACGGTTTGTACCATTTGCTGAAATTTCTTCAAGTGTGCACAAGACCTATTGCTATTCCACAGATCCCTGCATGGTATAACCGGTAATTTGATACCTTTAAACACTGCAGTCTTAAGTGAAATGTTCCTTCACAAAAATTGAATTCCCAGGAATTTGAATATGTATATGAAGAGACACCTGCACGTAGCTGGCCAAAAAGTACAATACGCCACAGTAAAACAAATGTCACCACATACTTTAAAATTCATACAAGATAGTGTTACCATTCCTTGAAAATCAGTTGTGTCGCTCTTAATAGGAAAAAAAAAAAAATGAAACTTAACATTATTGTCTTGACTTTGTTTCAGTGTTGTGAGCCTGCAGGGGTCTCCTCCAGGGTCGGCGGGTGGGTCGGGCAGCACGCTGGTCGCGGAGAGTGAACAGGGCCGCGTGCCCACCCCCAAGTTCCGCAAGGAGCACGACCAGGCGGGATACAAGTGGCGCCACCATCTGGACAGGACCACACCGGCTGTAGGAGGGGCCTTACTCACCTCACCACCACAGCGCAAGAAGATCAAGAGTGAGTTTGGCTAATAATTTTAATAAACCTTTTGAAATAAGGGGCATGGCCTATATAGTAATGTTTCCGTATATAATCTGTGGAGGACAAAAAAAAAGATAAGCGTAAGTGACGGAAGTATTCTCAATATTTTCTACAGAATTTCTATGAGTATTCAAACCGCAAGTACTGTAAGTTTGTGTATAAGCCGCACCCTGACTTTGGGCTGATCGCAAAATTTCGTTAAAATGGTATTCCTTCTTTCACCTTGACACGTCTCGATGTGCTTCAACCGTTTTATGACATACTATAATGGATCTTCTTTACAGGCAGGACAAAGTCGGAGCCAGCATTGAATATGGCCACTTCAGGCGCTAAGGTACGTTGTACATGTAAGAGTGATGACTCAGACCAATCTGATTCTGAGTCCCCGACCTACCGGGTTAACTACCCAGACCCACCCTATGTCTATTATCCACCCGACTGGTCAGAGCATATCCAGACAGTGAAGACTCACACCAACACACCGGTCTTCCACTTCCTCCCCGAACGGAAAATGGCACACATCAAGAAGTCTTCCATGCCCATGTTTGGGTCTACGCGGCGTGCCATCATGGTACCTCAGGTGGCGGCGCGTCTTGTCGACCCCTACCACCAGCATGGTGTGGAGGAGGTGGTGGTGGAAGAACCACACGCCGACGGATATGTCAACTCAGTGTATCTAGGTGAGGGTGAGATCATGCAGCCATCGGCTATAGCCTTCATCTCACCTGACGATGCGCGCTATGCCCTGGTGCCGCGCTACGTGCCGCGGGCCCTTCCCGGACCAGGCCAGTTAGACGGCCATCCCGGCACAGGTGAACGTCCATCGACGCCCAAACCTAAACCAGCCACTGGGAAGGCTCGAAAGGTGATATAACAGATGTTACTCTGCATGCGGCATGCATGTGTGGGAACAGACACGCTATACCCACACCCATCTCTGCACGCCTTATGTTGTAGCTCCCTGTAGGGAAGCCCTCTGACTCACAAGCTGCTGGAGGTTATGTGCATTAACGCTGATGGTATATGTGCACGGATAATCCAAGAGCTTCCCTGCTAGACTTGTCTCCCTCCCTCCTCTCTCTACACACTACTATCTGCTTTGGTGGTGAACATGGTGTCCTCGTGTAGTTATTTTCATTTGAATATTTTACCTTTTCTAGGAGAGGTAAGTTTGATGTTGTTTAGCTGGTATAGAGTCCCATAGTAGACAGGGAGAAACAACCGTATTTTACCCATTTCAAATGGATTATCATTCAATATTGCACACAATTTAGATGTATATCAGGCTTCCAGACACATTAATCTATGTACGTTGTGGCTATGTAATCTATGAAGTATCCATTTTAGTAAAATCGGTTGTTGGTATTAGCCATTTATTTTCATTTTAGCTCATTCACTTGCATGCATGGCTTTGATAACTTAATGGGTATAGTATACACATAAATGTAGTTGGTTGGGCTTAGCCACTTAATCTTGCATTATATTTATTTCGCATAATGTGCTTGTTAATACCGGTACCTTTTATTTGGGAAATAAAGTTAATAGTTATTCAAAGGAATTTGCAACCATCCCTAATACCTTACACTCACATAAGCATTGAGTAAATGATATGAACTCACCAAGTAATGATCATATTGTATTTCGTAGAACCTAAATGCTATTGGGGGAAAATCATCAAGACATGGAAGTACATTGTAATTGCCATTTAGTCTATTGTACCACAATGTGTTATGACACTAAGTTCACTTGCAGTAACCATGTTTATTGATAACTAAAATGTTTTCAATTATTCAACCATTTCAGGTGTCTTCTAGTTGGGCGGGTCCTGCCGGGGGACTGCCAACCCGTGACTCACATGTACTTGTAGATGAGGAGGCATCCACAGACCGTCCCCTGTACACCAAATATACACACAGTCCACCAATAGACAAACAGAGTAAGTCTACAGCACAAATAAAGCTCTGTATTCTTCTTCGCGACAGAAAACATTCTGCTGACACAGGAGAGGTAGCACTTCCGGTTCCGGCCAGATATTGGCGCGAATTCGGGAAGGAAAGATCGTCAGCGCCCATAGCAGCAACTCTCACACATATTTGGAGGAATCTAACAGGTAAGATACTTTATATATGATTTATTTTACACATATTTGCACAGTTGAGAAATATCTAACCTTTGATATTGAAAATTTTCCTTCAGATTGCCGAAAATGTGACCGAAAATGTGACCGAAAATGTGACCGAAAATCCGCCGGTGGGCGAAAATTGAGGATTTTCGGAAATTGGGATGAATGGTCATCCAGATAATGTGCAATTTCTCAAATGTGCAATTATAGTTCAGTTTTCAAAATAATATGGATTTTGTCATCCAGTTATAGTGAAAAATTGGAGTTTAGATTGTGTAGAGCTTAGTTGCTGCTAGGGGCTGGCATGATTCAGCAAGACCAGTCATCCATCTTGGATTTCAGACTGAGTCACTGATTTATGTTGGCTTTTTATTTGTTATGTTGGCTCATAGTGCAGTACTGCTGCCTCATTTGTTGAGGAATGTTTCAATAGCGAGACGAGCTTTCATAAGGAATAAAATTGTGATGGGATAAACTCATATCTGCAGAGATAGAAATTTATCCTGTTATACACTGTAGATCTCTGTTTTATTAGTGAATACACTTTTAAAATAAAGAACCAGGAAGGACTTACCACTGTCTTATGCATGGTCAAAGACAGAATAATATCAACTACTACCTGTCATAACAGCTTGGCAGACTCTAGATATTGGTTGAAGTCAAGACACTTAAAGCTTTGCTTGCTACTTTGTAGTTGACACCTCAGTTATTCTCTTATAACTCAGTTATAGAAGAATGACATTTGAGGTTGTTCTCCACTCATACAGACTTGAGTGAGGTGAACTGTCAAGTCAGTGTCAGGTGTGTCTTGTTGTACTTTGTACATGTTTGGACCAGTCCTTACCAAGACATATACCTTATGCCCAAAATTTCTTTGAGGCATTAAATAACTCAGTTGTGTTGATACAGATCCACACTGAGTGCTTGTGTTGAATACACAAGTTTACCCATACCTTATGCCGAAAAATTCCTTGAGTTAGGCATTTAAGAAGTTTGTGTTGTTGTGAAATGAAAACACAAAGAGACTTAACTGGTCCACCTTTTATAGGGTCTCATTTATGTGCTTAGGGTTTGTGACTGGTAACACAAAATACCTTTACCTTATGCCGAAAATTTCTTTGGCCTTGTGTTTTAATCCCCACCTTAAAACACTATTAGCACACATGTCTCTTTGATTTGAACATCAAGATGACTTAACTCATGTGGAGGTACCTTGGGCTTGGACTAGTTTCCAAAAAGACCCACACCTTATGCCCAAAAATTCCTTGGGTTTCACGTCAGGGACGTTGCGGCTGTCAATCACGTCATAGATGTTGTCGCTGTCAATCACGTCATAGACGTTGCTGCTGTCAATCACGTCATAGATGTTGTAGCTGTCAATCACGGCATAAACGTTGCTGCTGTCAATCACGGCGTAGACGTTGCTGCTATCAATCACGGCGTAGACGTTGCAGCTGATCCTCATGTAGGAGACGCTGGCGTCGCAGACGTGGCCGCTGGCGCTAGCGTCCCAGACGTGGCCACTGGCGCTCGCGTCCCAGACGTGGCCGCTGGCGCTCTCGTTCCAGATGTGGCCGCTGGCGCTCGCGTCCCAGACGTGGCCGCTGGCGCTCGCATCCCTGACGTAGGCGATGTTGCTCGCATCCCAGACGTAGGCGATGTTGATCACATTAATGGTCTCACGTTAATGATGATCACATTGATGGCGGTCTTGTTGATGCCAATCATGCCCTAGACCTAGCCGCTGACGCTTGATACTAACTGGCGCACATTCAGTCTATATAAGGGATGTCGCAGACATAGCCGCTGTCGCTCAAGAGAGTTGTAGCCGCTGGTGCGCACGTTGTAGACGTTGCAGCTGTCAATCACGTTGTAGACGTTGCAGTTGTCAATCACGTTGTAGAACTTGCAGCTGCCAATCACGTTGAAGACGTTGCAGCTGTCAATAAGGTCATAGACGTTGCAGCTGTCTTTCACGTTGTAGACGTTGCAGCTGTCAATCACGTCGTAGACGTTGCAGATGTCAATCACGTTGTAAACGTTGCAGCTGTCAATCACGTTGTAGATGTTGCAGCTGTCAATCACGTTGTAGATGTTGCAGCTGGCTCTCACATCGTAGACGTTGCAGCGGTTAATCACGTCGTAGATGCTGCAGCTGTCCAACACGTCGTAGACGTTGAAGCTGTCACTCACGTTGTAGACGTTGCAGCTGTCAATCACATTGTAGGCTTTGCAGCAGTCAATCACGTTGTAGGCGTTGCAGCTGTCAATCAAGTTGTAGACTTTGCAGCTGTCAATCACGTCGTAGACGTTGCAGCTGTCAATCATGTAGTAGACATAGCAGCTCGCATCCCAGACGTGGCCGCTGGCGCTCTCGTTCCAGACGTGGCCGCTGGCGCTCGCGTCCCAGAAGCAGGCGATGTTGCTCGCATACCAGATGTGGCAGCTGTTGCTCACATTAATGGTCTCACGTTAATGATGCTCACATTGATGGCGTTATTGTTGATGCCAATCATGCCCTAGATCTAGCCACTGACGCTTGATACTAGCTGGCGCACATCCAGTATATGTTAGGGATGTCGCAGACATAGCTGCTGGCGCTCATGTTGGAGGCATAGATGCTGGCCTCGATATCAGCTGGCGCACATTAAGACTATGTTCTTCTAGGACTTCGCAGATGTAGCTGCTGGCGCTCACGTCTGAGGCGTAGCCGCTGGAGCTCACATAAAATACATAGCCGCTGGCGCTCAAGAGAGTTGTAGCCGCTGGTGCGCACGTTGTAGACGTTGCAGCTGTCAATCACGTTGTAGACGTTGCAGCTGTCAATCACGTTGTAGACGTTGCAGCTGTCAATCACGTTGTAGACGTTGCAGCTGCCAATCACGCTGTAGACGTTGCAGCTGTCAATAAGGTCATAGACGTTGCAGCTGTCTTTCAAGGCGTAGACGTTGCAGCTGTCAATCACGTCGTAGACGTTGCAGCTGTCTTTCAAGTCGTAGACGTTGCAGCTGTCAATCACGTCGTAGACGTTGCAGCTGTCTCTCAAGTCATAGACGTTGCAGCTGTCAATCACGTCGTAGACGTTGCAGCTGTCATTCACGTTGTAGACTTTGCAGCTGTCAATCACGTCGTAGACGTTGCAGCTGTAAATTATGTTGTAGAATTTGCAGCTGTCAATCACGTCGTAGACGTTACAGCTGTCAATCATGTCGTAGACATAGCAGCTGTCAATCACGTCATAGACGATTGCATGTCAAATCGTCGTAGACGTTGCAGCTGTCAATCACGTCGTAGATGTTGCCGCTGACAATCACGTCGTAGAAGGTGCAGCTGTCAATCACGTCTTAGACGTTGCAGCTGACAATCAGGCCGTAGACGTTGCAGCTGGCCATCAGGTTGTAGACGTTGCAGCTGACAATCAGGTCGTAGACGTTGCAGCTGGCAATCAGGTCGTAGACGTTGCAGCTGCCCATCACGTCGTAGATGTTACAGTTGACAATATACTCTTAAGTATCCAATTGTCTAAGCCCTCATCCACGTCACAGACGCAGCCGCTGTCCGCTTTTGTATTTGGTTTGGACTAGTTTCCGAAAAGACCCACAATTTTGGATCACTTAAGAGTTGTGGATACTTGAGTGCACTTTACCTGGTTAGGGTTTTGTACCTCTTTGTTTTGGGGTATCATTCAGGTGCAGCTGTCAATCATGTTGTAGACGTTGCCGCTGTCATTCATGAAGTAGACGTTTGCACCTGTCAAGCAAGTCGCAGATGTTGCAGGTGTCAATTACATTGTAGACATTGCAGCTGTCAATCACGTCATAGACGTTGCAGCTGCCAATCATGTTGTAGACTTTACCGCTATCACTCACGATAAAGACATTTGCAGCTGTCAAGCAAGTTGCAGCTGTCAATTATGTTGTAGATGATATAGGTGTCACTCAGGTAGTAGCTATTGCAACTGCCAATCATGTTGTAGACGTTGCAGCTGTAAGTCGCACATGTTGCAGATGTCAATCACGTGGTAAATGTAGCAGCTGTGAATCACATTTGTTGATGATGCAGCTCTCTCTCATGTTGTAAACGCTACAGCTGTAAATTACGTGGCACACATTGAAGCTGTCAATCATGTTGTAGATATTGCAGACGACATTCTATGGCGTAGATATTACAGCTGTCAATCACGTCGTAGACGTTGCAGCTGTCAAACACGTAGACCTTGCAGCTGTCAAACATGTCGTACACGTTGCAGCGGTCAATCACGTCATACATGTTGCAGGTGTCAATCACATCGTACACGTTGCAGCTGCCAATCATGTTGTACACGTTGCAGCTGTCAATCACGTAGAAGATGTTGCAGATGTCAACCATGTCATAGACGTTGCAGATGTCAACCATGTCCTAGACGTTGCAGCTGTCAATCCGCCGGCAAACATGTGATGTCAATCAAGTAGTAGACGTTGCAGATGACATTTATATTGTAAACACGTCAGCTGTCAATCACGTCGTACACGTTGCAGCTGTCAATCACGTCTTAGATGCTGCAGCTGTCCAACACGTCGTAGACGTTGAAGCTGTCACTCACGTTGTAGACGTTGCAGCTGTCAATCACATTGTAGGCTTTGCAGCAGTCAATCACGTTGTAGGCGTTGCAGCTGTCAATCAAGTTGTAGACTTTGCAGCTGTCAATCACGTCGTAGACGTTGCAGCTGTCAATCATGTAGTAGACATAGCAGCTCGCATCCCAGACGTGGCCGCTGGCGCTCTCGTTCCAGACGTGGCCGCTGGCGCTCGCGTCCCAGAAGCAGGCGATGTTGCTCGCATACCAGATGTGGCAGCTGTTGCTCACATTAATGGTCTCACGTTAATGATGCTCACATTGATGGCGTTATTGTTGATGCCAATCATGCCCTAGATCTAGCCACTGACGCTTGATACTAGCTGGCGCACATCCAGTATATGTTAGGGATGTCGCAGACATAGCTGCTGGCGCTCATGTTGGAGGCATAGATGCTGGCCTCGATATCAGCTGGCGCACATTAAGACTATGTTCTTCTAGGACTTCGCAGATGTAGCTGCTGGCGCTCACGTCTGAGGCGTAGCCGCTGGAGCTCACATAAAATACATAGCCGCTGGCGCTCAAGAGAGTTGTAGCCGCTGGTGCGCACGTTGTAGACGTTGCAGCTGTCAATCACGTTGTAGACGTTGCAGCTGTCAATCACGTTGTAGACGTTGCAGCTGTCAATCACGTTGTAGACGTTGCAGCTGCCAATCACGCTGTAGACGTTGCAGCTGTCAATAAGGTCATAGACGTTGCAGCTGTCTTTCAAGGCGTAGACGTTGCAGCTGTCAATCACGTCGTAGACGTTGCAGCTGTCTTTCAAGTCGTAGACGTTGCAGCTGTCAATCACGTCGTAGACGTTGCAGCTGTCTCTCAAGTCATAGACGTTGCAGCTGTCAATCACGTCGTAGACGTTGCAGCTGTCATTCACGTTGTAGACTTTGCAGCTGTCAATCACGTCGTAGACGTTGCAGCTGTAAATTATGTTGTAGAATTTGCAGCTGTCAATCACGTCGTAGACGTTACAGCTGTCAATCATGTCGTAGACATAGCAGCTGTCAATCACGTCATAGACGATTGCATGTCAAATCGTCGTAGACGTTGCAGCTGTCAATCACGTCGTAGATGTTGCCGCTGACAATCACGTCGTAGAAGGTGCAGCTGTCAATCACGTCTTAGACGTTGCAGCTGACAATCAGGCCGTAGACGTTGCAGCTGGCCATCAGGTTGTAGACGTTGCAGCTGACAATCAGGTCGTAGACGTTGCAGCTGGCAATCAGGTCGTAGACGTTGCAGCTGCCCATCACGTCGTAGATGTTACAGTTGACAATATACTCTTAAGTATCCAATTGTCTAAGCCCTCATCCACGTCACAGACGCAGCCGCTGTCCGCTTTTGTATTTGGTTTGGACTAGTTTCCGAAAAGACCCACAATTTTGGATCACTTAAGAGTTGTGGATACTTGAGTGCACTTTACCTGGTTAGGGTTTTGTACCTCTTTGTTTTGGGGTATCATTCAGGTGCAGCTGTCAATCATGTTGTAGACGTTGCCGCTGTCATTCATGAAGTAGACGTTTGCACCTGTCAAGCAAGTCGCAGATGTTGCAGGTGTCAATTACATTGTAGACATTGCAGCTGTCAATCACGTCATAGACGTTGCAGCTGCCAATCATGTTGTAGACTTTACCGCTATCACTCACGATAAAGACATTTGCAGCTGTCAAGCAAGTTGCAGCTGTCAATTATGTTGTAGATGATATAGGTGTCACTCAGGTAGTAGCTATTGCAACTGCCAATCATGTTGTAGACGTTGCAGCTGTAAGTCGCACATGTTGCAGATGTCAATCACGTGGTAAATGTAGCAGCTGTGAATCACATTTGTTGATGATGCAGCTCTCTCTCATGTTGTAAACGCTACAGCTGTAAATTACGTGGCAGACATTGAAGCTGTCAATCATGTTGTAGATATTGCAGACGACATTCTATGGCGTAGATATTACAGCTGTCAATCACGTCGTAGACGTTGCAGCTGTCAAACACGTAGACCTTGCAGCTGTCAAACATGTCGTACACGTTGCAGCGGTCAATCACGTCATACATGTTGCAGGTGTCAATCACATCGTACACGTTGCAGCTGCCAATCATGTTGTACACGTTGCAGCTGTCAATCACGTAGAAGATGTTGCAGATGTCAACCATGTCATAGACGTTGCAGATGTCAACCATGTCCTAGACGTTGCAGCTGTCAATCCGCCGGCAAACATGTGATGTCAATCAAGTAGTAGACGTTGCAGATGACATTTATATTGTAAACACGTCAGCTGTCAATCACGTCGTACACGTTGCAGCTGTCAATCACGTCTTAGACGTTGCAGCTGTCAATCACGTCATAGAAGTTGCAGCCGTCAACCAGGATGTTGCATCTGTCTATAACGATGTAGATGTTGCAGCTGTTAAACACGTCATAGACCTTGCAGCTGGCAAACATGCCGACACGTTGCAGCTGTCAACCACGTTGTACACGTTGCAGCTGTCAATCATGACATACATGTTGCAGCTGTCAACCACGACTTTGGAGGTTTGTCGTTTCCACCGCTTGCTTTCGGAAAAGGGCAGGGCTTTTGGCACTGTTAACGCTGCCAGATGTGCGTTGTCGGTTTTAGTGAAAAACCTTGACAACGGGGAAGACCATGGGCACCCATTATTGGGTGTGCAGGGCCGTCCGCACCGCCTATAGAAGGAATCCTCCTTCTCCCAGATATAACAAGTTCTGGGATATTAGGCTGGTGTTCAGCATGTTCCAGCGTTGGGGTGCCAATGAAGGCTTGTCCACCCAGTTCTTGGGGTTCAAGCTAACGATGCTGATTCTGCTGGTGTCGGGCCAAAGAGGCCAGGTCATCCCAGCGCTTGATCTCCGCAATCTGACTTGGCTGGATTCGGGGTCTGCGCGTTTCGTTCTGAAGGGTCTGATGAAAACAGCGCGTACGAGGGAACCCCTCAAAGAACTGGTCCTGGAACCGTTCCACGAGGAGGAGACTCTGTGCGTCGTCTGTGCCCTGAAAAGTTACGTGCGGGTCACGGAGCCAGTCAGGTTGGACAAGGAAGGGCGAAGGAAACACTCGCTCTTCTTGTCCTTCTGCAAGCCATTTGGCGAGATTGGGCAGGACTCATCAAAGAGATGGGTCCTTGCGGTGCTTTCCGCAGCTGGGGTGGACACCAGGGTATACCGAGCTAACTCCACCAGGGGTGCCAGCACCTCTGCGGGAGGGAGACTCGGTGTATCGACTGCTGTTTTGCTTAGACATGGGTCTTGGAAAGGTGCCAAGACCATGGCTAAGCACTACAACAAGCCTATCGAGAACCCCAAGCCTCCCAAGACGCTAGCCAGGATCCTCCTGGAGGACTCTATCGAGTAGCTGGGAACAAAATTTTCAGAGCCTTTTTGGGGGAAAAGATACACCTCAAAAGGGGAGAATTTTGGCCCTTTTGCCGTAACGATAGTTTGTATGAACTCTATTGGCTGATCATAGTCATAAGCCTTACTAGAGGCAGCAGTATCTGTATGTGATAAAACTTTTTCTATGATGGACAATTACACTGCCACAGCAGTGGTGAACTGTATGGCAGTTATGCCTTCTTTGCTATATAGCAAAATGTCATGCAACCTAGTCAAAACCATATCACAAGGCAATAGAACATCACCTTTAGGTGAAATAAAGTATCTATTTTCTGTTATCCTATATGAGAAGTTACAGTCCTTTATGGGAGAGTAACATTATGGGAAATAAGCAGTGAATCTAGCTGAACTTTGAAGTCTCCTGTGTCAGCAGAATGTTTTCTGTCGCGAAGAAGAATATAAGATTAATCGAGTACTTACCATGTAATATAAGTATGAAGATTAATCGTTGTTCTTCGAGAGACAGATAAACATATCTGCTGAGTACACAGGCCCACCCATCCATCCCCAGGATGAAGAAGATTACTACTAGCGGTATAATCTCTCACCTACTCATGTGGGTGCTATTTAGACAAAGTAAAAAGAGCACTACTGTGTACTATTTCCAGATGTTTTATTTTCAGCAAAAGATTCACTGCATGTGGGCGCTAATCTGACCGGAACCGGAAGTGCTACCTCTCCTGTGTACTCAGCAGATATGTTTATCTGTCTCTCGAAGAACAACGATTAATCTTCATACTTATATTACATGGTAAGTACTCGATTAATCTTATATTAATCTATATGTAGCAAATTACCGGTAGTAGAAAATGTACAAAGGATAAATAATTTGCAAACAGAATTATGGAGAAAAGAAGAAAGACCAAAAAATCTTAACGTAGACAGCGTGCCGAAAATTCTATGTACCATCATACATGTGTATATACATTCTCTAATTCCAGTTTCTGAGTGTAAATCGCTAACATATTTTTGCTTTATATCGTCTTTCGTAGATAAAAAGTTCGCTCTGGGTGTAGATGTGATGCCCACACTACGTGAAACACTGCGAGAAATGGCTCCCAGCACAGGTAAGGATTCCACAACTTTATCAACTCATAGCTGAGGATGAATCAAATGTAATTGAATGAACTAACAATTAAACATAGAGCCACTGACTTATATAGCACTGGCCATTGCGCTTAGCATCGTTTATGAATTGACCATCGGACATAGATTTGTAGAGGGTATCGGTGAGCTGTATCTACTTTCTTTAATCCATGTTACCTTTCACTTTGTTCACACAGGTGAGGCTGTAGACGATGACGTGCTCTCCATGTCAGCGCGCTCGGTCGCCTCGAGCTGCTCGTTGGCCTCCGAGGTACTCGAGCGAGCCCGGAATCGCCGTGATGAGTTCTGGGGCAACAACAACAAGAAGGCCTCCCGGTCTTAAGCTGAAGGACAGCTCATGAATTGTGTAATTTATCATATTTCTGTTGTCAACACAGATGTTTGCGATAAAGAAATGGTACCGACCACTATGGCATCTCATACTGTTGGTTTGCATACAACGCATGTTTGAGGGTTTATTTAAATTGCCCATGTCCTACGTCAAAAGTGGAATTCACACGGATGTTAGTGTACAAGTGGTTCACTCCGTTTTGATGTAGAAAAGGGGAATACATGCACTCATGTCCACCTCTCATCCATTCCGTCCAATCGTCTTTGCATCTGAACCTAGATATTATCAAGAATAGTGCACCGCATGTATATTAGGTTATGAATGACATTTTAGTGTAATACATGTACTTGTTTGAATTCCATGTATAACTGGTGTTATTGATTATGAGAACTGTACCTATAAGTGGATTTAGGTAATATTGCAGAGAAGTATGATTTTAGAAAGGTAGCATTCTTTCTTTTTGCACAGAAAAATGTAGGCCTATTATCCTCATTTTAAACAACTACTGGTTATAGAATTTCCTGGTATATGATTTCACAAATTTATCTGTAGCGATTTACACTGTACTTCATACTTGCGCTTTTTTTTCCATTTTTGTGAATTTTAAGTTGATGTCTTTTGACATGTGACAAGCTTTTAGAGACTATTTATTTCTTATGTTGCATTAGTTGCACTAGATAGCGGTATGTATATTTTTGATCCAATACATTGTAAATGAGGTTTTTCGCTTGGCTCAAATCCATGGAGGTAGGGAATATACTGTGTGTTTTCCAATACTTGTCAAGGCACATGTTAACACATTGTGAACGCCTTTCGTCTACCAGGCAGCGTTGGCTTGGCCCTCACGGCTCGCCAGTTCAAGGGCCTCTCAGACTGGAAATGTCCGGGAACCTTTTCGGAGAGGTTTTGAAGTATGCGTTGGGGGCCAAGACATAAAACTACTAGTCTGTGATAATCATAAGTAGCTGTAAGAGAAATATATGTTAATTTAGACCCTTCATGTGTGCTAGGTATCTTGCATAATGCTTGTTATTAAAAGTTGTATAAATGCTCAGATGTATACCTGCATGTCTGCTATAATAGATTTGCTAAACTTACAATGAACACTACTGTGTGAAGAAGTCTGTTACATATCAAATGTTGCTCCCATAATTGTTCAGACTATTGTACCTCCACATGCCTTTATTATGTACGTGTATACAGAATAACAGGCCTGTACTTAAACTTGCTTTTGTGAACATACATACTACAAGCATTTTAGAAATTGTACATTTGTATGTAGTTGTAAAGAATAATAAAAAATATATTCACGTACAAACGTGTTGGTTCTCTATAAGCATTGTATATGTGTGAACTCAGTAGCTAAAGATAAATTTGAAATGTACATGGGATGAACTCCATAGCTTTAGATTTGAAATTAGTACAGAGAGACCGATTATCCGGCCGTATTTTTCCTGAACAGGGGTGGTCGGATAATCTAGGTCTTACTGAAGCCCCACTTCTTTAAGCGGTAGTTGACTCAGGGCACAGAGGTGCCCTCAGAGTCTTGTACAACGTTTTTGCAAACAACTTTTTCTGCATACTTTACATCTTCATGTTTCATTTACAGCAGAATGGCACCCATCTACCCGTCCTTTGCACCAATATCTATCGTTCTATGTGCTTCTCTTTCTGAATAGATAAATATTTCTATGTGAAATTCGCAAAATAAAAAGTCACTTTCCTCTTTTTGCTCCATATTTTCTTTACCATTGATCCCTATGGAAAGCCTCCCATGAACAGCCCTCTAATGTATGTACTGAGATACCTCTACATTTACATAGTAGCAGCTAGGTGAGACGGTATATGAGACGTTTTTTGGCACAGGCTATGTTCTCAAAGTCTGTGGAGGTCACCTAAAGGTTGCTTGAATTTTTTTATATTTTTATTTATTTATTCATTTTTTGAGAGGGACATGGCAATGTCAGATTAGGCCACACCAAAAAAAAAAGTTGGTCAATGGATTTCACTTTTCAAAAAATGGTGCGAGCGAGCGAATTTATTTTTTTTTTTTAAAGAATTTTTTTTTGTCAATGGATTTTGTCGGTGGAAAACTGGAGCGAGCGACAATTTTTTTTTTTTTTTTAACCAGCCTCCGACAAAAGTTCTTAGTGGACCCCTAACATAAACATTTATTGGTTGATCTGGGGGAATTACTGGAAGAAAATTTGAAAAAAAATAAAAATTCTCAATTTTGAAAAAAATGAGGCGAGCGAAATCCATTGACAATATTTTTTTCAAAAAAAAAAAAAATTTCCATTTCCGAAAATAAGGTGCGCGAAATCCATTGACCAACTTTTTTTTTTGGTGTGGCCTTAAGTTGTATCTGGCAAACATGTGCCTGGTAAAGTTTGATGGGGTGTGTGTACAATACCACCATTGCCCGATGGCAGACGCAGAGCATACACCTTGATACTGAAACAGACATTGTCGTTTACGTTTCAACCGACTCGCTTTTTTGGCGGAGACCTAAAGCTGAGGACAGAGATAGCTGGGCAATGACGACCACTCCTTCCTACTTGCCCACACCAACCTGCTTGGCTGTAACCTGATAACATACTGGTGTGACACATGGTTTGAGGGTAGTTTTGACCCAGGAATGTGTTTCTGTGTTTCTCAGAATTGACAAATAATTCATTATTCCTGAAATAATTTACACATTCTATCTTTCAGTCAATCACCCTGACCCTGAGTCATTTATGATGCTAATCACACGCACAATCTTTCTTGCATACAATTCAGAAATGCCCTGTGTCCACTGTGATGTCTATCACTATACCATTCATTGGTCTCTGTGTGGCTGTTCTTAAATTACTATCAGTCTAATAAATAATTCACTAATAGATAATAAATCAAAGACTTACAATTTCATTTAGACCTTTTATTGAGACGTACCATGTTATTCATGACATAAATTAATTTACATTTGTGCAAATCGAAATTCTTTATAACGTTGGTTTAGAGTTTATAATATTCATCACGGTAGAGCAAAGTAGAGCGATTGGAATGTTCAAAACAATATACATAAATTCACACACTAAAGATTCACCATCTTGGCATTCTATTACATATCACATCGAAAGAGTAACATTAGGGTGTGGACAGATGCTATACATAACTGCTAATAGTCTATTTTCGGTGAATGTAAGTTAACAATAGGGGTTCTAGTTCTTGCTGATGGGTGTGCTTGTGGGACTATAGTAAATTCAACTGGGCCCGAGCTAGCTTGGCGCCCAGCGAGCACTGACTAGGCAATATACACATATCTTTTATATGGTTAATAATAAAGTTCACTTGTGCTCCTCTGAGACCCCTCGCTTAAACAGTGACGGTATTCACTATATATAATGTTCAATCGTTTAATGGGGAGAAGTTTCCAGAAACTGATGATGAACGTGGTCTTATGGAGATTTCTCAATTTTCAAGCTATGTGTATGGACTTGCAAAGGGGGATGATGATCAGTTTACACAACCCAATGACCTGCCTGGATTTTTATCTAGCATGATCTACTAACGCTTAGATCTGTTAACTCACATCAGAACTTTAGTGGTTAATGCCACTTTATTACATTTAAATCTCCGTAAATGGAATTAGATCTTTTCATGCCCATGCAACATTTCACTCACATTTGATTGATCACATTTATCCTCAATACATTTACATCTTAATTCTTTTGTTCTTTTCGTTGGTGCCTTACTCAACCGCAGGCCCATATTACTCCCCAGCAGTTACAGTGATGGTCTTTCCCTTTGGATCATCAAACCGATCCATGGTTGAGATATTGGTAATCATGCAGATTCCAAAGGCAAGAATGGAGGTAAGGATGAGGCCTGCGAACAGTCCTGACAGCACAGCAATCGAGAAGAATGCCTCGCAGTCATTGACGCGACCAAACTTCCCTTTCTTGAGAGCACCGAACTGAACCTGAAAAACAATGGAGAAAAATACATGTCAGAATGCTGCTCTGTAAAAATTGACAGAATGAGTAAATAAAATATTATTTATTCTTTGTCAAAAATATCAGAATGAGTGACTATGTTGATTTTCTCCAGACAAAGTCCATTGGTCTGCATTTATGGTTTATATACCCGTCTGGTCAAGCTGCTAGAGTTCCACTTTAAATCTTCTACATATTTTAATTCATAGGTTTATTCAGGAATAAGTACCGGGTATTTAGAGAGATGTCATTCTACAGCCACCACACTCCCTTGTGTAAAAGCAGAAAAGGGAATTAGTTTATCCTATACATTCTTACCTGGAACTGCTTAATGTTGAGTGTGGCAAAGTTGCTTTTCTCATCCACGGTGCTATTCCCAGTCCCCTTCTGTTTGATTGGGTTCGGGGGTGTGCAATGATAGGAGAAGTTCTTAGGAGCATAGATATCTGTGGTCTCCAGCGGCACAGTTTTGTCTTTAATAGACACTGAACTGTTTGAGTTTTCAATGCTGTATTTGATCTCCATGGACGACTGCCAGTAACCGTACTTGTCATTTTTGAACTCAATCCTGCGATAAAGTACAATGGTTATATTACTATTACATTGTAGTCCAAAAGAAACATATATCATCAGTTTAATCATAGAGATATCCTTGGTTTAATCTAAAATATGTTCCAACTTGATGTATTGATACATGTATTATCATCTCTATTACATGATTATAGACGATACAATCGTATTCATTACCAGGCAATGAAAGTATACACATTATATCTTTATCGAGTCGCATTTGATAGTGATTTGTACTTACGTAAGAATCAAGCCTTTAGTCAGATCTTCCACGGGAGGGTACGTGATAACCAGCCTACAATCAAACCAGTGGCATGTAGAGTTGCGATAAGAACGGAACAAAAAGTATGAATATAATATTGTCTCGTCGCAGTCTAAAGAGTATTACCATTTACTAAGAGTCTTATTTGATAGCTGAATTAAACAGTTTCCTTTGTTCATAGTCCTTTAATTACCCTAAAAATCGATTTTAAAAAACCTGCACACAATACAAAGTTATAGCATTCTCTGCGACAAAAGACGTGCCTTTTTGTATATTTTTTGCATGCACATATAATATTCGGAGGAATATTATCCACATACAAGCCCCCCCCCCCCAAAAAAAAAGCAGGGGGACTTCCTTTGTTCAAAGGTTCAAGATATCTTACAGTTACAGCAACAGCATCATTAGAAAATAGACTGCTTACTTTCCCGTGTTATTGCCACAATTAGAGCTAGTTTCTTTTCCGTCCACCAGTTTGTACGCGAAGCGGTGTGTTTTCTTGTTATCGCCCTGTCCGGTTTCCGCTCGCACATTGAGGACCATGGTCGTGTAGTACATGGTCACGCAGCTCGTGTTGAACACGGTGTCTCCGCTGGCGTCTGCAGCCAGCAAATGGCGTCCGGCATATACATTTTTCTCAGGTTCAACCTGAAATAAATAGTAGATATAAGGTAAACTGATAACTTAATTGATATCTTTACTAGAAAGTAACTGAGACTACATTAAACATGGATGCGCCCATGGTCTAACCCCTAGGAGCTCTATAAACACGTATCCACCCCCCCCCCATTTCTGAATGATACAATAATCGGATTAGACAACTCCGTAAAAGATGACCATCGTCATTATAACATAACTCGGTTACATAGGCGTTATCCTACTCGACCTTTGGTTTTTGGAAATAATGCTAAGCAAGGTGTGAAATTATTTCCCAGGATTATTTGACTTACCAGTCCAATAAGTGACCATGGATCAAGGTAGATATACATTACACAGTACCGGTAATAAACCTTTATTGTGTAATATAAGTCACATGCATATGATATTGTATGTCCATAGTCTGGACTATATATTTTCTCAAGTAATATATCTGTACGAACCTGTGAGGGCTCGTGGCCTGTGTATACAGCGGTGAAGGGCACATTCATCGACTTCAGCTCGTTAGTGAGGGACCCAATGATTCCATCTGTAAGTAGAATGTCGAGGTGCATATTCAGTATCATGTACATTTGGTTATACCACAGTCGACGTGGACAACAAAAGAAATGCCTCTGATATATCAGATAGACCACGTGGTAAGCGCACTTTGTGTGTGTATGTGGTTCTGTAGCTGTATCAGACTCCACCCGAAGCTACCTTGTCTAGCGCCGACCAGTCAAAAATAGGCATACATATTTCACATACCCTCAAATACACATAGTCTATCTTAACATCTAATACATATACAGCTCTAGGCTTTAGGGATATAAGGCAGGTGGGGGAAAAAACAGGAAGTCGGACCAGGATAGGGCTTGGCAATTGGCATGGGACAGCGGTGTACCATGGGCTGTTCCTTGGGGATTCATATTCAGGATGTCTTCACCCCCCCCCCCTCCCCCCGTTTGCCACGCCCCTGCCGGGAGCACTGCAGGGGAAGCGGGGCTTGGTGTGGCCGTCTTAGGGCGTTCTGAGGGCCTCGACCACTGCAGCACTTAAAGAGTGAAATTCCAGGAATTCCAAGAGGACATTGTACATCTTTACATAACATCATGCTTGAAATACCGGTAGCTGTTACTAAATAGCTGTTGTAAAACTTACCAATCTTGTCAAAGCTTTTCCCATCGTTGTGGGGGAGGTGTGCAACAACAAGGTTGGCGACGGATGGATCCAGCACGATGTGGTTCATCTTGTAAGGCGCCTTGAGGTGGTGGACTTTACCCTTGAAGTTCTCCGACAGCTTATCGAGTGTCTGACCGGGCGAGAAGACGGCCGGCAGGTGAACACTGGTGTGAGTCTCCACTAGTCTCTGTAATACAAAAGTGGAATGAACTTAGACGGCTACCTATGTTGAATTTTGACTTATTATCAATTTATCAAACTTTATGGGAAATGTCTCTCAGCATGTCCATATACCATGGTAATCATGTTAATTAAATGTTAACATTTACAGGTATATTAATTGTGTACCGGGTAAAACTTCGCGTATCGGCCACAGCTAGCACGCAAGTCAAATCGCCAGTGTGGCTTATAGGACCAGGACAAAGTCAGGGTGAGGATTATACGCGAGTTGTTATATGCATACTACAGTAATAAAGTCGCCACAGTCAGACCCCCTGTGAGGCTTATAGGGTATGCCCAAAGTGTAGGTGCGGCTAATAGGTCATCATGTGGTACAAAAATGTATTACCTTCAGGTTTGCGAACTTGGATCCAGTGCTGTGCTCGTTGTAAACATCAGCATTGTCAATGATATCTTCAAGACTCAACTGCAAGGATACAAATAAATGTTACTCAAACCAGGTGGCAAATCTGTTCCCTTCTCTATTCATTGCATTACTAATTAAATGATGATGACAATAATATTGGCCCTTCATACAGGTTTTTTTTCTTCTAAAAACAAACACCAGACTTACTCGTACGACTTAAGATAAGTTCCACTGTGACTGTTAAACTTTCCCACAAATAACGTTGTTAAATAATCGTACATGTCAATTTCGCCAAGGGAGGAACCATACAAAAAATCTGTATACCTTGTCCTGGAGAAAGGCTACGAGGACATGGCCAGCTTTGTCGATATTGTTCTGCAGGTAGTCAGATTTGAACTCATCCTGTCGGGTAGTGTGTCCTGCCAGTGGTGTTGGGAAGTCAGACCTGTGTTAGATAAGAAATCAGTTTCTTTCAGTCCGTAGTATAGGCATACATATTTACCCGGTAGGTACCTGTTGAATTGACCCCGCCCACTTAATTTCACTTATCGTACATGATAGGGGCATGTAGATCTGCTCAAGCTAGGGAGTGGCAGTTTTGTAACAACACGTACACTTATTAAATACAGGACTCAGGCGGGGGCGGGGGAGGGATATCAACAAAAGAATGAACAGCCACCGCCGTCCAGATCGTTCTAGTCTGGGGGACTCTCCCGGAGGATTCTTTCATTATTACCGGTACAATCTTATGTATAAGCCGCCTCATAGTCATACAAAAATGCTGCTTGCATCACAGTACGGTACCGGTATATAATGTATTTCCAGCTTAGCTGCTATCAAATGCACTAGATCATTGATCTATGTGTACTACCCTACATGTAGACTCTTAGCTACAGATATCATACGAAATATGCTAGGGATGTCATCGATACCCCCTGAATCGATACATCGACATTTCTAGAATTCCGATTATCGCATTGACAAATGCATTATATCGATACACCATTTCTATCATGGCTAGCCTCATAAATTACCTTTCTGAAACTGTAAAAATTATGGAAATATTCCAACTAGAACATGCTTTTTATTGTATTTGAAAATGGTGACCTTTGTATGCCTAAAGTATTAAGGGAAATGGCCTTCAGATTTTGTTCAAATGCTTTCAGGTTTTCATCATTATAGTCTCAAGTATGAGGCAGGATATTCAATTTAGAAGAAGATATTAACTGTTTTTGCATATCTAAATAAATCGATATAATCGAAAAATCGAGACCAAAATAGTGATAATCGAAATCGAAATAAATTGGATATCAATGACATCCCTAAAATATGCACATTGTCACATCAATGTGAGTTTCAATCACATGTCCACATTGAATGTTGTACCTCTGGTTGCGGGGATGGGACTGAGTTTTGAAGAGGAATCCAAGACGGGGCCAAAAGACCTTCACCAGGTGATATTTGAGATGATTCCCATCAACTGCCAGAGAACCCTCCCATATAGAAACCAAGTTCAAGTTCTTATTTCATCCTGGGAAAGGTACAATCATAATTAATGCTAATTTAGTAATTAATATATTTATTTAGTGGAGCTTTACAAACCAAAGGAGCTCATTAATGCCTAATCCCTAATACCTGTACTGTAATGTTGACTCGGACGTGGTATGATTGACATTGAATGATTGATTATGAAATTGATTGGCCCTTTGGGGATTATAGGCCTCCATTCAATGATTGATTGGCCTCAGCTGATACCAGGTAGGCCTACTGCCAGTAAAATGTAAGGGAAGACCCAGTAGTACTGGGTCTTCCCTTACATTTTTAAAGTATACCCGGTACCTAATTGATTTTGTAGGTACCGGTACACTGTAGTGTATACAACGGATTTTGGTAACAGCTATGAACCTAGACTCTACGTCCTAAAGTTTTTTACGTCCATCGCATGAATAAATTCAATAATAAGTCCAAGCAATGACGAATACCCCGCCCTGGTACCAGCATCACCACAGCGATGATCACATGACTAGATCTATCTCTAGACTGAGTCTAGTCTAAAAGTAAATGTTTTGGTCATTCAGTTAATGACAATATCCGAGATGCCACTCCCACAAGTCCCAGGCTAGGTATTACATAGACCTGCATTTTTAAATAAGTCTGGTGAGAGTGGAAATCCTCCAATTTTTGCAGATTTACTACTGTAGGAAATTAATAATTGAATCCCTCAGTTCCCTGTCAGATTTCGTCCATCTAGATTTCTGACCCAGACCAGAGTAGGTATGTGACAATAAATTTCAAAAGCAAGATTAGTTCTTCCTTTTATGGCAGTCATTTGGAGTAACATGTTAGAAATCATATCCTTTTGGAATTTCTCAGTTATCATAACTTAAAGGGAAATTAGAGCACTTTGAATGGGCCAAGGTTGGGCATATTTTCGTCATTATTTTAAACTCTACAAAGAAGGATTGCCTGTGACCTCTTCATGAATTTAGGCTCAAATTAAACCTAAGAAATACCCCTTTAATGTATATATTTCCTGAAAGGCAGCAACATTGCGGACATATTGCAGTTTGTTCCGAGAGATTCTGGCATCTAGAACCAGAATTATAGAATTTTTATAATAAAAAGTTAGGAAAATCCCTGATTATTTGCGAAATTAATTAACTACCTAATTCTGCTGCTCCTAGAAAGCATAGTGCTCATCCATAGATTTGCTTTATATTTGGCCAAGATGAAGTTAAGACTATATACTAATAGGC
This sequence comes from Harmothoe impar, assembly GCA_947462335.1. Classification (NCBI taxonomy): domain Eukaryota; kingdom Metazoa; phylum Annelida; class Polychaeta; order Phyllodocida; family Polynoidae; genus Harmothoe; species Harmothoe impar. The sequence goes on along the minus strand of OX381704.1, from coordinate 28,780,575 downwards.
CTATATGTTTTTATTTTGGGCCAAAAGTATCTTCAGGTAAAAACTGAGGGATTAATTAGATGTTGACTTAATTAAGCGTGTAACTAATTAACCAATTAATGTTTAGCTAATTTCAAAATACTGGGATGAAGGAAATTGTGTATAGATGACATATAAATTATAAGGGGCAATATCACTTTTATACTACCCCTATTTAAAAGCTAATTACAAAGAGCTACCCCTGCACAGTGCTCCAAAACTGTCACAGATTAGCACGACGCCCCTGCAGCCACAGCAGGCACGGACGTTCACATACCTACTGGACCAGAGGCTGTCAAAATTATGCTCCGCACTCAATGCTAGATTTTCGGTTTTAGAAACGAGGTAAATGTTGTGTCAAAGGGTTCAATCGGTTGAGAAGTATCTACTTACCTAGTATTGGTCCAAAGCAACGCAGGGACGCCATCCTGACTGGCAAAAACTGTACAAACTCCAAGGCCGAGGAGACAGAAAATGACCGACAGTCTCGCCATCTTGAATATTAGTAAGTCACATGATCGACTTGACCTAGTTTGCTGGTTCTGCAGCTGTCACGTTGAGACGTTCTTTGGATCGGCGGATACCAGCGAATCTCGTCAAGCTCTCGTCTGACGTCACGTGAACTCTCTCTTTTGCTACAAGACAGCCGCCATCATGGGTGAGTTAAACACGTGTTCCCATATAAATTTACCTTCCTACTCTGAACCCACAATGTTGGTAGATAATTTTGATGTTGTTCGTCTTCGTGACTATCTTAACGTCCAGTTTAAATAGTTTATATTGCCCAACGATGCTTGTTTGACTGAAAATGTTGAATGTTTTGGAGGCATACTGTACGGATGCACGCAAGTTCACTGTTGCCTGGCGTGGCTTGACAGTGACAGACAGTGGGACAAAAATGCCGGCATTCGCTCAGGATTACGGACAAAAATCAACTTCAAAATAAATGTACCCTTGACGAGGCTTAACTTTTACTCAAGTAACCACCCTTGCCATGTAAATCAGCTTGTAAGAAAATGTGATCTAGAGAATCCTACATTGACAGTCTGGTGCAGTGTCAATTATTTACGCCTTGCGGGCCAGTGACAGAAGCCACATGCTGCCTGTTTTGGTCCACTTTGTTTTGACATATCCTTTCCATTAACCCAATTATTGTATCATAAGCAATGCGGAGTTGCCTCAACACGTTGTCCACTAAATGGGATGTAATTTTATGGCCTAGGCGAGGATCAGACCATGGCAATGACAGAACATACTCGCTGACAGTATTCTGTATAGTGTATAAAGTGTATTCAACTCTATTGACATTGCTATTTGTACATTATGTGCTACATATGCAAAAATAACGTAACCCATATGTGGAGAGGCTGATGATGATAAGCAGGGTGATATTGAAAAAAAGAAGAGATAAGAACTAAAGTAAGGCACTGCTCTGTCGCGCACCCCACCCCACCTAGATTCTAGAAGGGGCACCCCCCCCCCCCAGTCAAGGTGTCAACAACTTAATTCTTAAACCCCCACTCACCTACACCCCACCCCCATCCATTGCTCATCAATTAGACTCCCTTGATTTAGTGTGTTTGAATTAGCATTTGATTTGTATAACTCTTTAATAGAACACAAGTAATTTGTACATTAATTACCCCCTTGTTCTTCTTATATAGGTAAGCCAAGTGGTTTGAGAACGGCCCGTAAGCTGCGTGACCACCGTCGCGACCAAAGGTGGCACGATAAGGACTACAAGAAATCCCATCTTGGCACCCGCTGGAAGGCCAACCCCTTCGGAGGCGCTTCTCACGCCAAGGGAATCGTTCTCGAGAAAGTGTAAGTATCATCTTTGGTTTTTGACACCAGGCGGAAGAAGTGAGCCTCATTAGATCAGTGCAAATTGTGAAACTTGAGCAAAATTAATTGAACAGGGGGAGGGGCAATAGCAGGATAAATAGCAATTTACTGAATACTCTATCTTACATGATTGTAATGGGAACTTCCCCCGTTCGTTGAATTGGTAGCACCCCTTGCTGTCTGATGATGATATCGTCGTATGAACCCAAGTGATTTATACAAACTTACACTCTAATTTTTTACTGAAGACAATCTTGTCGGTGCTTTCTTCGTCAACATTTCGCGCTTGCAATGTGCTAGGAAACGGGATCTGCTAGGGAATAAAATCCCATTACCTAATACTTCCCCAAATCAATATTTAGTGCTCTGTCTTTCCCATTCATCATACACTCATTGTACATTGTACTTGATTTAGTTAGCTACATAAAGATGATTTTATGTGGTACATAAACCTGGTAATAATAACCAATACTCTCCAGTCTGTGCTGTGGTCGGTATTTCAACATGTCTGATGATGATAATGACTTATGAACCAAAGTGATTTATACAAACTTACACTCTAATTTTTTACTGAAGACATGCAAAATATACCAGTCTGCCAGTACACAGCTAAACTTTTTTAAACGAAAAGTAAACCACTATTTCCAATTAGTTGATGCACCTTTAACACACACATATCAAAATCAGCCACTACGAAGGATCTTAAGATATACAGCTATTTAAAGCTAATAATGCACATTCCATCTACCTTATGTGCTATATTGTTGTCGTTTTTGTGAGGTTAGTATTATGCTGAAAGACGTGCATCTGATGAAGTCCTTGAGTTCAGATAAACCTGAAGATTTTACTCATCTAAGGAACCTCTGAAGCACTCTATGGCACGATAATCATAGCAAATAAGCAGTTCCCTCGCCAGGTTGGATATGTGCAAGGAGTACTCCAGGCTCACGTATTGCGGGGGGAAACACTGACGACCTATGCATTTAAGGTGGGGGCGGGGGGGGTCATAGATAGGGAATATTGGTGCAACTTCTTTTATTTCTTAGTCGCAAATGGCCATTGATATTACCTAAATTAGTAATAGTAACTCTAAGTGTGTATGTGATGAAATCCTTGAGTTCAGATACCAGTGAAGATTTTACTCATCTAAGGAACCTCTGAAACGCACTTATCTATCTTCACACTCTTCATTGTGAGATGGGACGACTACCCAAATTACTGTGGGCTGTCAATGCTATAAGTAAAGTGGTCTAGTTAAATCAAGCTTCTGGCACAAGGGTGTATGGTTGCATTAGACGTGCATCCCATTAATTGCGTTTCTGTGACAAGCAAATTACTCTCATATTGAAAAAAAAAGATCCCGGGGTATGTGTATTTGGCAGGCAGCCGAGAAATATCTGTCCTACTGTAAGGCAGACTACCACGATTTCAATCATTCGGGAGATATGCAGGGATAAAAGTCTTCCAGGTTTTTCGCTGATTTCAAGGGTGTCGAGAAGACCTGTACTTAACTATGGAGTACCTTTATTCAGTGGCCTCAATTTAAAGAGAGTAAAAAGAGCTTGGTCGCTTTCATCCCTGCATATGACCGCACGTAACTTATCTCTTTTAAATTACATATATTGGACCTATTTAATGTGGCACAACTGAATCCTGCTGGTAGTTGGAGTGTGTATGTGATGAAGTCCTTGAGTTCAGATAACCCTGACGATTTTACTCATCTAAGGAACCTCTGAAGCACACCCATCAGCAAGTGTCCCATAGTGCAATATATTACTGTTAATATTATTAAGTTTGCCGTTTGCTAACACGATTACAACATGTACATGCTTGTTATTGACCCTGTGTGTGGTTAATTTGAACAGGGGAGTGGAGGCTAAGCAGCCTAACTCTGCTATCAGGAAGTGCGTCCGTGTGCAGCTCATCAAGAACGGAAAGAAGATCACAGCCTTCGTCCCCCGGGATGGTTGTCTCAACTTCATTGAGGTATGGATTTCTATGGTGCATGCAACTGTGTGTCTAATCCAAAGTGAACTTTGAAATTGTCAAATACCCGGTACTCAGTGTAACATTTGTGCCTCAGTTTTAGATGGTTAGATAATTATTTAACAAATGTTAATACCAGTAGACTTACATCCTGCTGGAAAGAAATAGTCTCCTGGTAATGATTAAACAGATATATTTATTACAAGTTGCCATGTATTTCAAATAATTTAATGCAAAGTGTTAAAGCCTTGCGGACATTATGTTGTAAGTTGTGCAAATCCAGATGCATTTAACATACACACAGAAAGACCTCTATTAGATTACAAAATATAAAAATCCCATGTAGTAAACCATGTTTGTGTTGTGTCTGCAGGAGAACGACGAGGTACTGGTCGCTGGATTCGGTCGTAAGGGTCACGCCGTGGGAGATATTCCCGGTGTCCGTTTCAAGGTGGTGAAGGTTGCCAACGTGTCACTGCTCGCCTTGTACAAGGAGAAGAAGGAGAGGCCACGATCATAAACCACTGTGTACTATAGAAATAAAGAGAAGGGGAAACGTCAATGTGCATCTTGTGTTTTGATTGAATAGCTCTGTAGCGCCTAATGAGCGATCCTTTGGGTGCCATGTATGAATGGACGGTAGAGAAGCCCGAGCTGTAGATGAAGTAAGGTTTTACCAGAATCAGGGGGAGAGGCGGGCAGGAAATGTCACGGGGAAATTAAGTTTAGGAAAATCTGAAAAGGGCCCGTTTAAGCGAAAAATATAACTCTTATGATGAGATAAGAAACATGTTGAATAATAACTTGCCTTTCTAATATCAACTATATACTCAGTATTATCTCTTACGGGTTTTGCAAGTATTGGGCCGTTTCATTCTGATAACTTGGGTTCCGCCGATGAAATTTTTTTCTTTACGCCTGCCCTGAGTTTTGAGAATTTTTACCAAAAATAATGAAGCATGTGCTGACCAACAGAAGCTCAACATGGCCTTTCAATTTGGTGATATTTCTCAAGTTAGGCTGCATAAAATTGATAATCAGCTTTGCGGACACTTTCCCAAAAAATATGGTGTGGGAGGGAGGCTTTTATTTCATTTTGTTCATCAATTTTCTAGGCCATGAGGGAGGTGACTTTCTTTTTTTTTTTAACATTTCAAGTAATGAGGGAGGTCTCTTTTCTTTTTTCGCTATGTCAGATACCCCATATACTACATGCATACATTATTTGAAACATATTCCTAAGATTCAGATAATATTATGTGACAACAGTATTCCAGGTACTCATGAGATTCTCAAGTAAATCTATGACACAGGGCTGCCAAGTAGTACGCTTTTGGCGTATTAGTACGCTTTTTGGTCTCATTTTCAGCCAGAATACGCTTTTGCATTTTGAGTATGATTTAGTACGCTTTTGAGGTATGCAGTACGCTTTTTGGCCTATAATGGCTATTATTTCATATATATTGAGTACACATTTTAGTCCTAGATAATTCTCGCTTATAGAACCCAGTGGTGAAAGAGAAATCATTGTCATTGTCTTTTTTTTTTTTGCCCCCCCCCCCCCCTCAGGGGAGTTAAAATTGAGCACGGCCGACCCCTTTGAGCTATAGTAATGCGCTGGCTCAAATCCACCCCCCCCCCCCCCCATTGTTCAAAAATGACCACTCCCTTAGGGCTTTAGCCAGTCCAATCTGTTGCACTTAGCAAAAGAGTTTGTTCATCTGTGAATGAAGATTAAATTTTCTTCATAGCCAATCTGTAGTTTTGTCAGATTCCGATTGTGTGGTTATTCAAGCATTTTAAGCTCCTTATCTGTGAATGATAGTAAAGTTTAAGTATTATTCTTTCCAAAAAACAAACATTTAAAGTAGTAGTGTACATAAATAACCTCAAATTTCACTGTGCGTGTCAGGGTATGTGTCCGACTCATGGTGAATCTCCCCTAATGGAACAGACAAATCATCATGTTTTTATTAATGTCATATTAATGCAGGCACCTAAATCTAAAGTACGCTTTTAGTACGCTTTTGGGGGGAAGGGGGTACGCTAAATACGCTTTTCAGGCAAAAAATGACTCAAAAAATACGATTTTGGACGTTTTGAGGTTGGCAGCTCTGATGACATGATAGAGTACTTTTTAGGGATTCCAGAACTGTAAAATTTATGAAAATCGATCAATTGGTTCCCACAAAAAATTCCCTCAAAAAGGGGCGAAAATTTGAATTTTTTTTATTATAAAATTTCAGGGATGCGGGGGTTTTGATGTTATTTTTTTTGTAAAATGATGAAAAAAAAGCCCCCATGCGGCCCCTTTTAGAGGGTGCGGGCGGTGCCTGCAAAGCTGATAACTTATTTTATGCAGCCTTAGGCCTACTCGTCATTTGATAGCCCTAAAAAGGGATTTTCGTGCCTTTTCCCCCGCTGCCCACTGGGATAATTTGGCTCCTAACTTCCCCTGCACCATTTGCGATTCAGGTTCCCGTGGAAGGGAACCTGCATACGGGAAAATCTGTAGGGACCTTGGTAAATGTTTATAAAAAATTAACGTTTTCGATGGATTTTCCCTGTACTTTTGGCAGACATGCAGGAATTTTCTGTACCCTGCCTATATAAAATGATTCAAAAGTATGAACATCCCGTATTAATGTATAGATGATTGCGTGATGTTATTACTGCATTATAAGGTACACACCAGAGCGTGACCCAATCTAGGTCGTGGTTGTAATCACGTGATCCTGTAATTAGGGAAATACCTACCATTGACTCAGGGCAGTCGTGCACCTGGGTCATGGGCGCCCAACTTTAGACTCACTTTGTACATGAAAACAGACACACAATTGTTACGTATCATTGGACCAACTTTAATGGGACATCAATACTGAATCTGAATATAAATGAAAAGTAGAATGACTCACACAATATGGTAAATTTATTACTGCATTGCCTCCAAGCAGAGTACAGGCATGGCTCCCCAGTGGTTCAGGATAATGCTTAGACAGTACATAGGGTGTCACATAATTGTCATAATTAGCAAAAGCTTAACGATTTGTCTCGCAAACCAATGAAAACGTCCTGGCTACCATAAAAGTCTCTATATTGAGAACACTCCAAGAATTAAATTTGTTCTCTGACACAAACATCCACAAACATAAATGAAGTATGACTAGGTCTATCAGTCAAAGACACTGTAGATTATAATTGACCAGACAAAGACTCCATGTACGACGAGATGATTCGAAGATGACGAGATGAAGAAATAAATCAGTGCAGACAACGGGTCTACAAGAAGTACCATTGTGGTAAACAAGAACAATAACATTTATGGAAATTGTCACTTATACCTAAGATCCGTCAATAAACTTTTTTTTTTAAAGTCGCCATGTGTTGGTAGGCCACATTGATGTTCTCATCATCAACTCATGTACTGGGTCCTTTGTGATGTAAATTGCACGATCAATCATTCATTAGCCTGCATAGTGCTTACATATAGGTATGTCTATATACATGTATACGCCATCAGTTACGTTCTGTACTACTGTAGACTCTGGTTCAACCATTCTGATAATATATTCTAGAGAGATCTACACTCATCAATATTTCTAGACCTCCAAAGGATAATTTTGGATTTTTGCACATTATTAGCCACTGGATATTTTAAGGAACAGTAACCGGTGGACCTTGCATTAGAGAAAACGCTATACTTTTCGAATTGACTTAATACATATGTATTCGTTGTATATTTGAAAGACAAGCGTGTATATTGTTTATAGTATCGCCAATAACACATCCTAAAGACGACACAAGCTATGACAATGTGTATACATCTGCAATTACTTCTCATATTATATTTGATCTTCATTAAAGGTAAGACGGAGATGTTAAAGAGCATGCTGCTTAGTTAACTTTGGTGGCTCTTTGGTCCCTCCACCGGCCTCTGTCGTTTGAACCCGGCTATGAGTTCATCTCGTCAGTTGAACGTTGTATATAGGTGTATATATGTCAAATCTCACATATGTTTCTATTTTCTCAAAAGAAATACTGCCAAGGCAATGAAAAATACAATTTTTACACAGAAATTGTTGAACATCGCACCGAATTGTACCTATAGCTTTCTCATTAGTTTATAAGTCATCATATATACATGTACTTATACACAACGTACTATGAAATTGAATTCTAAATATTACTTAGTCTTTTGATATCGTAGTTTTCACGGATTCAAATTATGCGAGAACATAATATGCTAATGCGCCATTGCCTCTATGTGATATATCATATTTCTATGATCACCTGATAAACCTTTCCAGTAAACAAAAAAAGTAATTTCCGAGTACAATTATACACTATTTACCTCAAAATACTTTACCCTTACACGCCAATTGGCTGAGGCACAGAAGAAAGAGCCTGACTGTATTTTACATATATATACATGACTGTGGATGTGGTCCATTGAGCACTCTCCTACTGCAAGTGTAAGTCAAATATGTTACGCATGACTAGCTGCATAATTGTCATAATTCTTGGACAATGGTAATTATCTGTGGCTAGCGGCCTACCCTGTCCTTGGCTTATAACAATTATACAACAGGTCACTTGTACCATATCTAATACTTACATAATATCTTAATGCTTATCCAATGCTGTCTTCCATTTAGTTGTGGCGCATGGTGAAGGATGTCCTGGTTATGATCTCGAGGCTGCCAAAAAATGTCACTCTGTTCTTATCCGGGCAACGAACGAGACACCCACTAACCAGAATGATGCAACTACCAGGCTATTATGCAGGTTTGCTTATATGTTCAATTAAAACTATATATGTATACTAGACCTACTCTCCGAAGTCGCACCAGTCCCTTAAGTTATAAAATGATACTCAGGGGAGAATCTTTGAAAGGATATTATTAATCATGGATACATGTAATCAGAATAATATCCTGATTATATTTGATGCATTTTTGGGGGGATTACCTCGTGAACACAATAAAACATGTACACCTGAAAACGAAATTTAACGCAGACATCTTTGCCTCCCATGATATACCCTGATAGAGCCTATGTATACAGTAGGTGAACTTTGGGTACAAGTCATGTTTTGGAATAGATTTCCCATGTATGTTGTATTCAGTTCGAAGCTATACTGATGCGATCGGCAAGAGACTAAGCCCATGCAATGTTCCCGGTGATTTTTTTTTTTTGAATAAGTTTAATGACCATAAATCATGTAAAGGTATAACACGTTCTGCCAATACGGTCAGGGGAAAAAATATACAGGGTAATATGTGCAAGTGTTCCTTTTGTGTTGGTTCCTCATTGTTATAGGACTATTATGTTGCCTCTCTCAGGTGATACATGAAGGTGTGGGAATAGTACAGGGTGCCCAAGGTTACTAAACTGGTTAATGTTTCTTGTTGTCAGCTTTTAGCTCCTTATCCCTATACCTGTAACATGTGAATGCTCATACAGTATGTAAGTGAAGGAGTAGCTAAATGTATCTGTTACCGATCAGTGTATTACATATTTTATGATATACAAGGGTATGAGACATATGTCCCACCTATTATAATAATCCATGTTTACGCTAGTTTCTCTATTGCGCCTCCTGTGTGTCATGGTGTGATAAATCAGAATAGGTAATGTCGTCAGACTGAAGTCACATTTCGTATGAAAAGGCTGAAACTGTCAAACACCTCAAGAGATTATCCCACCAGGCAGACGCCATAGACGTTCTGTATCCTAATTCTGTGGGTTGCCACATATTTTATAAAATTGGGTCGCATGGGGTGCCACTAGAGGGCGAATTTGGGTCACATATAATGTCAAATGTCGTCAGGAGAAGAAAACACTGTGGGCTATTTCTCTATTTCTTCTGCGTCCTATCCGGGTACTTATACCTCATACCTCGGCCTGCCGACACCAACAAATAGGACCGGACAAAATATTGTATTGAAAATCATAATTAGTTTAATAAACTGTTATGAGTTTACATAACCAAAAAAAAAAAAAAAGTAGCAATAGTTCCAATCTAAACAAAATCCTAAATACATGTCACCAATATTTAGGGCAAAGTTAATCCATATTTTCCCCAAAGTCCATCACAGCTCTAAATTATGGGGTACAAATGTATATTATACGTCCATACAGACCGGCAATACCTCAAATATCATGTCTAAATAATAATGGCATTTGGTTTAGTTTTTAATGCAGGAAGCATACAGCATAATACTAATGGCATTGGTTTAGTTTTTAATGCAGCGAGTATTGCATAATACTAATGGCATTTGGTTTAGTTTTTAATGCAGGAAGTATTGCATTGATCATGTGATGCTATGTGTGTGGCTGCAGGGCCTGGAGGGAGACGGAGGGCTGCCTGGTGGGATTGGTGTCCAGGTGTGAGGACTCACCACAGGTTGCCGCCAGGTACCAACAGGAGCTGCACGACCTCAGTATGTACAGGGACACATGCTCTGAGCACCACAGCAATGGTTAGTTTTAATCAGTATTGTTGCTCATATAGGTGTTCCTATGTATAGAGACACATTGCATGCAAAGATGCTGCGAAGATAGCTCATTTGGGCGTTCGATATACTAGTATGCCAGAGGTGTAGGTATGAATGCCTCTGCCATCTGGCATTTAAAGATGGACAGTCATAGTTATCTGCTATCATACACTGAAAATTCTGGGGGTTAGTCAATGCTAATATATCTTAGTCAAAACCACTAACTTATCAGCATTATTAAATCGAACTAAGATTTTGCTAAACTATGACTAACTTTTTACTAACCAGCTACCGACAGGAACTCCACACCAGGTGACAGCACAAGCAAATCATGAGATATTTATCTATATGATAAGATTGTAATTGCACTTGTTATCATGCTTAGAGGTAACCTTTTCTAATTTTGAATATGATATGGGGTGTAACATAATGTATGCATGTATCTACTTTGCCAGATTTAAAAAGAAACAACTGATCAACCTATTCCAATGAGGTTTTCTGAATGGGACACCTTTTTTGTGTTTTTGAAAAACGCATATATCAAAGACAGACTCAAGTCTCTATATGGCCAATTCTACAGGACAATAATTGTTATGTAGACAAACTGGCTTCAATGGATGGAGTTACCATTGCACAGGTAACTCATGATGTGGTTGTTGCATATTAAAGCTGCCATACTACCTCAGATATATAGAACGTTCACTTTCTGCATATTTATAAAGGGTCTCCTTAGTGCAGTGTACTGGTAAGATCTCAATCAAATTTGTGGCTTTTAACTGTGCTAAATTCAAAGATAAAGATCAGAAAAAATAAAATGCTTCCAGCATTCTATTCAGCACTTAATTATATCAACAAGTTGGCGCCATCTGCAGTGTTACACCAGGAAATAGTAGACTCTGATGGTAAGATCAGCAATGAAAGACAGTCCACTCGGTGCTGCCACCTGATGTCATTTTTTAACACTAACTTATCAAAGCCCACCAGAATATAAATAGTAGCTGGAATTAGAGTCTTGTATTGCACATATTAAGAATCTCTTGTCAAAATAAATGACATATTATAATAGGGAAAGGGTTATGTAATCATCTGAGATACAAATGAAGATACTATATGTTTGAGTGTGCCAAGTAGTATAGCAGCTTTAACCAGGGCCATGCCACTGACTGGTTATAGATGTACTAATCACTAATGAATGACTACCGTGAATTCCGTCATGTAACTTGTGGGTTATACTAGAACCAAACCTCTAGTGCAGGTTATACAATATCCTCAGGTCTATGGGCAGGTAATAGAAGGGTTTTTGAAGGTATAGTACAGTACTAAAATCACAATTTTCAAGCCCTAGGTAGAGGTTATAGGATTCTCTCAAAGTCGGGGCGTGAGTTATATGTGAGATGCGGGTGTACACCAGATTTTATGGTAGCCTCATAAGTTCAGGTGACCTGGGCAATGCTAACTTTTAGCTAAGGGTTAGCAGCAAAACGCTAAGATAGGATAGGAACTTTGGGCACGTAATTTTTGCTAATGTTTGTACAAAAGTTAGTAAAAAGTTAGTACAACCTACTAACTTTTGACTAACATTTGAGATTCAATATTTTCAGTGTAAACAGTATATTGATACTTGATAACACTTTCAAGTTGCTCTTTGCTTTACCCAAGTTACAAACACATGCATATTGTAGACATCGCGAACACAAATACATTGTGTACATGAAAGAAATACGATATCGATCCCAATTTCGCTCTTATAACCCGTTTAAAAAGTAATTATTGTTAGTGACTATAAGGAGCTAGGGCGAGATCATATTTGCTCACTTCCCTTTTTTCAAATACACATTTAAACATCTTTGGAGCGCAATAAGGAGGGAATTTGTTTTTGTCTATCAAATTATACTACTTGGCACATCCAAACCTACATTTTCTTCATTCCTATCTCAGATGATTGTATAACCCTTTCTCTAATATAGTCTGCCATTTATATTGGCAAGAGATTATTAATATGTGCAATACAATACTCTAATTCCAACTACTATTTATATTCTGGTGGGCTTTGATAATCTAGTGTTAAAAAATGACATCAAGTGGCAGCACGGAATCGTCTGCTACCTGAAAGTCTTTCATTGCTGATCTTACCAACAGAGTATATTACTATTTCCTGGTGTAACGCTTAAGATGGTGCTACCTTTATTGATGTAATTAAGTGCTGAATTTCTTTTTGATCTATACCTTTGAATTTAGCACAGTCAAAAGCCACAATTTAGATTGAGATCTTTAATACTAGTACACTACACTAAGGAGATCCTTAATAAATATGCAGAAAGTAAACTATCTATATATCTGAGATGGTATGCCAGATTTAATGGTGATATACGTTTATATTTTGTGCATGCCGATCAGGTGAGGTGCAGCCATCCTCAGAGCCATCCCTGTGCTACATGCCCTATGTAGCGGAAGCTGAGAGGTGTACAGCTGACTTTGACGCCGACTACTTTGAGCGAGTCAAACAAAATGACTATGTCCATGCTTGCAGGTGAGCCAGTCACAGTTATGTATAAGGTCCGGTTTAGGAATTGGTGGGGGAAAGAACTACGATGTATATAATCATATATATAAAACTTCTTATGGGTCTAGCAAAAGGACCTATTGGGACTGTTTAATCATATAGTAATTCCTGTGTATATCTACAGGAAATGGTGTTGCCATCGGCTATTCGCTTTCCATTTGCGAGATGATTGATATACAATTCCATAGACAATGGAATATGGTCCACGTGCGAAACTGACACACATTATGTATTGTGTCAGCTAAAAGATCAAGATTTGTGATAATACAATTATTTCATTTTGCAATCATTTTGTCATCTAACTGTATACATGTACTAGTTTGCTAAACTACGCATGGCATTTTGTAACCTACAAATGTAAATCAGCACAATTGATTTCAACCCTTTCATTTAATATCACCAGTGCAATCGAGGAGCTTCTCTCCTGTGTGGATAAGGTAGTTGAGCAGGTGCGCCTGGCTTGCCCTCCCAGCACTGAGCAGCTCATACGCATGGAGGAGATCATGCCTTTCATGGAGGAGACGAGTGAGTTCATGAACTCTAACTGTGAGCTTCCTGTCCAGCAGAGGAGGATGTACGATGAGCTACTCGCTGCTCACCCCACTGCAGCCCATGGGACGGCACCAGTTGGAGGAACACCATCTTGTATCATTTTACTCACTGGTTATTCTATTTTGGTTCTATGGAGATTGTTTGGAATATAAAGCATGTGATGCTTTTTTATATAGCCTTTTATGTAGGATTATGGATGTATAGCAGTCAAAATATTAAATGCTATATATTTATTCTATCGATAGGCCTATTACTTTTGTATTGTTGCTTATATAGGTATATCTGATATATAGGGCATATGCCGCTGACATAATGTATTTAAAGTCTATGCCATGTATGAGACATAATAAATGGAACGAACTCGCCGATGAAATTAACGTTGCTTTTAATTCTAGAGAAGTCACATAGGGAGCTTCACAATACTAAACAGCTGCATGGCGGTTACAAAAGGTCAAGATTGTTCAACGGTATGGTACTGTCTCAAGATAAGGCACTCAAATGAATCATACATACAAAGCATCCATAATCGGAATTGAACAGTTACTGTAAATCTGAAAGTAACTCTGAACTTCCAATATTGCAGAGGTTCGATGAGACTTGATGAGTTGTAAAGATGATCGCATTGCTGTGTGAGTGAAAAAAAAAGCCAAAAAGTACGCACCACACATGATAATATGGTCGTACTTATAACTAATTAATGATATTATGCATCTCTATGCGATTCATTTAATGAACAGCATCACAAGACAAATACCCCCTGGGCCTGTACATCAGAACAGTCCATAGAGACTTATTAAAGCTATATTATAGACACGACATTCATGAGCGGTCAATACTATATCGATAAGTGTAAAGGGCACGGGTTTGGAATTATTTGCATAGATACATACAGAATACTGCTCTCTGTATATCTCGATCACCCAGGATGCTGTTTCTCCACAAATTTGCGGACGTCCGCAAATTTGCGGATGTCCGCAGATATATTTATGGAGCTCCGCAAATTATGTCTTTTTGGTACTTAAGCATACAAATACGGACCTCCGTATATATTTGCGGACATCCGTATATGTTTGTGGACATCCGTATATATTTGCGGAGCTCCGCAAATTTGTGGAGAAACGGGACCCAGTGAAGCCTGGTGTGGGGCTGTGGTAGCAGCAATTTTAGCAGGACCTGAACTCCCGTGCCCATTCTCATCCTAGGAGCATGATTCCACGAGATTCCTAATTCATATGGTAAATATCATGGTTTGGTGTATATACCAAACCATGACATTACTATATAGAGGTATATATTATACATGTATACGTATTTACATGTATATACACCCAGGGTGGGATATAACCTTTAATTCTGGATATAACCTTCTCAAACAAACACAATGTACACTGTGAGAAGTCTCTAAGGTGGACTCTGCAAAGAGAGCCAACCTTCTCAGCTAACAAAAAACGTTATTTTACGTCAAAATAACGTTTTAAATTTGATATAACTTTTGCAATAGTAAGGAGCCTTAGAGAAACGTTATATAACGTTATAATATGTTGTATAACGTTTTTTTTTTGTTTACTGAGTTATCTTGTCTATTAAACCATTCTAATTGTTCTGCTGTGACACAAGCTGGCTGCACCCCGTAACCATTTAAGGACGACATGTCACTAAAATATCACATTTGTCATCATGATGCACCGATGCAGCCCCAGCGAGTAACTCACCGGAGCTGTATTGATGCATCAGGCCTACTATATAGTTTCAACCCCGTATAAGGTTGTCATGATGCTTGAATTCAGCACTGGAGAGTTGATCGTCAGGGCTGCATTCATGCATCATGACGACCTAGGGCATGATACATTAAGGCATTATGCCGTCCTTAAAGGGTTAAGTGATAGAGGTCCATATGTTTAGGCTGTAGGCTACAGTACTGGGGACATAGTTTATAATAGTGTTCACCAGAGGTCAGTTTCCTTACTGGTCTTTCGTGTGTCCACTCCTCTCCTGTAGTTCATGGAAACCCCTGTGGCTTCTTCCTTCCTTTTGCTGAAATTATCATTATTATTAGATCTATCCATCTTTGAGAAGGGTGTACCCTTCATACTAGACTCCTTCTTATGGATTTGAACCATTTCTGAAGAAGTTGGGTTCCTTTCCCCTTCCAGAGCTTTTCATATTAGGCTGAAACCTGCCTCTTCCTCGAAGATGGTGAACTCCCTCCTGTTTATACTTCTTTGGGAGTTGGCCTATTTCTAAACATGTTCTTCCAGGAGTCCACCGATCATCTTGGTATTTCTACCAGTCTTTTCGAACTCATCGATTACTACCTGGCGCGGCATATTTGCTTTTTTATCAGTCTTCCTTTTATCAACATCATCTCTGAACGGTTTCATACCGAACGGTTTCGTTTCCCGTCCCCGAGCTTTCAGATTATCGTCTGAGTCCTGCTTCTTCCTCGAAAATGGGGAACCCCCCTCTTGCTTACTCTTCTTTGGGCTTTGGCCTATTTCTGAATGTGTTACCTCCCTTTCCAGGAGTCCACCAACCATCTTGGTATTTCTACCAGTCTTTTCGAACTCATCGGTATCTAACTGGCCCTGCTTTGTTTCTTTTTTATCATCTCTGAGCGGTTTCATACCGAATGGTCTTGTACCTGGTAATTGTGGTTTCCTGTCCCGTTCATTAATCTTTATGGGGTCTTTAGTTTTCTTTTGGGTGCCCATATCTGAATAGGATGTTTTCCTTTCATTATCATTAGACTTTACGTCAGTTGTAATAATTTGACCCTGGTTCTTTTCTGAAAACTTTGGTTTCCGTTTCTCTCCGCTGACCATTGCGTCATATCTACTATTCTGTTGTATCTTCTCCATTGCCGAATTAGCTGGTTTCTTCTCATTTACATCAATATTAATGTTAGTTGTATTTTGCTTGTTTCGGACTCTTTCCATATCTGAAAAGTATGGCTTTCTTTTTGTTGTTCCAGGACTGATATCATTTGTTTTCCCCTTTTGTCCCTTTTCAAGTTGTTCACTCTGTTGTCCAAAATGTTCACCACGTTGTCCAAACATTTCACCTTGTTGTGCTTTTTGTTGTCCAATTTGATGTCCATTCGACAGTCTATGAGGGTCTCTGCTATTTTCACCTTTCCACTGAAGTGCGGAATGCTTATAACCTGATTTCCTAGCAGTGGTGTTTGAAATTCGTGCCCAAATGGCCCTACTGCATCTGCAAGAAATAAGCACGATTTATAACAAATTTTATTGACGCGACTCTTCTCTGGTTGAAGTGAGCATGTGATAGAAGAAGCATATGATCATAGCTTGGTGAACAGATGTACATAACAGGCCATTCATAACGTGTGAGGCCGTTTCAAGTTTCATCGAATGCCCTTTATATAGGCCCCTATACCACTATATCAATCATATTTGAGGTCTGACAACGGCTTAAAGCTGCCATACTACCTCAGATAT
Organism: Harmothoe impar; assembly: GCA_947462335.1. Lineage (NCBI taxonomy): Eukaryota > Metazoa > Annelida > Polychaeta > Phyllodocida > Polynoidae > Harmothoe > Harmothoe impar. The sequence continues at coordinate 28,763,656 of OX381704.1, read as the reverse complement.
ATAGGACGTTCACTTTCTGCATATTTATAAAGGGTCTCCTTAGTGCAGTGTACTAGTAAGATCCCAATCAAATTTGTGGCTTTTAACTGTGCTCAATTCAAAGATAAAGATCAGAAAAAATAGAATGCTTCCAGCATTCTATTCAGCACTTAATTATATCAACAAGTTGGCGCCATCTGCAGTGTTACCCCGGTCCCTGCACTCAGCATGGGAAAATACACCATCCATGTTACGAAAACGCAGAGAAAGGGGTGTTCTTTCACTCACTCTGCACGTCCGTGAAAATCATAAATAGGGGGTGTTTTTCGACTCCCAAAGTAAGAGAAAAAAAGAAAAGGGGGGTAAATATGTATATCAGCTCCTTGAAAATAAGAAAAGGGGGCAAAATTCTGACCCCTCTATATTTCTGTGTAAGCCTAAGGCCACTTGGCAATTTCAGCGACCTTTGGCTTTGCATTTATTTAATAGCTGAACAGAAAATGAGGGTGTTCCCCAATAGTTTTCTTTGGAGGGTAAAAAGAGCTAAATAAAGCCGAAAAAAATCTGTGTTTTCAAAAAAGGGGGTGTTTTTGGGGGCCAAAAAGTCAGCGTTTTCATCTTAAAGGGGGGTGTTTTACACCCAAAAGTCAGTGGTAAGGGGGTATATTTAAAATCCCATAACACGGATGGTGTTGTTTAGGTATCAGAGTGCAGGGATCGGGAGTGTTACACTAGGAAATAGTAGACTCTGTTGGTAAGATCAGCGATGCAAGACTTGCAGGTAGCAGTCCACTCAGTGCTGCCACCTGATGTCATTTTTTAACACTAACTTATCAAAGCCCACCAGAATATAAATAGTAGCTGGAATTAGAGTCTTGTATTGCACATATTAAGAATCTCTTGTCAAAATAAATGACAGATTATAATAGGGAAAGGGTTATACAGTCATCTGAGATACAAATGAAGATAATATAGGTTTGAGTGTGCCAAGTAGTGGTTATATCAAATGCAATTTTCTGACATTATGACATAGGCCAACTGATACGTAGGCGGCCAAGTTTGACATAGGGTTGATGTTTCGTTTATTGATAACGTTCAGGTATGCTGCATTTTGTCTTCATAATCTATATAATATTGAAATAATGTACTTACTCTTTGTAACTGCTGTAGCTATCCCTAACAGAAGGATGCGGGTAATACAGAACAAAGAACTTTGGCATCACTGTAAACTTATACCTGGATGAAAAAAAGTTGACATATGAGATTAATCTATCCACGGTCAACTGGGTCACATTGGGAGTATTTGATGATGGATTCGGGCTTGTACAAAATGTAGTTAAAAACGATATGATAGTTGACACATGAACGCTCTCTATCTAAATTCTACATTATTATGCAGAGTTCAGTTAAAAGCCATGTGTTATATTATTCTTATTGTATATATGTTCATATCACTATTGTGCAATCTTGAAGTATAGGTGTACGTACCCTGCGCGGTTCAGTGCATAGATGTGTGACGACCTATCCCAGTCTGCATTCATGAAGCGGGAGTCGTAGTGTGGTATACCTTCTCTCTTTTGGACAAGGACGTAAGGCTCATATAACCTTTCGTATGTAACCTGAAAAGGCGGACAGAACATAAAACGTTATCATGATAATAATACATGTAATTATGTAGTGCGTGTAGTTATAGCCTGCTTAAAGCTGCTATACTACTTGGCACACTCAAACCTATATTATCTTCATTTGTATCTCAGATGATTGTATAACCCTTTCCCTATTATAATCTGTCATTTATTTTGACAAGAGATTCTTAATTATGTGCAAAACAAGACTCTAATTCCAGCTACTATTTATATTTTGGTGGGCTTTGATAAGTTAATGTTAAAAAATGACATCAGGTGGCAGCAATGAGTGGACTGCTACCTGCAAGTCTTGCATTGCTGATCTTACCAACAGAGTCTACTATTTCCTAGTGTAACACTGTAGATGGCGCCAACTTGTTGATATGATTAAGTGCTGAATAGAATGCTGGAAGCATTCTATTTTTTCTGATCTTTATCTTTGAACTTAGCACAGTTAAAAGCCACAAATTTGATTGGGATCTTACCAGTACACTGCACTAAGGAGATCCTTTATAAATATGCAGAAAGTGAACGTTCTATATATCTGAGGTAGTATGGCAGCTTTAATGTGAATGTTTTTATATCCTGGTAACACCTAAAGCTCTCATAAACCTCTGCATATCGACTACAGAACTAATATTACAGACATAATAGGAAGACTTAGTGATTATTGAAAGAAATCTGACTAAGATACTTTTTGACGAACGATGATATATTTTGTTGACATGATGCATGGATGCAGCCCTGGCACGTCTACTCACCAGGGCTGCATTCACGCTTGTACATGCTTCGTGACAAGGCCTTTGGAGATCAGCCCCTAAAGAGGCTACACGCTACTTGAATGCCGTACTGGCGAGTTACTCGCCAGTGCTGTATTCATGTATCTTGCCGGAAATGGGGATAATGTACGCGCGCGAGATATGCCTTTTGCCAAGGCACGTTTCTCAGTTAGTCCCAGCGTGTATGATGTATTGAAGGACTATGCGGCCCTTAAAGTTGGTATCCCAATTGGGGTGACTAGAATTGACCCCTCTCAATAATTACCTGAAAGTCTTCAATGTACACTTTTCTTCTGAAATGGGTGCTTAATTCTGGTTACCAAGAGTCTTAAAGGCTTACATGTAAAGTATGTAATAACATCTAGATCTACAGCTTTCATGGAGAAAACTCAAACATTGGCAAACCATCTGAGATGTGCTGCCACCTGTACAGATGGCAATGTACTAATGTATTCATGAATGGAGTTGAGCTACTGGGTCTGCAATGGGAATATTTTGTAAACACTGGTACAGCTGCCACCTTGTGGTTTAGAAGAGAGGCATGCTAATTGCTTTATTTTTGACTGCTCAGTGAAAATTCATTTTTGCTACTGTGTGGGGATTTATGTATGGAAATAATTCTCATAGAGCTTTAATACTTTCACATATGTCTTACAACATCATCATGCTTATCCCCATGCTGGAAGTGGAAATTCGTCACCGCAACAGTTGGGTTACCAACTTTAAAGGGTTAATTGAACCATGTGCGTGACATTTACCATATATTTCTTTGAGGCAACCCGCCAGATTGAATAGCGTGTTGCCCTCTGTCCCTGTGGAAACGCCCTACTCCTGTTTAAAATAAATAGTAATTATGCATGTAAATTCACTTCAATACACCGCACCTACTTATGGGTAAAATCAATAATGATATCGTATTATATCATGAGAGTTATAGATGTCTCTTTATCTTTTGTATTCACTGCACATTACAAAAAGGAGTACAGGATATTCGGAGAGCTGAACTAGGATTATTAAGAGATTCACAAATGAAAGTGGCATAATTACCGAGCGTATCCCACTCACAATTGTAGTACTGTTCTAGTCTACTATGTGCTTAAGTGCGAATGGTGAGATTGCCTGTATAAAGAGATAGTAAAAGCCTACTTGAAAGGTTGCACAATACGCCGACGCCATGCGGACTTTAGTTCCACTGCATTCTCTATTTTGAGATTCCGGTTCCGCTGCTGGTCTATCTGGAATGCAGGTACGACCACCGCCTCCCGGTCCCCAAGGTCGCAGAACCTTAACGCCTTATGCAGCCCCGTAGACGTCACAAAGTCAACGTCCACAAGGAAGAGGCGGTCTGTAGACGAGGCATTGAAGGCAACATCTCTGAGGTAATTGGTGGGGAAGTTGTCCTATTGGAAATTAAAGAATCAGCAATAATAATAATGACAATGATGATGATGATGATGGTGATGATGATGATGATGATGATGATGATGATGATGAACAGAGGTCATCTTCTCATATTATCTTACCCATTAGACAAATGAAAGGATATAGATCAAATAAAATCAAAGGATATAGATAAAATTAAATCAAATCCTTCATTCCAAACTACATTAACATATAGCACACTGGTATTATAACGTGCTTGTAGAGGTACGTGGTGTATGGCACTATTACCAAGGTACACTTACTGTAGATGCTAGATCCAATACCAGGTGCATTGAAAGACGCCGTAGGTTTGTCGTGTTTACGGCTAAGGTGACAAGATGGTAAGACAAGTCGGGCACCTCCTCTGGCCTCACATGGACCGCCACGGACACTGGACCTTCCCAATGGTCCATCAACCTCTTCAACCGATCCAGACGATCCAAGCTTGTATGTGTTACAATACTCACATCACGCTGGTTGGGGAGAGGTGTTTTTAGCACATTCCTCATCACAATTCTCTTGGCTTTGGCCACGTCGTTGTAGTACAGGCATTGTTTGGTCTGACTTCCTTGGTCAGGTCTTTCTGGCCATGTGTGAAATCCTGATTGTTCTTTATCTGCCAGTCGGATCTTAATTTGGGAGACGGCATAGTCTATGCCTCCCATTATAATGGGAGTAAAGCCACCAGTGTTGCTGTGTTCATGCTTGTATAGATATGGGCTTATACCTATGGGCTCTGTAAATACAAATACATGTTACATTTAAACCCGCACGTAATGGAATTCTGCATACAATCAGATTTGCCAATGCCAATGGGGTAGGGGTGGGGTGATGGGTGTAGAATTGTGGGTCTTTGATAGGAGAATGGAAACATCGAAGGTCAAGGAGCATGGCACGCCCACATATATGTATAGCAGCCCTGTATTATAGACGAATAATTATTACGCTGATTCAATAATTACTTGTTCCTTTAAGGTCCGCATTGTGCTTTGATTAGAGAATAAATAACGACCTTAGTAGCGTCGAGACTGTCCCGATCCTCCATCGTGCATTATATTTATAGTGCCTACACACAGTCTTTCTGTCAGTTTGTTAAATTTTCTATTGGTTTGTTAAAGTTTTCCATTTACGTTAGAGCTTCATTCAGACAACTTCCAATGCACAGTGAAAGGTACAACGTCACATATTATGCAACCTAATTGGCTGCCTGATCCTGGCACCGTGCACTATAACGAAAGGCAGACGATTTTGTCCTATAATGCACGACTCTGAGTCTTTGTAAAACGGCAACGACACTTATTTCAATATATTAAGATTGCACCAAGAAACACACACTATTCAACATAAATAAAACAAATATCACGCAGTTACCGCAGGCATAATCAGTAGCATAGGATGAGCACTTGAATGCCCCTCAGTTGGCTTTTCGGTACTACTGCAGACAAGGTTGTACATTACCGAACAACCAATCAAGGGTCTTTATGATCATATCTAGACCAATCAAGGACCCCGTTCACTGTTTTATAACGTACAATAGAAGTGAAGCCTGTCAGCAGGAAAATTAACTAAACAACTAAGATATTTTTTACTGAAATAAGAGATAAATGATACATCACCTCTCAGTCGTGATTGGTCGGGTTTCGTGTAGTACCATCGAACAACCATGAATTCAATGACTAGTAGCACTACTAGAACTATAAGCGTTCTGAAAATTAAATATGTAATTATAACAGTACACGTATATAAAACAAAAACCTAAATCTAGATCTCAAGTACATCATCTTCCGAGATATCTCAATACTCATACCACTCTAAAGTATGCGTACTCTATCTAAGCTGAAACACGCAAGTTGATGAAATATTTAGAAAGCAACAAATCAATCAATCTGATATCTATTCTGTTACGATTTTCGATACAGAGCTCTATACACGCCTTGGTATATGGCAGGCCCATAATATAAAATATATACATCGTCATCATCTGTCTTGAATAGGATACAGCGTAATAACCTACCTATTCACACCAGAGAGAATACGGGGGCATCTAGAACTGCAATATCAAAAAGGCAGTGCATACAATAAACAGTCAAATGTATATGGATATCCACGTGAATCAATTAATAGGGACCTTTAGCAACCACGTAAAAGCTCATTAAACGCAGACGTATCCTATCCTTTCAGCACTGCTACGTCTGCGTTTTATAAGCTTTTACGTGGGTTGCTAAAGGTCCCTAATGAAGACAAGGGGCAAGGAGCGAGGATAGACACTGGGGGAAGGGGGGGGGGGTGGTGACGCATATTGATCGCTCACTGACCAACTGCCAATGTTGCACTAAGAGAATTGCCAATGTTTAGTAATTGGTTGAGGGTTACATACATGTGCACTGTCCCAGTATAACGTTCCATAGAGTTGACCTATACACCGTTATAGTAGGCATAATATTGCATGATAGGAATGATAAAGTTGCATATCACAGTCAGAATCTCCCTGAGAGGGAGATATAACACTTGATAAATCACTTGACCAATGACAAGGGGTATAGAGTGCAAGTTAGCATGTTCTATAGTCTAGCTATATATAATGCGATGTAGTCAATGCTCGACCCAGTGAACCACCGTTCTAGCTGAGGGTAAACTATGTCTATGGTGTTGAACAATGTGTAGCCTGTGGCATACATAATGTAGTATTGGTGTACATGGAAAAGCATTGGAAGTTGGCTATCAGCCACTGCTATAGGCAACTAGCACGAATTCACCATCTAGCAGACTAACACTATGTATAGGCTTCTGATTATGAAGAGTACAGGGTCGTGGTCTATATATAGTGAAAGTTAGCATCCCAGGTGTTCAAGAAGATACACCTCTGGACACCCGATCCTCCACTGCCACTATATTATGAATCATCTACTCACCTGTTGGACATGATGGCAGTGTCTCAGTGATAGTACCATTCCCCAAACCGCCGCCTGCGTTACCTGGACACGTCAATCTCTAATGATGAAGGGAATGGTGCTTGTTGTATGTGCCCAGGCAGGTGCAGGAGTAGAGCACACAGGCCTACACCAAGACGGGTCACCCCCGTGCACAGCCAGGTATGCTAGTATTGCTAGTGGCTGAAGGCTGCAGACGTTGGGCTATTCCCTTCTATAAGTAGCTATGGTATAAATCGGCAAGCAATATGTGTCCATAAGTAAAGACTGTTTTGGGCACCACTTCCCTGAACCTGCTATATATAGAATAGACAGAAAACACAGTGCATTAGGAGTATGACTTCTTTCAGTTGACCTGCAGGTACCTGCTATGTCAATATGCCCTGTCTATATAGGCTAGACAAACTGGTATTATTTGCCTGGAATTACCCGGCAATACCGTCTGGCTTGTCTGGCCACTCTCGATACAGTGATACAAGTACCAGCATGATGGTATAATTACATACCCAATATGATCAGCAGTTTGAACACTGGTTATATAAGCCATTATGTGCCACTTCGACCAGTGCACTAGTAGTAGGAAATGCACTATTTGTCCCAGGTAATATTATCTATTGCTCCCGAGAGAGAATATAATTATATACACAGCTGCAATGGAAAGGGCACCAGAATAATGACACCTTGATAATAATGATAGTTGTAAACTCTTGAAATTGAAATTGAAATGTTTACCCCCCAGATGACCACTGCTGTTCTATATATAACCTCTGATGGGGGGGGGGGGGATGGGGGGGGGCACACCGTGGCTCTGCCTGGTGTCAAACGCATACGTAACATTGTTCATACATCTGTTGGCTCTTCAACTCAGCATATCTGAGAAAATGCCATTGCACTGATATACAGTAGAACCTCGTTATAAGGGGGACGGATATGAGGAGTGGTAAGGAGCACATTTACCCTGCCATTTTTTCCCATACTTTCCTATAGTTTAAAAAACCGGCTAGAAGGAGCAATTCTTATGAAAAATCATTTTATAGGAGCACTTTTTGACCACAAATGAGATATTTTTCCAGGATGATTACCTATTCTTTATACCTAGTTAGAAAATATATTAGCATGAATTACCTGCCTCCCTGTGGTCCCCGCTTATATACCTTACCTACTTTGGGGGGCCTAGAAATAAATTACTAATAACCATAATGCGTCTTCTCATTCATCTTGTTTATACTCATCATGTGCATTCCTATATTTGTTTATTCTTGTTAACAGCCTACTCTTATTTGTAGCAAATAGGGTATTCATGTCAAGATGTTTAGCCGTATGACATATTTATCTGTCTCTGGTAATCTAATAATCAATATGAAACAAATCTAGATGTAATTAAGCAACATATACAGGTAAACCAAAAATTGGTCGGGGAAGAACATTCTGTAACTGAATGAGGACCAAATAAGAAAAAAAGAAAAAAATAGGTAGTGGCGTCGGGATCCAGGCTACTTGGATCCTGGACTGGACATTATTACGCATGCGTTTCACACCAGGCGGAGCCGCGGCATTGTCTCCCCTGGTCTCCCCTGAGGCGAGTGGCACTCATACTGCGTCACAGGCATCCACTAAGTCCTAAACCTATGGGGGGAGAGCTGTGATATGTAGTATATACATGAAGGCCTGCCACCTGGATTTCGGCCATTTTCTCTTTATTGTTGTTGTTTGTGGTGTTGCATATGGTGTAAGGGGCCCCACTTTACTTCTTCCACATATAATAAATACTCAAGCATAGGTAAATAGATAAATATATTTTTATTTACCTTATATAAATTGCCTGTATTTATTTCAGTTTGATTGATATTTTTCCTATAAGCCTGAAGCTTAATCACAGAGTGCACTGCAGACTGCCCATGTGGAAAGTGCTCTGCAGCTATGTTGACACCCAGATGAAGGGGGACTAACATAACATGTGCCATTATGCACAATGTCATGTAATATATACATGCATGGGGTCTGCATATATTTTGTATTTCCATATATATCAAAATGTGGCAATGCATATCATTGTATCTTACTCCAGTTCTGCATTTGAGCCCCCACACCCAAGTGTCTAGATGATCGAACCATTTGAGTGACGGGCCTTTCTATATTTAGAACAACACACCTCTCCGCCCATAGGCTTAGTACTCAGAGTACGCCTGTGTACTGCGTTCTCAAATTGGTGCCTTGACAACTATTCACGCCCAATATTGAAATAGCTATTTAAAGACTTTTTACCCCTTTCAAGTGAATTTTATCTCCCACTGATCGATTTCTCCAAAACCATATTTTGAAGTATGATGGTTTATCGACAATAAAATGTAAAACTACTGAACCCTGATAGATTTGAAAAACTGATTTGAACCCTGATAGATTTGAAAAAGGTTACAACTTTAGTATAGCTACACTGAGAAAATTATGAGTGTCAGCCTGATGCTGGTAATATCAGCAAAACACTCTCCTTCTATTGCCAAACACTTTGGTGATATGCTGGAGCCTCATTCAGAGGCTGGACTCATCCAACGTGGCTGGAGAGCGGCTGGAGAGTCTGGGAATACTGGACCCTCTTCCCAAGGTCTGAGCTGCTGGGATCTAGGGAGCCTCTCTTTTAACCTCCAAGTGTGGTGGGCAGGTGGAGGGGAGGGGTGGGGCAGCTGGCGAAGGTGTCTGGTAAGTGTGGGGGTGCAGAGGGGTACCCCCCCCCTTCAGGTCGGAAAGTCGCCGAAATAAGGCCCTCAGGTCACAAAGTCGCTTTTTAGATAATTTATGCTGTAGTCAAACGTTTGCAAAAGTCGCCAGGTCGCTTTTATTATTGTACCAAGTCACCAGGTCGCCTGGAAAACAGCCCAGGTCACCAGGTCGCCTTTGACCCCTCTGGAACCACAAGTGTGCTTCCCTGGTATCTGTGGCTTTGATGTTGTAACAGGGACAGGAAGTGGCCTTGCCTCTGTCCAAAGAGGCAGTTTCTGTCTTGAAATCAATTTAAGGGTCAACTGTAAATGCTACTTGTATCCATTTGTGCTGTGTGGTCATTACAACTAAAACAATGACATAGCTAATGACTTTATCATTTTACCCCTGTCCCGTTTCTTTTCGAAAAGGGAAGGGTGTACAGGGATAGGCCATGGAGAGGCCCTGGGACCCACCCTACCCTGTGCCCACCGCATTAGTCCCAATATACTGTTTGATCTCCATCTAAGGTAACCAGAAGTCGATAATTATTAAGAGGCGTACAGAGGGCATTTGTAATTGTTTGAAAGGTAAGTTACTAGTAGATAATGAAACACGCAGCCAGATTCCTGAAATGCTCTCTCTCTCTCTACAATCCCTAATTTCTAATTTCAAAGGACACGAACCAATTGAGAATGTTCTCTTGCAGTTTAATGTATTGTTTTATTACAGATACAAAGTTCCATCCGACTCCACACTGCAACATAGATTGTTGTGAGTATAACGCCTTTTATTAAAGGCCTCCCTGTTTAACTATCTTAATACAGTACAAATATACGATGTATTGCATTAAGGAAAACAGGAAAATACTTTTTACACTAAGTGGGTGTATATACAAATATATTTCATCATCTATACAAAACTTTGAACGTGGCAAGATGTATGACATTTAATTAGTATTGTGCAAGGGCTTAATATAACGTTACAAATGTTTCTCTGAAGTCAGACAATATGGTACATCATAATTATATTTACATAATGTAGGCAAGCCAGTGCAGACATGAGGATCACCACCGGGTATCTGGCGAACGATAGACGTTCTCTATTAAAAAAGATAACCCGATACATCAAATCACACTTTACCCGGCACTAGGGAGCAGATCGACTGTTTGAAAGGTCTTTATGTTAGGTAGGACCAAACTTATTTAGGAACTAGAGAAACATATTTGATAACATCATAGGAATAGCTGTAAAGACACTTAATAGTATTTGAGTGAAAGACCCTTGAATATAGTTAGTTCTTCTCATGTGAAGATCCACTACCGATACTCAATGGTAATTAAATATTTTGATATAAACGTGTATATACGTTAAGTACAGATGGTATGCTTTCATATAAAAGATATATCATAATGGAAGACATAACCATATTTCCTCCATGTCCCATGTGGACACAAATGTTGAGTATTATATTGTTATATTATTACAAAATTGATGTACCGTAAATTCCCGCGTATAACCCGCACCTCGCGTATAACCCGCACCCCCAACTCAGGAGAATGCTATAACCCGTTTTTGGATCTGAAAATTCATATTTTAGTACTGTTCTATAGTGATAAAAACCCTCGTATAACCCGCACCCTGTATAGGCATGTCTGGTATCAAATGAAAGCTGAGTTCGGTTTGCGTACAACCCGCGGGTAGTACGCGGGAATTTACGGTACCTATGTATTTTTACATGGCAATTCATATCAGCAGCAATTATTCCACAATGAAACTACTTTGTATCGGAATAATGCACCGCTTTAGCTTTTAGCTTCCCTTCATGAATAAAAATCAAGTACATTGTATCATAAAGCACAATTGCAATCAAAATAAGGTCGAGAAAAAGTCTGTATTTTAAATCGTCTATTTCATGAGTTAAAACTTTAATTGCTCGTTCAAAATCGAATATCGGTAGATCTATAAATGAAAAATAGACTTCTATAACCAAAGCTCAGGAGAAAGATCACGCCACTCCGGCTCAGTCATAGCAGACGGCAAATACTAATTATATACAACTTACTTGATATACACGGTCCATTAATTCATAAATAACTTTTTTTTTTGTCATAATAACTTTAAAAGTTCATTTGACACTTCATTATACATCTTCTGATCAGTGTATATACCACGCTGTCAGCAATAACATTACAAGTGAACATGTGTCTGCGATAAAGTAGAGCTAACCTTGAAACAAAAGTTCAATTTTAACAGGCATTTGGCAGTCATCATTTGTCTGCTGAAGTGAAGAGGCACATGTATAGTAGAATAGACATATCATCTGTTAGTTTGAGACAACAGTCATTATTGAGCAGCAGTTTGTGTTGTAGGAACACCACTAGCTGGTACTAGTAAGAGCAGTATTCACAATGTTATGTTAATTAGAGAAGCCGATAACTATTTATACAATAAGGGGTAATGTCCAATTTGTAAGTTTTACTTTAGACACAATGGTTTTCAACCTGTATAGATTCTGTTTTCTTCACATCAGGAAGAAGTTAACCCCTCTAGCATGTTCTTACAGAGGGAGCTATGGGCAAACATTTCCCTTTTGGGGCGTTCAAGCTTGAATTTGTCTTTCTTGTTTATTCTGCTTCTTTTACTCTGAAGCACATGGTTATTGGGGGTAATAATATCCTACTTTAAAGGTCACACAACGTATACATCTTAGGCGGATGTTGACTTTAAACAATAAGCCAGGACTTTTGTCTATAGCTGTTTTGTACAGATAGGGGACATCAGTTGCAAGAAATACCCGTATACTTATCGATACAGGTACCTTGAAGGCACCATTAATGTTTCATCTTTAATATATACGATGTCATTATTATAAACGTATACGAGATTACTCTTTGAGAAGACATCAAATGGTCAGTTCCCCTATTTCAGTGATTGTCACAGGATTTAGGAACACAACTACCGGTAGGCATTATTTAGAATCTGCCATGTTTTAAAGGGGCATTCTCACCACTCGCACCTACCACATAGTAGACTAGAACAGTACTAGAATTGTGAGTGGGATACACTTGGTGATTATGCCACTTTAATGGCCTTCAAGGCACTAAATCTACTCATTTAATGGCGTGTTTGTAATTCATCAGGCACATTACTGACTCGTGGAATATACATTCTGTGTACTATTTATTATAGTTTCATAACGGATCCCGCCTACTTTATGATATTAGTAGGAGGCCGGAATTGTTACTCATTCTAGCGTTAGACTCATGGATAACTTAGTCCAATTCAGATGAAAAAATGAAGCTCCCTTAATGCTCCATTTGCTAGTCTATACAGCACATAATATGATATTGTCATACTATTCATTTCTGCTTTTAGGTTCGGTGGAACTACCCTTAGAAAGTTCCAGTAACTGTCTAATTTTAGGCTTTACTGGACAAACCAATGTCAGGTCAACTAGCATGGATTTCTCTATTCTCAAACATTTCATGTCTCTAATAGGCAGTAGGCACAAAGGGGAAAGTATTTTTGATATGGATGTATCATTGGTTAGTTGTCACATGAGACAGATGAGTATTTCCGTTTTATGCCTCTACTATTCACTAGATGGAGTGGGAATTGGATCCCCCCTGGATCCATCCTGTACATGCATTTCTAAAAGTAGCATTACGGGACAAGAGAAAAGTGGACACATTAGGCCTTCCTTCTTCTGGGCTGGTACAATGAATTAAATAACTATTATAAGGAATGTTACTTTAAAAAAGGGTGTATATACCCATTTGACAATTGAGGTAGATATAAAATTACAAAATCACTCATAACTGAGAAGATACTCAACAAAATACTTTTGACGAAGGCAGATTCATGTCGATTACAGCAAACATTAAGAAATATGCATTGGATATATCAATGTCGTTATCCTTAGATTCTATGCACATCTAACATGAATAGCAGTATTTACATGTAATTGAAAGAGTGTACTCTTGTAAATTCCTCATAGCATAAGTCTACAGTAGAATATCATTGGCACTGATTTGTACATCGCATGAAAGGGGATCACACTAGTAATAATGGTAAATATTATACTAACGGGTACATAGAGTGCTAATTTCAGTGCAGAAAAAATACATATCTAGGCACTTACACGAATTTGTTAACAATACATAATACACCGCTATATCTCAGAATAATTTGAAATGGCATCGGCAGAGTTACATCATTTCAATTCCCATGGCTCTTTGGTGGTTGCTGGAGCCCTCATGTTTCCTGATGTTGTCGAGGTGGAAGGTGCGCGTCCCCTTGGTGAAGGCACTGTTCCGCTGGTGCTTCATACAGACCGCACACCTCATGACGTCCTCAGACCGGCTATACAACAACCAGGGGAAGTCCTTCAACCAGTGCGGCCGGAACTTCCTCACCCTCCTATAAACACTGCCATCTTTCTTTCTCTCCAAAATGACCATTCCCCTGGTGATTCCCTCATCAGCGCAATCAGCCCCATTGGTCCGCATGTGGTCGGTGTAGTCGCTGGAGAAATCCTGGGCGAGGTTGTCGATGGTGATGACGTTTGTTCGGCTATGTTGGGCCGAGTCGAGGACACTGTTGATGACGGTGTGACACCGCCCGGTGAGATCGCTGACCGCCTGGTGCTGGGCAGTAAGAGCGACGCGCCAGTCGTTAGCATCCGGTGAGTCCAGGTCAAATGTGTCCTCAGCATCATCACCAATTAC